>LNDK02000066.1:1634452-2114498 GCA_001455915.2 Samsoniella hepiali | reverse complement strand
CGCCCCCCCCCCCCCCACTCAAAAAGACAAAGTCGGCGTTGTCCTTTTGCTTTTCGTTGGCACTACCCTTTTCCTGCTGTCACGCGCCTACAGAAAGGCAGATGCTGGTAATGTACAGGCATTTGACAATCTTGAAGTTGTACGTGTTGACATGATTCCTTTTTCATTGGTCATTTGTATGGATAATTAAATGCTCATGTATCATTGTGCATATAGACAGCCGGTGCGTCCATCTTCCTCTTCCGTATGTTTGGTTGGTACTTCTTGTTCGTCCAGCTTCTTCTCTCGGTCGATTTATCTCTTGTTCTTCATGTTGACGATCTTCCGGCGCAGTTACTGAACAAGTAGCACACCCATAAGCCCATTAGAACTGTGCACTTTCTGCTATGCGACAGCTCGCCCAGTGTGCCCAACCTGCGCGGTCTTCATTCCGCTGGCTCGGGTGCTCTTTTTACTGTTCTGAGGCGTCCGTGTTATGTAACAAGATTGGATACTCCGTAGCGCAATTATCGTTTGGTATGTATATGAACGTGTCCAGCTGGCTGTCAAGCCACGCAGTCCGTATGGGCTATGATTCGCAACCTGAGATGTCGTTGGGTGATGTAGTAGGTGTATTGCTGAAACTTTGCCATATATTGTGTCGAATGATCGAGAAAAACTCGCCCGGATGCGCGTTTCAGTGCGAAAGACACCACGCCGTCTAAAATCGCGTCTGTCGTGCAGAAGGTGACAGTAGGGGCCCTTTCAAATAACATCGTTCGCTTCGCGCATCGCACGGGAAGTTGAAGTCTTGAGAAAAGAAGCCGCCGCATGTTGGGGCATTCTCGGTTTCGATGTTTGAGTTGCCGCCTGTGCTTTCTCCCGTGGTGCTGCATCGGTGTGAGCTGCGGGCGAGGGCTCGACGTGATGTCGTACCGGCTTGCGGTTGCCAATACACTTTGTAAACCACATGGATGCTTCAGACATGAAGTATTCCGACCATGTACCAAGTCCAGGCGGCTGATGTCGTGTCAAGTCTGCTGTCGCTCTGTGCAAGACGACGCTCAGGGAAACGTCCATATTTGCCAACTTTTCTTCTTATATCAGAAAGGGAATATTGGTAGCTGACGCAATGCCTCACACACCCTTGCAGTTTCCGCTTCTTTCTTTTGGGGCTTGGGTGATGGCTTGTTTTCTTGGCTTGCAAATCACCAATATTCTAGCCTGAGCTGAAAGCCACGCTTGAGTCCGTCTAGAGAGGCTAAATTTCGCAGCGATACAGCAACGATAGTATGCAAAGAACACAAACACGCGCTTGAAATCAAATGAAACCTGAACAAGAGAGGAGAAGCAACGACTTAATAATAAATTCATCTGGTTATCAAGGATCTGGACGCGGTGCTACAATTTAGACTTTCCAGCAGTGGTCCCTCTCTCCCTTGAGGTGGATATATATATCAATAGCACGGCGCCACTAACAGCACCCTTCTCCCTCTATTGGGCGCCTTCATTCCAGCCATTATGCCATCCGCTTCTGCTAAAAATGCTACGTCAAATTTGATACGAGTCAGCGGCAGCGCAAACAAGTGGCTCATAGCCGTTAACCGTAGTGTAAATGCGACGTCGACGGTAGAAATGGGTCTCGCTGCCAAGACCGATATGATACATCATTAACCCATTATCAGCCAAAAAAGGGCAAGGATCTGAATCAGACATTCGCTATATATTCTAGCACAGCTCTCTGTACCGAGTCAGTCCACATCGAAAGTCTAAACAGCCCGTAGTTCTTCCCTTGGTCTTCTCCTTACAACTCCTGCTCGTCGCCCATGTCAGCATCTTCCTCTTCCTCTTCCTCTTCATCATGGGTGGCAAATGGAACGAATCGAAAGTCTAAAAAGCTTCGCTTGCCTCCGTCAATATCGACAAGAAATTGTAGACTAAGGACACCTTGTCCGTCGCCTCGCAAGCTGACCTTGTTCGAAATACGCATGGCCTCGGTCGAGTTCTTGATAAAGTCAAACTTGTACGATTGCGTCCATTTGTCTCTAATGCTGAACGTCTCGAGTAGCTCCCTGCCTCGAGCAAAATCCACGTCCGAGCTACCCAAGTCACCCTTGCCGGTAAAGGACAGGTATGGAGATAATTTTGATGTCGTAATCGATAGCTTCGTTGGCGCAGTAGGCGAAATTTCTGCCAGAGAATCTAGTAGTGACCTTGACTGCATGATGATCTTGAAACAAATGTCGTCTCTATCGAGAGGTATGTCGTCTGTTATCTCAGGTAGATATGTTGTGAGACCGGCCGTGGTTTGAACACCCGATTCCTCTATCATAACTTTGAATGGGTCGCCTTCTTCCCCGTAGAGTAGAGTGCAGGTTCCGGATATGCCCAGCGTCTGGTTGCTGAATGCATCTGGACGATAGTTCCTCAAATTGCTTCGATATGGGTCATGTTCAGCCTTTTGAGCTCGCGCAGCGACGTCGACTGCGCCAAATATTTGGAGAATTTCGAGGAAAGATGAGAGTGGTATTTGGAAGTTTGGAAGTTCCGGCGGCTCGCCGTTTTCTGCGGGTGGTAGATTGACAGAATATGATGAAAAGAGAGACTTGTTGAGAAATGCGACTCCTAAGGGTGTGTCAGTAAATAGTCTCCATTCAACCAGCCGTAGCACTGACCCTGCATTACTTTTGCGTGGTCCGCCGCAAAACGAATGCCTTCTTCGGTAATTTGGACGTGAACTTTGGGAGAAAAGTTGATGCACCGTAGAAGTTGGTAAAGAGGTCGTGTTGAGGTCGCCACGGCGCGGAGGATCGGCTGTTTGTCCGCCATGGTGCGGGATGTTATTGAGTAGATGTCGAGGACCTGGGTTCCGCGATTGTAGCGAAGAGAGAAAATGCGGAAATTAAACAATAAAATCAAATAGAGGTGGCGCTCAGTGGCCTTTTGTTCTTGTGTTCCAACTAATGTACAGTATGTCTCGCTCCGACGGCTATGAGGTTGAGGGGTATCTTAGACGTAGACTCCGACCGCGCAGAACATGTATACAACACCGTATCTAGGGAGATTTAGTTTATGGACTGTCTCGCGTCGAATTGGACAATTTGTGACTTACGCCAATGCCAGAGATGCCGGGAGGCCTACTGCGAAGACGTTGACTAGCGAACGGTCTGAGGATGTCAGCGATGGTGTACGATGAGCTTTCTGACTGCTGTGACTAACTCAATGCAAAAACGCCAGTAGCACAAACTCCCAAAAGGAGCAGAACAAAGCCGACCAGGAATTGGCTGCCTTTGCCGACGGTAGGGAGGAATGGACTGCCAGCAGCAGCTAGCCAGACCTCATGTAGCGATGAATCCATGTAGTATATGTGTGTATGTTATACGAGCTCGTTTTATAGTCGAGCACTCGTGAGGTAATACCGCCGCGCGCCGTTGTCGTTTGATGCGAGAGATCAAAGCTTGGATTCGTAAAGCTGTCGCGGAAAGGTGATCTAGAGGAGCTCCCAATATACGATGTGAATGCGTGTCCCGTTGGTGCCGATTAGGACTAGCGTAAACTGGATCCTGGCGCGGCTCATAACGTAAGCACACTGACCCGCCAGCCGTGTCGGCGGCCTTGTCAGGCGCAGCTGCAGCTTCGACACGACCTTCGAAACTGTTTGGCTTTCGGGCCCACGAATGTCTGCAGAATGCCAGACATTAAGGATGAGAGTATGTAACAGAATTCATGCGCCAGTGCGCGACATTGACCTGATCGTTAGCAGTGAAGCGCAAAGCTCAAGAGGATCTCTCGTCCCCGGCAGCCCCGAAGCGCGTTAAGCATAGCGACTCCGAAGAGCCCCGAGAGGAAACCCCAGAAGACAAGGATGAAGAGCAAATAGATGTGTCGATAAATGCGCCAATCGGTGGCGATACAGGGGGCGACGACGGTGACGGTGACGAGGCCGGAGCTGATGACGAAGACGGCGCGGACGATAAGGATGAAGACAAGGAAGAAAAGGAAGATGAAAAGGACGGAGAAGATGAAGATGAAGACAAAGACGATGAGAAGGATGGAGACAAAAAAGTCAAGACAGAAGACGGCGACGAGCCAGATGCGGAGGACCAGTCAGCTCCTACACTGAAGCGTATTCCGTTTCCCGACAAGGTATGCTCCAGGCACTGCCTTGGGTCATTCTCACTTGCTAACAAATGCTTTGCGCTCAGCCGGGTGTCATCGAAGAGCGCAATAACGAAATCGAATTCCGAGTGGTCAACAATGACGGAGGGCGCGAATCGCTCATCGTTCTCACCGGCCTGAAATGCTTGTTTCAAAAGCAGCTGCCAAAGATGCCCAAGGATTACATCGCACGACTAGTCTACGATCGAACGCATTTGTCAATAGCAATCGTCAAAAAGCCACTCGAGGTAGTAGGCGGCGTCACATTTCGTCCCTTCAAGGGCCGTCGATTCGCCGAAATCGTCTTTTTCGCAATCAGCACAGATCAGCAAGTCAAGGGTTATGGCGCGCATCTCATGTGCCACTTGAAGGACTACGTCAAAGCCACAAGCGATGTCATGTACTTTCTGACCTATGCCGATAACTACGCCATCGGCTACTTCAAGAAGCAAGGTTTCACCAAGGAGATTACACTCGAGCGGAGCGTCTGGATGGGCTATATCAAAGACTATGAAGGCGGCACCATAATGCAGTGTTCCATGCTCCCGCGAATTCGCTATCTGGAGGTGGGACGCCTGCTGCTCAAGCAGAAGGAGTGCGTGCAGGCCAAAATTCGAGCCTATTCCAAGTCGCACAACGTGCACGCCCCGCCCAAAGAGTGGAAAAATGGCATCAAGCCCATCAATCCGCTGGACATACCCGCCATCCGTGCGTCCGGCTGGTCGCCGGACATGGACGAGCTCGCGCGCCAGCCGCGGCACGGCCCCAACTACAACCAGCTGCTGCACCTGCTCAACGACCTGCAGAACCACAATTCCGCCTGGCCCTTTTTGGTGCCCGTCAACCGCGACGACGTGGCCGACTACTACGACGTGATCAAGGAGCCCATGGACCTGAGCACCATGGAAAACAAGCTGGAAGCGGACCAGTACCCGACGCCAGAGGAGTTTGTCCGGGATGCGACGCTCATCTTTGTCAACTGCCGCAAATACAACAACGAGAGCACGCCGTACGCCAAGTCGGCCACCAAGCTGGAGAAGTTCATGTGGCAACAACTCAAAGCCGTACCTGAGTGGTCGCATCTGGAGCCGGAGAAGTAAAGCTGGATGCTGCGCATGACACTTTACTCGAGAGCTATTATTACAAGGCTGCCTGGACACACCGTACAGTTTCCTCAGCAATTGTTTCTCTTTTTGTTTTTCTTTTGAGCAACCAGCAGTCCTGCTTGTCTCTACTGCTCTTTAATTTGTACAGGGTCAGTTTCGCGGCGTTTGAAAATGGAAGTATAACTGTCAGACGCTCCACTGGGTTGCCGCTTCAGGAAGCGTTCCCCGTTTGTGGGAAGCTGTAACACTAACTTGCTTGTGGCTGGTTGAGCGGTTTTTTTGTTTTGGTCGTGTGTTTATTCATTATGAGATCAGGGCAGGGGTGGTTCAAAGGATGATTTATTGTTAGGCTGACATGATTAGCGGGCGTCTTATTGGGAAGGGTTCGAACAGTGTGGGTTACAGTGTCTACTCTAGATGACATAAATTGAATAATGATTTGAAAAAAACTTGATTGCCTAACCATGGGGAATGTCAGGGCCCGCAAGCCGGCTCGTGCTTTATGTTGTGTGAATGCTGATCGAGAACCCGATCGATGTTACTGGGGAAGGAGGCGCAGGTGCAGCACGGGTTGAGTCAGCTTATGTCATGTAAGAGGCAAACATTCTTTGTATTTGTCTAAACGAAGTATATTCATTCCAGATGAATAAGTGGGAAAAAGAGAAAAACAAGGAAAGCAGAAAAAAGCTATAGACCAGAAAATAAAAGGAAGAAAAATTGTCCATCTTTTTGTCTTGGTTCTTCCAGGACGAAAGGAAGCAGACTCCGAAAAATTCAATCGCTGTAAAATAAAAGAAATCCCAAGGCTGTGACAATGTATCCCGATGACTCCAAAATAACCCGAAATTGACAAAGAAAAGAAGAAAAAAAATCCCGAGTGAATGCACTCATTGCTAGCAGGAGGTCGCTCCCTGGCCAGCGCGTATAGTAAAGCAGATCTCGCACATCTATGGTCTTTGCTTTCCGTATCCTCAATATGTTGGTCTTTTTTTTGTGTGTTTTTGTAATGTTTTTTGTTTCTTTTGGCTGCTCAAGCTTCAAGCACTGGGGTTGGCCGTGCGAGCGGCATTGACCTGGCCGCCAAAGCTCCAGCCCATGGCGGAGCGCGGCGTGGCGGCGGTCAGCTGGCGGCTGAGGGCGCGGGGGGTGGCGCGCAGGTCGGGGCGGGCCGGGTCGTTGCGCGAGGACAGAGGGGTCGAGGTCTCGCCGCGGATGACCTCGCGGAGCATGGGCTGGAGGAACTCGGGAATGTCGGACCACTGGCCGCCGCGGGCGAGGTCGAGCATGCCGTGGGGGATGAGGGCGGCGGGCAGGGCCGAGGGCGAGGCGGCGCGGCCGGTGTTGCCGGAGGCGCGGCTCGACGACTCGGTCATTTGCTCGGTGACGACGGCGAGCTCGCCCGACTCAATGGCCGTCTTGAGCCACTCCTCCCAGGCCTCGTCGAGGACGGCGGAGCTGTCGCCGGCGTCGCGGCGGGCGGCCTGCGTGCGGAGGCGCTCGTTGAGCTCGACGCCGACGCTCTCGAGCTCGTCCTCGCTCTCATCCTCGTCGTCGTCGTCATCGTCGTCCTCGTCGGCGGGCTGGTAGGGCGGCGTGGACATGCCGCTGCTGATGGGGCTGGAGCTGAGGGACGGGCTGGCCACGACGGCAGGGCGCAGCTGCACCCAGTCGGCGGGCTCCTCCCAGGTCGGGAAGCCGTCGGCGGTGGTGTCGCGGATGGCGAGGCCCTGCTCCGTCTCGTACTTTTCCTTGGCCCACTTGGTGCCCTCCCACTTGGTGAGGCCGGCAATCTCGAAGCGGGTGAGGCCGAGGGCGTCAAAGGCGCGGAAGAGGCGGCGGTGCCAGGGCCAGCGGCTCAGGCGCATGCGGTGCGTGGGATGGGCGTAGTCGAGGCCCGGGTACTTGGCCTCCTGGGTGTCAATGTGGCCGTAAAAGGAGTGCGTCTCCTGGCGGACCTCGGGGATCAGGGAGCGCTGGAGAAAGGACTGGAAGTTTTGGGGGTCCGAGGCCTTGGGGCGGGGGAAGAGCTGATCGTAGACGATCTCTTCAATCGGACGGCCCATCATCTTGGCGGTTGTTTTTTTGTCGCCGTGAGCGTTTTTTTTGGGGGGTGTCTTCGTCTCGTTGGGTGGTAGTCAGGAAGGGGAGAGTGGTTATTTTCGTTTGTTTGTTGAGTAAGAGGTAGAGAGAGCTGGACGGGGAGAGATGAGACGAGGGCTTGAGAAGAGGAGAAAAGGAGGAGAAGCAAAGGAAGAGGAAGCCAAAAGAGGAGGCAGCAGTAATATAATAATAAAAAAAGAGAGGAGCGTGAATGGCTTGTTTGGCGGGCAATTCCGGGGTTATGAAGGCGGCGTGGGATGGGCTAGCTAGCTACTGCAGTAACTTTGGCTGGCTACCTGACTGGGGGTATAAGGAGGGGGCGTGGGATAAGAGAGTGACATTGAAGAAGGGCGGCCCCAGTCTTTGCGGATGTGCACATGGGTTCCATTGGACAAACGGGCCAAATGGGCCCCTTGTCTACCACCTACCTTACCAGCTTGCCTAGTTGCCTAGGTAGTAGTCTCTCTCTCTCTGCCGGAGCTCCTGTGCCGGACACTGCTGGACCAGCGCACCCTGCACGGGCAGCCACGGCACTCGAAGAAAGATGCTTAATCAACAGGGCCAGTCAGGAAAAAAAATCTTTAAGTTTGATGATCCTCGACCGTCCGGCGGGAAGAGGATAGCTACCCATGCCTTCTTGACTCACGAGAGACCTTGTCCCCGGGTTTCTTTCATGCCTCCCCCTCTCTCTGTGTCTACCCAGTGGCTCGCAACAATGTCTCTCTTTTTTGACGCCCTGTGTGATGTGATACCGGCCTGTTATGCACCACCTCAGTAAAAACTACCGCTAGTTGCCCAGAGAGAGTGAGAGGAGAGGGGGGGCAAAAGGGAAACCCAGGGCACAAAATACTACCGCAACGCCCGCAAACAGAACAAACCACACCCCCCGGCTTGCGCACTACTTGGTTAGCGCGAGGCGACTCGATGCGGGTTTGCTCAGAGCGCAGTAACACGAGCGACACCGATTGGACTTGAACACTGCGAAGCCTGCCCACTGGGCTTTTCTGTCGTTACTAATACATGGTGGTTCCTGTTGGCGGAAGCTATACCGAGGGGCTGGGCGCGGGCGCGCCGATATGATATGGGGGAAAGAAGAGAAATGAGCGCTGTCAATTTCACAAAAGCAGTCTCCCTCCTGCGGTTTGCACGCAGTCGGTGCTTTGTGGTGGCTTCGGGCGCTGCCAGGGTGTGTGTGTGTGTGTACCTTGGAAGGGGGCCAAAGGAAGCAGAGCAGGGGCCGGCCCTCAGCAATAAGCTGACATGCGCGAGGGAGGAGAAAGCAGTACGAGATACATGGCACTTTGCCCAGGGCGGCCTGCTTCTGGTGTTAGGTTGTTAGTTTGCGCAAAACAAGACTGCCCAATTTTTCCTTGGTTGAGCGGCGCGCGCAGATCTGGCCGAGGGCAAATAACTCGAGACGATCTCAGACATGTGCGTCGCGCGCCGCCCGATGTTGGCGCCCCTCTCTCAAGTGTTTTGTCGCTGGAATGCCGACGGTTATTGTCGCCCCAAACACTTACCTACACCGTGTGTTGTTGATGTTCTTCACGTCCCTTTTGGCAGAGAGCCCCTCCCCCCCTCATGGAATTATGACGGGAGCTGCACTGGAACGCGCTGGAATTTTCAAACTTTTTTTTTTCTTTTTCCTTTTTATTCCTTCGCCACAGCATCATCGAGGCGTTTGCTGCTAGAGACACGGCCCGCTACTGGCAGCCAAGCCAGGGGGGGTGGAGGAGGGCGGCGCCCGTTGGGCGCTGGCGCTGGCCCCAACGCCAAGCTGGGCTGTCCTCATGGCTTCCATGTGCATCAGCAAACCAGCATCTTTTATTTGACGTCTTTCTACTTGCGAATTGTTCCATTTTTTTTTTCCCCGGTGCAGGGCGGATTGCATGCTTTCCCCCATCCGTGAGGGGAGTCGATGCTACGAGGCTCCGTAGTAAGCTTCACTCGGCCAAACGCACGCACCACACAACCAAGCTTTTGCCTGGTTCCTGGGGGTGGCAAGTTGTATGTTTCTGCTAGTCGACATCAGACATGGGAGAGGGGAGAGAGTGGGGGGAGTGGCCAATGAGGTGATTTGAGAAGAAAGGGTAGCAGCATATGCTGTAAGCGATGATGCCTGGCCCTCGTGTAAGCACTGCTCGGTAGGAGGGGGGTGCCGGGACGGGGTTTACCCATATCGACTATTTAGGTATGAAGCTGGGTTCGTCTGACCAAGAGTCACGATGATACCGACGATACCGACGCTACCAAACTGTTGACTTCTCCAAGTCATATCTCTTGTACAGGGCATTAGGAGATGATGCCCCCTCTCTCATGCCTCAAGGTGAACAAGCACGCCACCAAAATTCTTCATTAAAAGCTTCTCACCTGCCCACCTCGGAAAAAAATCATTCCTCTTCTGATTGCACCTCTCCATGCCATTGGTTACCCGTTGAGCTACCATTTTTTACCTTTTTTCGCACGGCCACGCGGTGCCGAAGGTAACCCTAGCCCCTCCTCGCCTGCCTGCGTGTGTGTGTGTGTGCCACGTTTTTCCATACGTGCCCACGTTTAATCTCTTTGCTTTTTTTCCTTCCAACGCCATACCCTTTTGACTATACGGCACCTGCATGAAGAAAGCCATGTGTCTGCTTCTCTCTGACCAAAGGTGAACTACATATCCCCCCCCCCCCCGGGTCTCGCCCCCAAGGTGGAGAGGGGCCAGCTAGGCGATTTTAGCACCACCAGCAAAGCCCAGTTCCTTTCCCAATTAGGTTACCAAATCGCCGCACGGGAAACTCCCCTCTGCAAATCGGGTCGATTCTTGGCGATGCCGTGGCTTATTTTCCTTGCAAACGGGCAATAACTGCCGAACTGTGAATTGGTAGAAATTCCAGCAGTGAATGATGTAGTCAGGTTTTCCCTATCCAAAAACAAGTTTATCCGGTATTCGTAGTCTACTTCTGTCAGCATCAACCTGGACCATAGTTGCATCATTTCCTGTTCTGAACGATTTTGACTCGACTGATGCCTGCTGTAGAGATTTTTTCTTTTGCATAATTCTAACCCAAATAAGCATAGTCCACAGGCCCCTTCTCCTTGGTAGAGCAAAACGCCCATCATTCCCGATGGCCGATGGGCGCCGCCACCACCACCCCGTTGCCATACCGAGACCAAAGGGCATGGACGAATCACGAGCGTCCGACCATCCCCATGGTTCCCCTGTCTCCTCTCATCTTCTGTGCTGACAGGCCCATCATTCTCGGCGACGCCGAAAGGCTACCCAATCGTTCAAACGGCTTTCGTGGAGGAGGAAGCTCACCCAAGTTCCTCCGTACCCCTCTACAAGTCCACTTTCCCCCTCCTCTGCCAACCTAATTTTGGACAATGGGGTTTCTGAAAAGATCCCATTTTCTCGACATGCAGCCCGGTAAGCTTTGTGGATGTTCCGTCGCATCTTTTTGGAAGGTCCGGGCTTTGAGACGGCTCCATCTCTCTCCAGGCAGCATCATTGCGGCGTCTGCGGCGCTGAAATTGGTAAGCGTCTTCTTTTTGATGAAGATGTTCACGCCATTTCTTTCAATTCAGTTGATCTGCAGAGTCGGGACTGCGATCCCAACTCTCTCTCTCGTGTTGCTGGGGACCACGCTGCATGTAAGTCGTGAACCAACCCCGATGATGGAGATGTAGACAGTGTCATCTGCCGCGCAGGACCGCTTGAGAATAAGCATGTGCTCAAGTATTTTTTTTTTCAGCTCATTCAGCTCTTCGCCATATTTAATCAATCTCTTGGAGTTAATCTCACTACCACCACGGGTGGCTGGCAACGGAACCCGCCAACCTGCTAACCCGGCCGGAAACCGACCGGGATTGGAGAGCCAACGGGCCAGGGTTCGTCAAGGTGAGAAAGCCACCACGAAACCTCCGCGAGCCCTGTCACCAGGAAATGGGTCTCCTCTGAAACTGGAGCTTCTAGCGCCTGTAGTCAGAAAATAGTTCTCTGCCCGTATTGAAATTCTTTCTGACCTTCCATGCACGAGTTCCGATCATCCGGGTTGGCCGTGGCGTGTGCATACGAGACAGAACGTGGCTCTCGCATGCCAGGGCCTGGCTTCCCTTGCCCTCACGGCAACGGAACTAGCGTATCCGTTCTTTTCTCTCTTGCTCTCGTGACAAAGAGACGGCCCTTTCAGCTCATTTGGAGTCTATGGAGAAGACAGGGTAGGGGCGTTCAAGTTACAGAGCACGTTTGTTTGCCACCGTTTGCCATCCAGTCCCCGCGACTGTCGTTTTCTGTTGGTTAAACCGGCCGCTCGTCATTCTACCGCGACTTCCTCTTGATTCTTTAGTAGTCTTCTTTTCTTGTCTTGGCTTTCCTGGCTCACGTAACCGTGCAAGAGTTTCTTACAGTCAAGAGCCGTTGCCTTGAATTTGAGAAAAGCATTTATTTGGTTCGCTATATCGTTGTACTTGCGAGAGAAAAGCTATTATATCCATTACATCGTATATCATTGTTGTTGCTGTCGTCACATCATTTGCATCTCAGCTATATGCTGGCTCGGGATACCGTCTTGAAAACGATGGCCCGTTCAGAGGAGGCGTGGCGAGCGTCTCTTCGGGTGGTGATCTCCGTTCCCTTTCCCGATCCCATTTTTTGCGATCCTCCTTGAGACGGTCCCTATCGCGGAGATCCCAGTTGTCCTGGTCTCTCCGCCTGTCCACGTCCGCGTGGCTGCTGGTCCGCCGGTAGACGTCTGGTCGACGGGGATGCAGACGGTCACGATACGCGCCAGAGTCACGATCTTCGTCCCTATCTGGTTCCCCGTGGAAACGGCCGCGATCGCGATATCTATCGCGGTCTCGGTCCTCGGGCCGTCTGCGCCGTCTCGGCGCCTCGTCCAAGGGTCCAAGATCTGAATCGTTGTCCGAGTCTAGATCCGAGAGGCTGCGATTTAGGCGAGCAGGGCGGACTTGTTCGCGGCTCTTTCGCGGACGAAGATGCTCGGTGCTAGCTTGGTTCCGTGAGCTGGGTCGTGATGTGAGACCGTTTGGCAAGATGCTCGATACCGTTTCGCTCAGCTTGTTTCGCAGCGATCCAAGAGGGCTAGGTCCGGCCCGCCTTCTGAGATCGCTATCCGTCCGATGAGGGCGCGATGAGCCCGATCCACTCCCGTGGCCCGAATCAGGAGGACTGAAGCGACGTATTCCGGGGGCGGGTGAAGCTCCGTGCCTGCGTTTACTTCTTTGGGGAACTGGTTCGGGGCTCACCTCCTCATCTGAGGAATAGTGGCGAGGATGGCTGTGTCTTCTGCCTGCCGTCGGGCGGCGAGCTTCTCCTGGATCCAGGTAGGCTTCGTCGTAGGCGTGGCGCTCGTCTGATTCGGCGTCTTTCGGCGGCGAGGCAAGATCGGGAAAGCTTCGCCGTCTGACTCTATCATTGAAGCTGCGATTATTTCTGGAAGACTTCTCGGGCGAGCGGCTAGAATGGCCACTCTTGGGCGGGCGGCCAGTGGGAGGCGCATTGACGTAGTTGAATGGCCTGCCAAAGTAGTCGCTATCGTTTGGCCGTGGACGCGGCGTGCCGCCTTGCGATGTATTTCTCGAATGGCCCTGCGCAAAGTGGGCATCGACGGGCTCGGACTCTTGCTCATGTGTTGGTGGCCTGCTTGGACGAGGCGGCCGCCCAGCGGCCTCGCGCTTCAACCTCTCGCCACAAGCCTTGTGCCACTGATCGACTTCCTTGTCAGCAACGGAGGGAAAGACATTGGCGGGTAGGTCGGCGGAGAAGTATTCGCCGGTCTCTGGGTGTCGCAAGTTCCAGTTCTTGACAGCAAATTGTAGAAACGGGACGTGTTCCTCCGGGCCGAGCAGGATCTCGAGAGACGCCCATCGAGAGAAGCCGCGCGGGGTCAAGGCCGGTATCGACGGCGGGGCAAAGTCGTCGTCGGTCGGTTGCAGGGTATGCTGGCATCCGGTGATTTGCCAGATGCATGATATAGTGTCGGGCTTTTCGGTAAAGACGGCTAGACATATTACCAGGTTAGGTCTTGATACATGGAGGGGCACGAGGCGCGAATAACACTAACAATCATAGTCACCGCCAACGACCTTGTAAAAGGCGGCGAGCTTCTTTGGGGTAAGTTGCGGTTCGTTTCGATCGCCAATATTGAGTACCTGCGACACATGTTGTTAGCATCCTGTGAGCATAGATGCGATGCTGCAGTCGGCATGGCTGCATCGGCTTGCGCTGACAAGTCGCCAAAAAAACAGGCGGTGAATGGGGTGTCTGGTGGCTTACAATGTGCATAGCAATGGCTCGGAGGAGGGCGTCGAGCTGCTTGGTCGGACGCTTGTCACCCTCGAACATGTAGCAGTACTGGACCGCAGACCCGGGGGTCGTGCCGCCGCTCGAGGGCGTGGCCATGGTGTCTGAATGGCGATGCGGTCGGTCGACTGCAGAGTGGCAGAAGTCGTAGAGAGATGGTTGCGGAGAGAGTGGAGGAGGCGGTAGCGGGTGGTGGTGGGGGGGGTTGCCGCCTAATAGGGACCTGAAGAAGCTGTGGTGGGCCGGCGATTCGATTCCTTGCACGGCCTTGGCAAGGACATGCAAGATTTGGCAGAGACAAAGAAAAAAACAGTTTCTAGCGGGAAACAGTGGTATGCGCTGTTTGCTCGACGAATCAAGCCGGGCTGGCTGGCCTTTTTGTTGTTGGTGTTCGTCTGCTCGCGCGCATTCGGCTGCCAGCGCATCGTGAGCATGAGCCCGGGCCACCTGACCTGACAGCGACGGCGACAGGGGGAGGGAAAGAGGAGCGGCCGTCCCGGGGCGCTTCAGCGGTTGTTCCCGCGACGGGGCCCCCCTAACGTAGAAAATGCGCAGCCAGCCACTGCCTGGAGCCTGGAGGTGCGCCAACATTACGGGAGTCCATGCCTCACCGCGGATGCATACGGAGAGTCTGCCAAAAGCCCGCACCGTTTGCTTGCTCACCATTATCGATGTGATAATATTTGATTGTTCCGAGATGGTCTCGGATCATACGAGCCACCCGTCTCGGGATGTTATTGCACCCGAATCTGTCCCCGGCCATTCTCGTTGGGCCGCCAGAGGGAACCCACCAGAACTAACGAAATACTGTACGCCTCGCCGGCTGGGTAGGCCAACGTTATTGACGCTATTACAAGGCATTCAAGGCATTGCAAGCAAAAATGGCGGCACCTTGACGTAGCCAGCCCGCCAGCCACAGTTGATCCGGCCCACATGCTCCATCAGGCAACTCTTACAGTGAGGTGACATATATTCTATACGGTTTGGTAGGTACGGTTGGTGCGGGACGTACTTAACCTTTGTCAGTGCACGTAGAAGGACCCCGGTGAGAGAGCTGGGCAGGCTGCCTAGGTCACCAGACATATGACTGTGTGGCTCACCGCGCGGAGGGAGGCCGTAATTTCATTGTGCAAAGTGGTCCGATGGAACCTACAAGATGCGTCACAATCTTTCTATGCACCTCTACAGCCTTGTCACTGTAAATAGCTACAACTGACGGGAAAACGCGGCGCCTCAATTGCTTAGCTGCAGGGTAGGTGGGCTGGTCTCGGTCGCGTCGCACCTGCCAGAGCGCATCTTCGTAGCCCCCTCTCCCTAGCAAGACCAGCTAATCGCAACTTGCCCAAAACTGGCCACCTACCGTAAACCGACCGCAGATTGTTTCTACAGAGAAGTTCGTGTGAAGTCATGTACTCCCAGTGGTGGTGTCTCGGCAACATGATGCGCACCACGTGCGGTCCTACCACGGCCCCCTAGAGAGGCTTTCGAGAGGAACGGGAGGAGGATTGGAATAGGACCAGTATTCAGTCCGTCATTTAACTGTCAGCTTTTCCATCCCCCCACAGCTTTGACACTCGAGTACGAAGTGCTGGGCCCTGTCAGCTTCCATTTCAACAATACTAATCCCTACACAGGAATCGACGTATCTATTTCCACCCTTGTCACTGAGGCGTCAATCGTAAAAGGTACCCGGCAAGCAGACACAACTCACCCCATTTCATCCAGTAAGACTTGTCCAGGCCGCACAGAGATGAGGGTGGGAAAAAAAATGTGCTCATTGCTCTAAGTCAACAACATATAGATCTCCCGAGAAGGGAAAGAAACAGCACAGCTCTTGTTGCACACCAATCACAGATTGGGGGTTCCCAGCTGATATAAGACCATGGCTTGCGGCTGAGCTGCACTGACTCTGCCAAAGCCAGGCTGAACTGTCGTTTACAGGACAAGAGCAAGAAGGCTCAGCAGAGTTTGCCCCTATCTGGTGCAGCCTGCCATATCCGCCCCCGATGTTCAACGTAAAGGGCGAAGGGGGCCGATTGCGGCTCTCCGCGCTCAAAGGCCCCTAACTCTGTCCTCGTCGTCAATCCATGGTCGATATTCTTTTGCGTCTTTTGCGTCTTTTGTATGCTGCATTGCTTTGGCTGCTACTATTACCCCCCTTATGTCGCGGATTCAATCGAAAATTCATCATGTGGGCACATTTGCTTAAGACGGGAATGGACGATGAGGAGGAGCCTGCCTACTTGAGGCGTTGTCGGATGCGAAGAGAGGAAGAGTGGCAGTATTCGATGGGAATGGACGATGAGGAGGAGTCTGCCTACTCGAGGCGTCGTCGGATGCGAAGAGAGGAGGAAGAGTGGTGGCCTTTGATGCGAATGCGCGACCCCGTATTAGTACCGCGTTCACGGAATCCCGACGCTGAAATAGCGTCAACTGCTGACGCCGATAAGCTTAAAGTATTGGATGCAGTTGGGCGTGCGAAAGCCCTTAGGCTCTGCCTTCGGCGTACCTGGGCTGTTGCAGCAAGTCTCCCAGACAGAGAAAACAGTCTCCCAGGACTCATTCCAATGCCTGGCACATTCCACATCCCCGGCCATGACCGGGAACACCACGAGCACGAACAATGCACCTTCGATTTTTGCGAGCAGTCAAGGGTCGATTTCACATCAGTGGCACAGCACCATGAGGCGCCATGCCGCGGAAAATGCGAGCAAATTACGTTTCCTCTGCAACTACTGAATGAACGGGTCGACAAAGGAAAACCAACAGCTTGGAAATTGGACGAGCCCTCGCTACTTGAGGCCTCTCAACCATATATGGCGGTCTCACATGTCTGGTCAGATGGCACAGGCTCGGGCATATGGGGTCCGGGCAAAGTGAACAAGTGCCTGTACACCTTTTTCAGTGGCATTGCGCGGAGCTTTCAATGCGAGGGGTGCTGGTGGGACAGCATTAGCATCCCCCATGACGACAAGGCCCGCACTAAGGCCCTTGGTAACATGCAGATCAACTACAGTGATGCGCGAATCACCTTGGTCCACGACCTCTACCTTCGCGAGTGGGAGTGGGTTGACTCCGAGACTGCTTGCTTCGCTATCGTCATGTCGCCGTGGTATAGTAGGGGATGGACAGCGCTGGAACTGGCCCAATCTCACAAAGTCAAAATCTTGTTCAAGACCAAAAACGGCATGTATGTGATCAAGGATCTCGACGTCGACATTCTCGCTGAGGCCCCCGAGGACCACGCCACGGCGAACGCTATCCGAAAACTTCGGCGTGCCTCCATAGACGAATTAAGTACGTTACTAGCGATTCTCGGTGCTCGGGATACATCCAAACCGCGAGACGTTCCCATCATTTCAGGGCTATTGGCTGGAGTGGATGTGTCCAGTGGTCTTTCTCAGCAGGAGATTTACCAAAGGATTCTTCGCAAGCTAGGCAAGGTAGCCCAGGGGAATCTGTTCCACAACTCAGCAACCATGTCGGCACCGGGCTTCAGCTGGTGCCCGACCAACATCCTGGATATGCCCATGGCGGAAACCGACTCCGCCATGCTAGATCTCCGGGAGAACGGCGACCTTGAAGGCGACTGGAGAGTGCAGGCGATTGACAGCGTCAAGGTTGAGGACTTGATTACGAGAGGAACCCACCCCTTGACACAAGTATCCCTCGAGTCTGCCTTTTGCGGGAAAGACATGAAGAAACACGTCCTCTTACTGGAGACCAACGAGCCGAAAACCACTAGCAACGACCACAGAGCACTGCTCGTGAGGCTTATGGAGGGTACTGACGAGATACCTGCAAGGTTCATCGGGCCAGTATATTTCCGCGCACCGCCTGCGAGCAAACTGCTGCAAATCAGAGTGCGAATAGGTAGCACTGATGGGCTCCAGGACATCTCTGAACCAGCGTGGGACTACGTGCAGAAAAGGGTGACCGAGAAGACGTCCCCACCGGATGAAACACTAGCGACGGGTCGAAGCCGGTCGAATTCAAAGACTGATGCTCTGCCAAAGGATGCTGGTGCTTTACATCACACCTCTAAAGACTTGCGAGCAGTCTTCTTCACAGAAGGAGTGCCAAAAACTTCATTATTTGAGAAAGCGTCCCAAATATCACTGACATCCAAGGATTCCAACTCTAAGAGCCAGGACGATATGGAAATGTTCTTCTACTGTGACACCAATTTGAAGCCCTCTCGAGCTTTTTTCTATGGGAATCAGGGGATGGTGCACCGCGTGAAAACGTGGATGGGTGAAAACCTCGAATTTATAACCGAAAAAGGGCAGCCCGTATTGCTGGCTCTCGGAAACGATAACGAGATAAAGATGGACCTGAAATCAAAGGAAGATGACGCTAGGAAAAACTCGCTGGCGGGCAATGCACTCTTGCTAGCGACGGAGAAGGGCAATGAGAGCGGCATTGATATGACAGCCCTCGTCAATCTACTTCTAGATATCAAGGCACCGCATATTTTCAATACCTCGGGACAGAAACCGTTACATGTAGCCCTAGAGGGCCGCAATTACGGCATCGCCGAGACACTCCTGCGGAACGAATCGAGCCCGGTGCCTGTGGACGCGAAGACTTTGAGAAAAAGCCAAACCGCTCTTCACCTCGCTGCGAAGTATCGGGAAACGCCCAATATTGTATACGAGCTGTTAATTCAGAAGAGTGAAAATGCAGACGCCAAAGACGAGTTGCAACGAACCGCCTTGCATTACGCTGCTGAGAGTGGGAATTTCGACATGGCAAAGATGCTTCTAAGCAACAATGCTAATCCGAATATTCGTGATTCCAATGCACAAGTAGCGCTGCACTATGCGGCAAACAAAGGCTTTGATGAGATTGTGCGGTTGCTTCTTGAGCCTGCCGAAAAACCACCATCAGGTTCTGAAATCAGGGAGGCTATGAATACCAACGATGGTCTGCCTAGCGGGCGCACCAGCAGGGCGACTGGAAGCGACACGAGTGGAGTCAGTGGGCATCGTTTCGAAGAAGAGGCAGACGATGAGACTGACGGCGAGGTCGACAGATCTGTCACGAGCGTAGATGGCACATTCAGCAAGAGTGACACCAAGCTTCGCAAACATCACGAGCCTTTGCATCCAGACGTTAGTGATAGCCAAGAACGGACGCCACTTCACTTGGCAGCAGAAGGTGGGCATGAATCCGTCGTGTCCATTCTTCTCGATTTTGGGGCAGATCCTTGTGCTGTGGCCAGGAACGGGCAAAAGCCTTTACTGTTGGCGGCCAAAAGTCCGCACTCACACATTGTCGAGAAACTGCTAAAGTTCAACAAGGATGGCTTTGAACAAGAAGATCTTGACAAAGCTCTCCTCTTGGCTGCTGTCGAGAAGAACGATACTGTTATCAGCGAACTTCATAAGTACGGAGCTCGGTCAAATCGCGCTGTGGTCTATGAAGGAATGACAGCTTTGCATTGGACAATACGGACGGGATTTGAGGCCAGCGCCGAACTTCTCATCCAAAGCCAAGACGACGCCGATATTGATGTCACGGATGATGGGAAGAAACAATCGGCCCTTCTGATGGCGTCTGGGAAGGGACTGACCTCTGTAGTCACGTTGCTACTCGACAGGGGGGCTGACATCAAACTGAGGGACTGCCATAAGCGTACTGCCTTGCACCTAGCAGTTCTCAGTCAATCCACCGATGTTACGAATCTCATTGCCAAACAACCACAGTGTCGTCACCATATCTACGATGAAGACGGACGAACAGCTTTGGTAATAGCCTCGGAGATGGGACTGAAAACTGTAGTCAATATCCTCCTTGAGGGAGGAAGCGACCCAACACTTGGCAAGGACGGCAGGACTGCTCTTGAGAGGGCCGCCGCCCTTGGGCGTCGAGAGGTAGTTGAAAAGTTGCTTACCAAGGTCGAGGCGCATGATCTCAAGCAGCGTGCGCTGCGACTGGCAGCGAGAGCAGGCCACTTATCCGTCGCAATATTGCTACATGAAAGCATCAAAGACGCTTCTCGGAAGGCTTCGACATTCCGGACGATTGCGCTTGCTATTGCTGCTAATCACAGAGACAACTCAGTACCATTTGAACAACTTCTGAGTTTCGTCACGGATCCGAACATTCAGGACGATGAGGGACGATCGTTGCTAATGCTCGCCATCGACAACAGTCACCGAAGACTGGCCGTACACTTATCTTGTCTTCGTCTGAAGACTGACTTAAGGGACAATGAGGACAAAACCGCCTTGATGGTAGCAGCCATCAAGGATGACGCGTACATGGTTGAGACTCTGCTCGATAATGGCGCCAATCCGGACCTGGTAGACAAGAAGGGCTACACAGCGCTGCATTACGCTGTCGAAAACGGATGCTGCAACAGTTTCATCGAGCTCCTTGACTTTTCCAACAGTAGTTTCAAGACTATCCAAGACTGTCAGAGACGCACAGCTCTACACATAGTTCTCGAGAAAATCCGCCAGTCAGGGTCATTCATGCCAAATGCGAGAAGTATGTTTTGGTCACGGGAGGTGGAATCGCCCATTGAAGCGTATAAAGCTATCTGTGTACGTCTCATCCAATGTGACATACGACTTGAAGTTCAGGATGACAATGGACGGAACGCCCTGCACCTGGCGGTCGCTCAGAACTTGGTGGACATCGCGCGTATACTCCTCCGGCTGAGACCCCCTGAACCACTCCAACGCAACATGGATACAGAAGACGTGGAGGGCCAAACCCCATTGCTCTTGGCGGCTGCGAAGGGATACACTGCTCTCGTGGACTTGATGCTGTCTCGTCATTTCAGGTCAGATACCAAAGACAAGAACGGCCAAACTCCGCTACTCTTGACAGCGCAGAGAGGAGATGACGGATCAGTTATAGCCCTTCTCAACCATGGCGCAGATCCCAATCATCAGAATAAGCATGGAAGAACAGCATTATCACAGGCGGCGCAAAACGGCCATGAAAATGTTGTGGAGTCTCTTCTACGTAACCATTACAGCTACAAAACCAACCTGAATGCTCGAGACAACATGGGTCAGACAGCGCTGATCTTGGCTGCTGAAAATGGCCACGCCAGCATTGTTAAGATTCTGCTTGATAGAAGTGCCAACGTGGATGTTTTGGGGTATGACGGAAAAAAGGCCTGGCAGAAAGCTGCGGACAAGGGTCACACAACAGTGGTCAAGATCCTGCTCTCTAACAAGGATGCGCCAATCCAAGACAGACAGGCCGTGAACAACGCACTGCTGCTGGCGTCCAGGAGAGGCTGGGCTGACTTGGTCCGAGTTCTTCTGGAACAAGAAGTCGATTTGACGTTCCAAGGCAGTGGTAACAAGTGGACAGCATTGCACATAGCGGCCACTAGCGGCCATCGAGAGGTCCTGGAGATGTTGATTGCCGATGGTGTTGATATCGTTATTAAGGATCGCGATGGTCGTACCGCCCTGTTCCAGGCTACCAAACAAGGCTTCGAGTCGATTGTGGGGGTGCTGCTAAAGAGAAAGGAGATCAAAACTGACATTGAGGCGTGGATGGGCCAGGAGTCACTATTGTTCGCAGCCGAGAAGGGTTATGGTGGCATTGTCAAGCTGCTGCTTGATAGTGGCGTATATTGCGACGCTACTGACGCGTCAGACAGGACTGCTATGGTATTAGCTGCAGCCAACGGGAACGCTGCCATCGTCAAGAGTATGTACTGGCCTCATCTACCCTTCCACCAACACTCCCCTCCTGGCTTGCGTCTTGATATTCGAGGAGCATAGCTCGCCGTGCAGGGCTACATAACCTCGTTCGCTGGTCCCATGCTGCCATAAGCATGTCACTTTCATATTACAGTATACTAAACACTTTTTGTTGCAGTGCTTCTAGAACGAGGGGCGAGCTGGGCCATCAAGGACAAGAATCAGAGAACAGCTTTGCATCACGCGGCCTGGGGAGGCCACCACAGCATAGTCGAAACCCTACTGACGTACAGACCGCCAGTGGTTGAGGGCGGTAGCGTTGTCGACTCTAGTGGTGTCGGGACGGCCCTCACCACTGTGGATTTCAGTGTCGTCGATAATGGCGGACAGTCAGCTCTACATCTGGCGGCGGAGAGAGCGTCCGTCAACGCGCTAGAGAAGCTCCTAGGCAAGAGGGCCAATGTCAATGCAAGGTGCAAAGACGGCCAGACAGTCCTACACCGCGCAGCCTGGGGCGGTTCGTGCGAGGTGGTCAGACTGCTGCGGAGGAGCAGTGCGGACCCCTTCATGCGCGACAATCATGGAAAAAAACCATGGCATATTGCAGCTGAGAAAGGCTATGAAATAATAGCAGTGGAGCTGCTCCGGGAAGAAAAGAGCGCATATGAGGAGCGCATCCTGGACGAAAAAGGTCTCATCTTTGCAGCCAAGATGGGCTACACCAGAATTGCACACTGCTTGCTGGAGAAGAATGCAGACGCCACCGTCAAAGACAATGACGGTAGGACACCGCTACACTGGGCTGCTGCACGCGGCAACATAGAGCTGGCAAAGCTGCTGATTAACCATGGCGAGGTCTCTGTCAATGCGGTAGACTACGAGCGGCGTACAGCTCTCTGTCTTGCCGTTCTAGATGACCGGATAGCTGCAGCGGGGATTCTCCTCCAGAGCGGTATTGATGCAGACGTTCCTGACGCACAGGGCCAGACTGCGCTCCACCACGCGGCGCAGAGAGGAAACGAGGAGATTGCGCAGATGCTTGTCGACCACAAAGCTGATCCTCATATTCATGACAACTTTCGAAGGAAGGCGTGGCAGCTGGCCGCCGAAAATGGCTATCACCAAGTCGTGCGACTACTGATAAAGAAGGAGATTGACTTGAATCCACACAACCAGAGGCGAGAGGAGCTTTTTTTGAAAATGTCGGGGCGAGATCTGGCTCCCATGGTTCAGCTGCTCCTCGACCTGAACGTGGACAAAAACGTCAAAGATCGCATCGGGCGCACAGCCATTGGTCTTGCTGCGGAAAACGGCGCGGACAATGTTCTTCGACTGCTCCTCTTGAAAGGGGCGGACCCAACCATCGCGGATTCGCACGGACAAACGCCACTCTTGTGGGTGGCAAAGGCTGGAAACGCGAACATCGTCAGCTTACTTCTCGACAAAATTACAAGCCAGTCTAACTCCAGCAAAAGGGCACAAACTATAAACAAAATAGACGGGAAGGGAAGGACTGCACTTGTGATCGCAATCGAGAACAAACATGACAAGGCTGTGAAGCTACTCCTTGACAAGTGTAGGGGGTTCATCAACGTCAATGCACAGGACAAGGCGCAGAGAACCGCCTTGCAGTTGGCGGCAGAGATGGGTAACAACAGCTGGGTCCAGCTCCTGCTGGACACCAAGGCTGAAACAGGACACAAGGACAGTCTGGGGCGGACGGCGCTGCTCGTCGCCGCGGAGCAGGGGCACACCGAGGTGGTGAAGTCCCTGCTTCAGCGGACAGACAACCACGTCAACGATGCCGACAAGGAGGGCCGCACGGCGCTGCATGCGGCCACGGACCGGGGCAACCGGGACATGGTGGCGACGCTGCTAGACGCGTACAGCGACCCGGGGGTGCATGACGCGCGTGGGCGAACGCCGCTGCTACTGGCGGCCGAGCACGGCGACAAGGCTATTGTCGACTTACTGCTAGCGCGGAACGCATCGCAGGAACGCGACGTGGACGGGCGCACGCCGCTACTCTTGGCCGTCGCTAATGGAGACAAGGCCGTGGTCGAGGCGCTGATCAACCACCGTGGTGCTGACCCGGATGCCAAGGACGCGCGCGGTAGGAGCCTGCTACATCTCGCGGTAGAGAGCGGCAATAGGGATGTTGCGTGGTTAGTGGCCAAGATGGTGACGAGTCGGGCAAATGATTGGGCGTCTATGTAGGCGAAAATGGATTCGTCTAAAGGAGACAGCCGACGGAAGGCGGACATTGGGCCAAGCTGTGACGTATTTGTCACGCAAAGTATACTTTGAGTTGATTTATTTTGTCAGTAGTAGGGATACAGCGCGTGCTCAAAGGATCTGCTGAGCAGAAAACGTGAGCAGTGGTGCGAAACAGGACGAGATTCCTTATGGTGTTATAATTTCAAATGCCTGTTGCTCTCGCTCTGATTCTGATATGCTCATGTGCCTCGTACTTCCAACTCCGACATCCCATCAATCAGTGATGATTGATAAAGGCCCTTACTAAAAACCTGATTTGATAACTGATGGTGTCACTGATACTGATACTGGCACATCAGTCAGTGACGTGTAGGGTTGCAAGCTCACCATACACTAGCATTTCCATCTCGGGAGTATCCGTTGGTCTCACCTTCACAGAAAAGTCCTTATGCTGGCTTTACCAAGAGTATTATACTTGATGAATAAAATAGACACAAGGTGCCTCTTATAAAAGGCTAAAAACGCTATACCACAGTGAAATGACAGAAGTACAGTACGCTCCACAGCAGCCAGATGCGCCAAACCGTACAGAATTTATGTCACCCCACTGTAAATAACCCTGTGAGTAGGGTAGGTCGATGGCCGAACGCGCGCTACCGCCCCTAGGTAAGTACTGGACAACATTCACTCTCTTCTGTTCTCCAGCTCACCATCTTATTTGCCTCCATCGCAAATCGCGCCACTCTTTCATCGCACCCATCTTCGCTTCCTCGTCCCTTTATTTTTTTTTTCTTTTCCTTTTCTCTCTTCCCCCTTTACCTTACTCTTTATAATACCCGTGCCGCCACGCCACGCGAACCCCGACACCATGGACGCGCTTCGCTCCGCCCTGCAGCCCATCACGCACAACCTCCCCGGCCCGATCCGCGACCTCGGCACCTCCATCGTCGGCGCCGAGTGCTACAAGGCCATCCTCCTCGACGTGGACCTCGAGAACACGGCGTGCCTCAAGCTCGCCGTCTCCAAGGGCCTCGGCATCGGCATCATCGGCGCCTCCTCCATCGTCAAGGTGCCGCAGATCCTCAAGCTCGTCGGCTCCCGCTCCGCCGACGGCGTCTCGTTCCTCTCCTACGTCCTCGAGACGAGCGCCTACCTCATCACCCTCGCCTACAACGTCCGCAACGAGTTCCCCTTTAGCACCTACGGCGAGACGGCCCTCATCCTCGGCCAGAACATTGTCATCTCCGTCCTCATCCTCAACTACAGCGGCCGCGCCGCCCTCGCCGCCGTCTTTGTCGCCGTGCTCGCGGCGGCCGGCGGCGCCCTCTTCACCAATGGCGTCCTCGACCTGAAGCAGCTCAGCTACCTCCAGGCTGGCGCGGGCGTCCTCGGCGTCGCCAGCAAGCTCCCCCAGATCCTTGCCATTGCCCAGCAGGGCGGCACTGGCCAGCTCAGCGCCTTCACCGTACGTACTCCCGCCCGCGCATTCTTCGTTTCGTGTCAGGGTCGCATCGCTAACGTATACTCTTCTGCTAGGTCTTCAACTACCTTGCCGGCTCGCTCTCCCGAATCTTCACCACCCTCCAAGAGGTCGACGACAAGCTCATTCTCTACGGCTTCATCTCTGGCTTTGCCCTCAACGCTGTCCTTGCCACCCAGATGATCTACTACTGGAACGCGCCCTCGGAAAAGGCCAAGGGCAAGCGCAAGGCCGCCCCTATCAAGGCTGTTCCCTCGCAGGCCAAATCCTCTGCCACCCCCACCAAGAAGAGCCCGACCACTCGCCGCCGCGGCTAGAGCTCCAATGTCTCCTGGCATGCCAAATTTAGCTAGACTATACCACAATTAATCATTAATGCATCCATTCTATAACTGTGCGCCTCCATTGTGCTTGACTGGGCGTCATTGGATACGGTCTCTCCCTGATGGAACATGAGATAATCATGGGTGCAGTATGTGGCCGCAGATCCTATTTCCATTTCATTTACGGGGCATTCTTCTAATCTGCGCCTCACTTTGTCCGTTGGCACTGGTGGGTGCGTGGGCCTTGGCCCGAACCGTTCGCTCACAGAGCTTAGGTCTCTCGTTAGCTTCGGCGCTTGATTGTTTGATGTGTTGAACTGGGCATCGCGGAAGCGTCTCCCCTGGAATGGGGCCTGGGAGAATCAAAGAGGTGCAGTATGGGGCTGCAATAATTCCATTTCAGCCATGGGGGTTTCAATCTATTCTAGGCATCGATTTGCTCTTGATATTGGTGGGCGTTCGGGACCCTGGCCAGAATGATTCACTGAGAGAACTTGGGTTCTCTATTAGCTCCAGCGCTTAATTGTGTCTGTAGTCCATGATGTGTTATCATACATGGCTGTCGTTGGTTGGCATGTCACTCGGGATGGAGCCTGGGAGAACCACAGAGGCGCAGTACGGGGCCTGCAGGTCCCAAAACTTCCGTTTCACGTATGGACTTTCCATACGTTCCTGGCATCAATTTATTCCTTTCATCCATGTGGGTGCTTGGGCATTGGTCAGAATGGTTCGCTCAGAGCCATTTGGATTCTCCCCGTTAGCTTGGGCGCTTACCCCACGTTGGTCGCTGGCCTGCATATGCGACCGCTTCGGCGGCCATGGGGGCGCAGAAGAAAATGGTCAGGCATCATCAGACGCCTGCACTGCAATTCTTATTTTTAGGCAACAGCGCGTGAAATGCGAAAAAAAAAGGAAAAAAAGACTGTCAAGGTTGGCAGTTCTGGCCGTTCCGGCGGTTTGGTGTATAAAGGCCATCACAGAGCCCGCGCTCAAATGACTTGTCCAGAGCAAACTCATACTTCTTCCATATCAATCTTGGAGAATACACACATCAACTGAACACCAATTCCCTTCTTCTTCTTCTTCTTCTCCTTCTTCTTCTTCTTCTTCTCCTTCTTCTTCTTCTTCTTCTTCTTCCAAACAAAGCAACCAAACATGTCTTCCCCAGAAACGTTTGATCTCTGGGTTGTCGTCTTCGTCAGTTTCCCAGACCGTCAGAGCACCCGCCACGCCGCCCTCTTCTTTGAAATACCAGACACCGAGGACGGCTACACCTACCATGTCATATGCAAGAACAAGCTGTTTGTCCTGGACGAGCGAACCAACTACAACCCCATGAACAGCATCAACATTGCTGGCAGGCTTCTTGTGAAGCAGGTCCGCATCTCGCCCGACGAAATGAAGCGTCTGATGAGGGGCGTCGCCATTCTCAACGACGGAGACTCCAACTGCGTGCATTGGTGTGAGCAGGCGCTCAAGTCCCTGAAGCATGAGGGGTACATCAGCGAAAATGAATATTTTAGGGGCTACGATGGGATGATCGGGATCACCATGGAAGCGCCCACAAGTCCCTGAAGCATGAGGGGTACATCGACGAAAGTGAATATTTGAAAGGCTATGATGGGATGATCGGGGTCACTATGGACGCGCTCACTGAGTGGGCTTCTACTCTAGGCCATCACGTTCCGTTACGCTGTGAATGGTCTTTTTGCGCGACGGCCCTGCGCTGGTTCTCCTTGTTCTTCCTGTTGCCTTGTTTTTCTTGTTTTTATTATATAGTCCAGTGTCTCTGTATTTGTCGTATAGTTTATGGTTGTTTTATTCATCTCACACCTCGCTCTCGCTGACTCGACATTGTGCGATCTGTATGTATCTAATGGCCATCGTAGTAGTGCTACTTTACTAACTTGACACAGCCTGATGCCTCCAATCAATTGCAAATATGTCTGCCAAGTATAATAATCAGTCTGTAGCGCGAGACTCCTGTGGTAAGTCCCTTTTGGGCAGCTCTTGGTTTCGACCCTTCTTAGACTGGTAGGGATTAGTGTCCCACTCCTCTTGGTAACAACGCAGACCAGCATAGTACAGCAGCTCAGTATTGTAGCTCTCCGGAAAGATCTCATCGACGAGTTCCTTCCAGCCGGGACACTTGTCGGCAAAGTGCATCAACTTGACATAGTCCCAGTATTCAGGATACCAGCCCGCACCCTCCCAGTCAATGAGCGCAACGATGCGATTGTCTCGCACCATGATATTCCTTGGCGCAATGTCGCAGTGCGAAAAGACAATCTTGTGCTTGACCATCCCGGTTCTATATGCTCGCTTGATTGGTTCCGGTATTCCCGATTCCGCTGTGAGGAGCATATTGAACTCCTCTTCGTTGCGGCAGGCTGGGCGAATGAATGTATCCGTGCCTCGGGCATCGATAATTCTGTCGCTGTTGAAGTTGCCAACATAGTTCTCTGGTGGGGGTAGAGTGCGCATTTTCCGGAGGATATCTCGCAGTTGATGGGCAATGTCGAGCCTGGTCTCATCAGACAAGTCGCGCCATACCCTCTCCAACGTGGTCCCCTCAATGTACTTCATCTCGATGTATTGCTTGCGCCCCGCACTGGCCTGCTCTCCCCAACCTAGGACCTCCGGGACAGGGATGCCTGCGTCTTTGGCGAAGCTGATTGCATCTACCTCATCAAGATTCAAGTATGATCCCAATTTGACGACAACGTTATCTGGTCGTAACACGACATATCGTGAAAACCCTGAATGCAGCATCACATGACCTAAGAACCTGTTAGCGAAGCTGAGAGAGAATATTAAATCACTGCGGGCATTCAACCTTCTTTGACTTCACTGGACCTGTCTGGTATCCTGCGAATGGGCGGCAGTCCCTTCTCCTTGCGTCTCCTGTCCATTATCTCATCTATAGTCTCACGCCGCGGCACGGATTCACTAGCACTGGCTGGTTTGACTATGGGCGTGCTCTCGGAGCCAAGCGGCTCTCTACCGGCGACCGCCTGAGAGTCGGCTTCCAGACCGCGCTCCACACTCGTGGCGGCATTCTCCTGGAGATCCTCACCCTTGCTAGACGCGGAATCGAAGATACCCATTTTTGGCACGTTGCTGTCAGTATAGCAAACTGGCACATGCTGGTGTTGTGGTAACCGTCGATCCGCTAAGCGCCCACCTGGTGCTTTGTGACGTATGTTGGCCATTGGCCCGAAGGCGGATATATGTAGCGCCGCACAACCGAAACAGTAGACATCACAGTATCTATATAATTTCTTAGTGGTAGCTCACTATTATTTTATTTGTTGGTGCATCATATAGAAATGTATCATTATCATTATTCCAGACGGGCGCAGTGATGCAAAGTACCTAGGCTGGATGAACCCTGGCTGGAGAGATTCAGCCCGCTAGCCCACTGGAGAGCATCGAGCTGACCGACATCTCTATTATGGTGGAGGAGCTACAGCGTGTCATGGCCCGTGTCTTCGCACTTCTGGCTTTGATTTGGCATATTGGGCTTTTTTCTTCTTCTAGATAGTCGCGGTAGTTTTTTTCCTTCTCAATGTTTTCCGACTTCTCAAAATTGTTCGACCTGTCTGTCCACCCATACAAATCCCCATTTCTGTATATGCCAGCCGCTATTTACTTGGCAGGACCACGCAAGTCGATCGTTATTTTCTCAATATTCCGGCTCCTAGTATCAAATTTGCTTTGATACCAAAGCAAGCCCGTATAAATTAGAATTTCGTCCTCGTAGGGCTCCGGAAAAATCTCATCCACAAATCCCTTCCAGCCGCAGTCGCGGCCGCCGCTGTGCACGAAGCGCGTGTACTCCCAGTACTCAGGGTACCAGCCGGACACCTCCCAGTCGAGAATGGCCACGATGCGGCCGTCGCGCACCATGATGTTGCGCGCGGCCAGGTCGCAGTGCGAAAACACAATCTTGTGGCTGGTGCCGATGCGTCGCCGAAAGGCGCGCGCCACGCTCCCGGGAATCTCTGGGTCCTCGGTGAGGTAGTTGTTAAACTCCTCCTCGTTGCTGCAGGCCGGACGGATAAAGAGGTCGTAGTGCCGAAACTCGCGCATCTCGTCGAGGTTGAAGCCGCCGATGAAGCCGGGCGGCGCGGGGAGCGCGCGCATGCGCCGGAGAATGTCACGCATCTGGTGCGCAATCGCCAGCCGCGTCTCGTCGCTCAGGCCTGCCCATGCGTCATACAACGTCTCGCCTTCGATAAAACTCATCTCAATATATGCATTGCTGGGCCCGGATTCCCCTTGGTCAACGCTGAATACATCTGGAACGGGAACGCCGGCCGCTTTGGCGAAACGCATGGCGTCAGCTTCACAGCGGATCAGATCATTTCCGTACTTGACAGCAATGTTGTTGCGTCGTATAACATAGCGCGAGAATCCAGAGTGTAGCATGACATCTCCTAGAACTGTTATTTAGAATCGTGTTTTCTGCATCAATTGGAGCGGGAGGGGCCGGACCTTCTTCGAGCTTATCAGATCTATCAGGTATTCGGGGGAGTGGCGGCAGTCCCTTGCGTTGGCGTGCCCTGTCAATTCTGTCTCGCATAGTTTCAGGAGGTGCCTCTTCTTTTTGAACGACCACCTCGGAATTAGTGGTTGGCTCGCTTGGGAGTTTGCTTGCAGTGCCATTGTTTGGGTCACCTTCACCGCCAGCCAACAGTTGCTCTTGGGCGCCAGCTGAGGAGTCATGCGTAGAGCCACTTTCTGCATGAGTAATTCCCTTGTCAATTTTGGATTCATCTCCTTTGGATACCGGATCTGAGGCACCCATTTCCGCGAGTAACTGGCGGTATAATCGTTTATGTTAGGTGCAGAGGGATGGGATGGCGAGTGATGGTTAGCTCGCTCCTCAGCCAACTCCAAGCGTGACGTGTGGCTCAATGGCTGCAGGTCGGATATACCTGGCGCCGCACGACCGAAACCGCAGATCGACAAGTCACAGTATCTGCATGATGAAGTGGATAAACTCTGATATTTATTAGTCGCTCAATGTTGTTCTGTTTGCTGGTGTATTACATAGAAATGTATCATTATCATTATTGCAATTGTCATTATTGCAGACGGGCGCAATGCCGCAAGGTAGATTAGATAGACCGCGCTCGAGGAGATTACACTCGCTAGCCCATCAGATATGCTTTCAAGCATAGGCTTGCACTCATCATGCTATTACATGGTTGCCAGTCGGCAGCTCGAACGCTCTATCCTGCACACCGACCGGCGGACTGTGCTTCCGAATGGCTCTTGTGCGCCCTGAGTAGCCACAAACAAGGCTGTGGCTTTTTCATCGTTTTTGACGTTACTCAATGCGAGATCTGGCCCGGCGAGTTGCACGATGGGCAGCGGCGCGGCTGAGCACGTCAAGATTGGGCCATGTGCGTCGGCTCGATGGTGGTGTCTGGAGCCGCTGTGGGGGGCTGGGACCTTATATTCCAGAATCGATGCAGCGACTGCTGACTATTGCCATGGCTTTGCTGGAGCTGTTCCAACTCGGGAGGCGCTTCAACGTTGGGACACGGCGAGGGAGGGTCTTGGTATTGTTGCTGTTGCTGTTCCTGTTGTGCGGTATATAATAGTTCTAGCGTGCGTTCTGGCCCCAAGATGTCAGTGGACGTTGAAAACACAACTATGTCTAGGATTTCTGGCAGAGGGTGCAAGGCCAGAGCACGGCGTTGGGCTACTACTCACGATGAATCTCTTGCTGTGAGGGTCTGTTGTCGCGTAAGCGCTTGAGCGTGCGACTGTTGAGATGGCACGGGTTGATGAGCCCCATGCGTGGCGTAAAGTCAATCATGGACGGGCCATTGTTCGGTGGCGAGCTAAAGGCCGAGGAAAACGAGAGCGGCGACGAAGGGAGCTCGGGGGAGGATCTCTTGCGCTTGAGCGTCATATTGTATGGTGTGGTGGTGGTGGTGGTGGTGGTGGTCGAGTTCGCGTTGTGTTTGATACGTGGTATGTAGCGTGAGTTATGATGGTGCGAGTTTGGAGGGATTCGGCAATTGAAGATGAGACAATATAATTCTAGTCGATTATCCAGAGGGGGATTGGTTGAACAAAGGCAAAGTTGAGGATGATGATGTACAAAGGTGTCACGTCTGGGGCACCGCAGCACACGACGAGGCTGGAGCTGGTCGCGACCGCGTAAAGAGGTTCCACATGACGCGACAAGGCATGGACGCTAGCTACAGCCCCGGCCGCGCGCAAGGGCTGTAAAATAACAGATTTGGTGGGGGAGAAAGTAATTAAATCGTCTTTCTACTTAATGCGCCGTCTCCCTCGTGGTTTTAGCGTTTTGGTGCTCGTAACGGTATCTCGGCGTGTCGCTCGCCGGTAGTTTGCCTGCAGAGCACTACATGTCGAGGTCCGACAAAACGAACAGTGCTCTGTAGCCGCACGCGCCCAGTGTCGAAAAATCAATGTGCCCGATAATCAACTGGCTGCACATTTTCTGTGATTTTTTTTAAGAAAATTAATAATAAAAGAAAGCTCAAACTTTTTGTGCTAATGCTGAATCATGACACAATGGCCGTGTAGAGACGTAGGAAGCTTCACCTCTCACTGCCAAAACACTGTGCAGCGCAGCTGGAGCTACAGTATACAAACGCTTAGACGGAAATGAATCGCCTTGGTATTTTTATACTCTGTTCCGCACAGAGGCCGAGGCCGCAAAGCATGTTCACTATCAACGCCAGGGAGACAGGAATACTCTCTGCACGCTTGTTTTAACAATGATCAACTGGAATGGCGTAAAAGGTAGTGTTGAGAATTATGCTCAAGAAAGTGGCCTCAAAACAACCGGAGCGTGATGATTGGCCTGTATTAGCATCCTGCTACAGCCTGAGTTGGAGTGTTGTCGCTAGTTAGCACTTGTCGTCATCTCCGGGGACTCGGGCTCTTAAATCCGGCCCGCGACCATTTGCCCGACAAGGCTCTCATGTGTTTCTCCCTTACCATCATTTCGCTTGTCCTTGAATCTAAAAAGAAACAAAAGGAACAAATACTGCCGCAATGAAGCTCATCGTCGTCGGCGCCACCGGCCTCATCGGCACCGAAGTCATCCGCCAAGCCCTCTCACACAAGTCCGTCACCTCGGTCGTCGCCCTCGGCCGGCGTCCCACGCCGCCGCCCAAGAGCATTCCCGCCGGCCCATCTCTCCAAAAGTTCCAGTCGGTGACGCTCGACGACTTCTCCCACTACCCGGACAATGTCAAGAGCCAGCTCACCGGCGCCGATGCCTGTATTTGGTACGTTGTGGTGGTTTTCCGGGGTGGTTCTCGCCGCTAACATGTGCGCTCGCAGGCTTTTGGCGATTACGCCGACCAAATCCAAGATGATGGACTTTGAAGTCGTCAAGAGAGTCTGCGTCGACTACGTCATGGAAGGCTTCCGCACGCTGACGCAGCTGCCCCGGCCGGAAGGCGACAAGCAGCCCTTGCGCTTCGTCTACGCCAGCGGCGCCAAGGCAGAACGGGACCAGACCAAGAAGCCCATGATTCTCGGCGACTATACCCTGATGCGAGTATGTGTACCACTTACATGAAGAACCCTTGCCGCTTTGGCATTCTGCTGACATGAGAAACAGGGCCGGATCGAAACGCTGCTCCTAGACGCCACCAAAGAGGCGGGCGGCATCGTCGAGACGTGCCTCCTCCGCCTCGGCCTTGTCAAGTCGCCCGAGAGAATGGGCCTCGTCACCGGCATGCTGGCCAGCGCCGCCGCCAGCGTGACGGGCCTTCCGCTCATTGACATTCGCGAGATTGGCGCCGCGGCCGTCAGCGCGGCGGTGCACGGCTTCGACAAGGACACGCTGGACAATGACGAGCTCATCGCCATGGGCCGTAAAGAGCTGCAGGAGAGTGGCGAGGAGCCCAGCTCCTAGAAACGAATTAATGAATACATAATGTTAATAGTATAAACACCACACATTGTTTCAATCTTAAATAAAGTTTGTCATGTACCGTCATGCTCAGAGTGTTCATCGAATCCGTACGACAATCTGTCCCACGCCGCCCTTGCCGGAATACGCCGTGCTGCAGACCCTCCTCACCGCGTCCAAGTCGTCAAAGTCCACCGTCGTCGGCACGGCCTTGACCTGGCCGCGCGCAATCGCCTCGCCCGCCCTTTCCAGGTCCTCGCGCACATCGGGCGAGCCGGAAATCATGGTGTAGCGGACGCCGCTGCCGAGCAGCAGCCACCGGTACCACAGCTGCACGGCGTCGAGGGCGACGCCCAGCCACCAGGGAAAGCGATCCGCGCCCAGCATCTCACGGACAAGGCTCTTGTCCGGGATGCCGGCAATGTTGATCAGGGCCCCGGCGCCCGCCTTGGTGATGGCGATGCTCTCGCGCAGCGGCGCCGTGGCCTGCGTGTGGTATGCGAAATCCACGCTCTGCTTCGCCACCGCATCGCCCACCCTCGTCTTTGTGTAGTCGACTTTTTCGTCCACGACGCCCGGCAGCAGCGCCTCCACCAGCGCCATCTTGCCCGTCGACAGTGTCGTGACGACGCGGCCCGCGCCGAGCGCATTCTTGGCGTACTGCACCCCGACGGAGCCCGTGGCGCTGAGCCCGCCGCCCACAAAGACCGTCTTGCCCTCGAGCGACGGCTGGCCCGACATCTGCATCCCGCGCGCAAAGGCCTGCACCGCCGTCACCGTCACGCCCGCCAGCGGCGCCACGTCGGCAAAGGAGAGGTGGCGCGGCTTGGCCAGCAGCAGCCGCTCGTCGACGACGGCGTACTCGGAGGCGAAGCCCGGCGGCGGCCCGCGAAAGAGGGGCTTCTCAAAGGAGAGGCCGTAGGCTCCGTCGCCGACTTTGAAGCTCTTCACGGCGGAGCCGATGGCGACGACCTCGCCCGCGCCCTCCATGCCGAGCTGGCTTGGATACCTGACAGGAGAGAGAGGAGCATCAGTCACATGGATCGGGGGGAGTTCAGGAGTGATTGTTGCAGCGTTACGTTGGTTTGAACAAGAGTTTCATTTCGCCGGCTGTACCGCGAAACTCGGCCGGCGTAAAGGTAAAGGCGTGCATGCGCAGCATGATCTGCGTCGGCCGCGTAATCGCTGGCGTGGGAATCTCTTGAATGACATAGTCCTTGGGCGTGCATTCGTACGGCGCCATGAGCGCACGCATAGTGGATGGTATAGGCTCCATGACGGGGCAGTTGATGTAAAAGCAAGGTCAAAAAAAAGAAAAGAAAAAAGATGTCTAATTTTCTCGAATAGGACAAGAAAAATCCCTTGTAAGCGGCGGGCGTGGTTTGTACTTATCTCGTGTCGTTCCCCCCCCGGACTCCTTCGGCTTGGCGGCCCACTTGCCGGCCGAACTCCACGCCGAATAATGCGGACAATGCAAACTGCGGAGCGGAGAAATGTATATATTATTCGTAGGATTTTGTCCAATTTCCCCAGCTAAATTAATTGCGCAAAAAGGGTTTTCTTGGAGTAGACTGGATTAAAAAAGGGCACGGGGCTTGCAAGTCTCCCACATTTCATTTACTACCAGCGTCGTCGCTTTGACAGTCCAGGATGAGGTTTAAAAGGCCAATGAGAGGCGAGTGGATGTCGAGGTACTGTAAAATCTAGCGCTAAGCCAGGCTATAAAAAGAAGGACCAACAGGTCAGGTCTTCTTGGTACAAAGTGTTTCATTACATCACGCTGCGCCCCTCCTGCACTGTCCAAGATGGCCTTCCAGTCTGCTTTCCATGTAGTCCCAATAGGAGTTATGATGCGAGCTGCCATCTGTACCGGAAACAACAGATTAGCAAAAAAAAAAAAAAAATTGGAGTAAACATCATTCACGCGGACCGTCCACACACCTCTCTCGCCGCTGATGCCAAGCCGGCTCGCCCCATTGATGTAGCCCTCCTCACCCGGCACGGCGGGGGCGTGGTGAGAGCGCAATGGACGAAAAGACGCAGGTAGACGGTGTGCTTGCCCTGGTGTTCCCCTTGAGCGCATGCGGGCCGTTGGTTGCACAAGGGCTGGGGCGTCTGCCACAGTCCACCATTCGGGGGGCCTGCCGAGACGAAACGGGCGTCCTTTGAGCCAGTCCCCCCTCCCCCCAAAAAATACAAAGCAAAGAGAAAACGCGTTTCACTCGCTCTCAAATTCTAGTCTTTCGACATCACACATTACCAAGGTGCGACGACAGTATATGGCGTCCGCTCCCCGTCTCCGAATTCCGGCCAAGGGGCCAGAGACGCGCCAAGGGCGCCCGCCAAGGGCGGGTAATGGAAGACGACTCCAGATTCGGTGAGGCAGGACGCCCAGCTCGTCTCTCGTTCGACGAGATGCCGGAATGGTTTCAAAACGACAACAACCAGTGGATTCTTCGCGGTTACCGACCTATATCGGGCTCGTTTCGCGCCTCGTTCCGCAGTTGGTTGTACCTCCACAACGAGACGGTCAACATCTATTCCCATCTCATTCCCGCTATTGTCTTCCTACTCGGCGAGTGGTTCCTTTTGCAGTATCTTGCTGGCAAATATTCCAGACTTACCAGTACCGATTTTATTGCCTTCTCATGCTTTATGCTTACAGCGACTATTTGCTACGCATTTTCAGCTTCTTATCATACTTTGATGAACCACTCTTATACCGTGGACCATTTCTGCCACCGACTAGATATGCTTGGCATAGGCATTTTTATAGTCGGTGACATTATCTTAGGCGTATATATAATCTTTTGGTGTGAGAATACGCTACGCAATATTTATTGGTCTATGGTTAGTTGCTTGGCTTTTTCTGTCCCAGGACTGGTATCGGATCTAACACCGCCTTCATCGGTCGTCTCTAGATTGGAGTTTTCGGGGCATTGACCATCATCACAAACGTCCATCCCAAGCTCCAGAGCCATAAGTATCGCTCTATGCGAACACTAGCGTTTGTGGCGACTGGAATGTCTGTTGTGGCGCCTTTGATTCACGGGCTCGATATATTCGGGCTGGACCTGATGAATAAAAAAGCCTTTACGTATACTATGGTGGCTAAGATAGGTTGCCTCCTATCTGGAACTGCGCTTTATGCGGTGAGTCTCCCTTTTTCCCTACAGTTACCAGAGAAAAAGTCGATCCTAACATACGTGATTCGAAAGAGGAGGTTTCCTGAAAGTTGGTGGCCTGGAAAATTCGACATGTGTAGCTCCCACTCATTTATGCACATCTTGGTGGTCTGCGCCGCTGTTATCCAGATGATAGGGTACCTGGAAGCCTTCGACTATGCTTACTCACATATTACCTGCTCGGCTTTTTGAGTTACTACATCTTGTAGCCTCTACCCAATGGACAAGCGCCGGCCTTCTGACCTAGGGCATTTTCGTGGTGTATAGGGCTAGGAAGCAAAACTAATACAACGCCAATGCGACACAATCAAGAGGCTATTAACTGCCGTCGTATCTCACATTGCACCTTACAATATACAGAATATTGATGGACAAGCGCGCCCGGCAAGTCTATTGTTTTGAACTATCTTCAAATGGCCCACCCAGTCAGCTACTGGTGCCATAAATCCTCTCATTCAACGCAGCATAACACTGCTTCGCTTAATCCATGCAGCCAAAGAAAACCTTAACGCCAGAGAGCGTATTTTACAGCTCAGCCCAGACCTCCCAGGTGACAGAAAGACAAAGAGAAAACAGAAATAAAAAGACAGAATAAACCAATGTCATCTGCAATATCTTCATCACAGATCAAGACCCTCCTTCCGAAAACCCCAAAACAGGGTGAAACGAAGACGAGCAAAGTACAAACATCTGACCTAGCTTGTGGGTCAGGAAAGACGTCGGGATCTATGCAAAGACGGCTTTTGTAGGACTTGGATGCAACAAAACAAAAAGGAAATAGTGTGCTCGAGTCAGTTGTCTTCAACATGACGTGTGGTAAGGCGACGTATATCATGGTCGCCGTAAAAATATAATGTCCGGAGGATGTGATCATTAAGGGCATCTTGTGCCGCGAATCCGGTTGATGTGTACTGTATATATGCAAGAATATTATGTTTGGACCCGCCACAACTCATTACCACAAGGGTCGCCGGTGATGGTATATACTGGCGCCTTTCCTCATGGTAGCTGTCGTCGATGGCTGGGATCGCGTGGTTGGTATCGCGGGCCAAGGTCCGGTTGAGTCATGACCCAGTCCGAAGGGCCAGATTGGTGACTGGGCTGCTCTGCAGGCAGCTTTGTGTCTTGGCTGTGGGCACTGAGGACTCTGGCGCCAGACGAAGAGTGGGCGCCAGGGACAAGATCAGTGACAGCCTGGGCAATGGAGGCGACGACAAAGCCGCGCAGCTCCTCGCCTTCCATCTGGTCTTCCTTCTCAAGACGGAAACGCTGGTCCTTGTTCATGTTCTGCCGGCGGATTGTCTTGATTTCTTGCATAATATAGAGCATAACTTCTTCAGGGCATCGGTTGCGCTCGCTGGCGTTTTCATTCTTGCGAACATATCGCCTCGTCACGTCCGTGGCGCCGTCAAGGGAGAAGGCGACACAGTATGACATCTTCTTACCCCAACCATCGGCATATAGGCGTGGGTTATCCCAGGCCTCTTCACAGGCATCGACATGGACCCATCTGCGCTGGTGCTCCGAGTACACCTCAGTCCAGACATGGTCTTCGGCGTTCCATATCCAGCGAACACGGCCACCGACTGCGCGGCACAGCATGCTGAAGCAGTTGGCCCATTCGCCAACACGGCCGCGCCGAGTCTGGAGCAGTCGCCAGACATCGCCGTATCGTGGGAATCGTTCATAAGCACCGCAGTTCTGAGCGGAGCATCGGTACAGTTCGACCCTGAGAGCGCCGCAAGCACTCTCCTCGGGGGTAGGCGCCGTCATGCCCTGGGCAATGGTGGGAGAGAGGCAGACTGGGCAGGGTGGGTTATTGACCCATGTGAAGAAGGAGCGCTTGAACCATCGAAGAAGAGCACGGATGACGCAGTCCTGATAGCCCCATTCGGGTTTGCGGCCATCGCCCATGCTCTCCGCCTCAGCCTGAAGAACCTGGGTTTCCTCTTCGGCTTCGCCGTAGATGCGATCGAGGGGGATGATCTGGAGCGCTTCGTCGAGGAGACCGGGGTTCTCGTACTTTGTGGGAGTAAGTGATAGGCTGATGAGGAGGTTGCGGAATTTCTGGGACTCGCGGTCGCCAGCAGTCGGCGCCGAGGGAATGATGGGCAGATGTCTGATGGAGGAGTACGAGGGTGGCGTGACGGGTGTTGGCGAAGTCATTGTGCGGTCGCTCATAGGGGTAGAGGGGCCTTGGAGGCCGACACTGGAGTCTCGCTCGAAGGCGCTGGGGGTCGGTTGTCGAGAGCTGGAGCGCAGGTCATTCATGCGCTTGTCGCGGAGGAGACTCTCGAATCGAATGCGCAAATCGTGGGCCCATTCTTCGCCGTATGAGCCATCAGCCGGGGCCGGGCTGAAGGCGTCACTTCTGCCCGCCATGGTTCGTGAGAAGGTGGTTGTTGGATGAGGACAGGAAGGGAAGCGAGTCGATGTATCGGGACGGTGAGGGAGAATATGAAGAAAAGAGAAAGCGAGTGTTGTCGTCCAAGGTGACGATGTTGTAAAGAGGTGTAGTCGTCGGGGTTGGCAAGTCGAATCCGACAGGCGTAATGAGTAGTCGTCAGCCAGGTACTACGTATACCTGAGTTTGCCACGGACTAGGCTGGAATCGCAAGGGCCAGGAGTTGCGTAGTCGTCGAGGACAGGGCAAACGGGTGGATCGCCACGCAGCAAGCGTGGTGTAGACGACAGTCAAGTCGTTTGTCGAGGGAATGCAGAAAGGAGGGCGTGAAAGCGCTCTTTCGCAAAAGTTGGAATCGTCCGCCCGGCGATGCGTTGTTGGATGAGGAGAGGAGGATTGGGTCGATTCAGGTGGTGGTGGTGGTTGCCAGGAAGATGCGGATTGAAAAGCAGTCCACCCGGACCTGGCTGGGCGCTGGCGCTGCTGGGAAAGAAAGGGACTGGGGCCGCTGGCAGTGTCTCGGGAGAGGGCGTGTGCGTCTTCTGCTTGCCATCGCTGGGAGTTTACGCGTCAGCTGTTGGTAGCTGGCCAATGGGCGGCCGCCGAATCCTGCCCGGTGGGTCCGACTGGGCCTGGCCTACGCAGCCCCAAAGTACAGGTACCTGGAGAGCAGGCTGTGGCCGCAGACGAGGCCCGGGTTTGAGCAAGACGACAAAGAAAAAGAAAAAGAAAAAGAAAAATACATGAACCAGTGCGACCATGGAAGCGACTCCTTTGTGTCTCTAATTCATCGTCTCGTCCAGCACTTGATCCGCCAGCAGCTGCGCGCGTAGATACCTCGACCAGACCCTCGTAAATGCCCTGCGCCTCTGACTGGTGGCCGGCTTTCAGTGCGCTGAGAGGCAGCCCCTCTGGCCCCCTCACCACCACACGGTACCTACGCCAAAGGTATCTCCTCGCTTGCGCCCCCATACGAACAGTACCCACAGCCCAAGTTTTTCCAGATCCAGCACCGCCCCCTTCAAGCGGGTACTGGTACCTTCTCGCTGCTGGTGGCGTCGCCGACTCGGATGGTCTGGGACGATGACGAGGCACTTGATTACCCAGTAATCTGGACCACCGTTTCCAGTGGCAGCCAAAGTATCCAGAGACCATCAAGCTTTTTACTCTGACCACAGGCCTCAACCAGCGGACACAGGCGCACAATGGCATCTCAGATCCCGACCAAGTTCTTTATCCATTTCTCGCTCGCCGCCACCACCAGCCAATGACACAGTGGCCCTCTCTCCATCACCTGCGTAGGAAGAGAAGCCGCTGGAGATGCCAAGTCTGCCCAGAGCACCGCTCGCTAGTAACCCGAGCGGCCCATCCCAATCCTCGTTTTTTTACGGCTGATGCTTGTTTTTTCCTGTGGCGGTGCCTGGCCCTGCTTCAAGGGTCCTCCTTGGCTGGATCGACATCAGCCACTTTCCACTTTGCACGGGTTGCGCGCTCTGCTCTCTCACACGGCCCAGTTTCTGGCGCAGTGCCCCTTGTAAATCTACAGTACGATTCTCACCCTGCACTGTATTTCACACTGTTCGCCGATCATTTTCCCTGTGGCGGGGGACGACGGAACTGACGACAGCACCGCCACTGTCAACTTGGTGCTGCCAATGCTCGTCATGCGCAAGTCTATGATTTAACTAGTTATCGAGACCTTCGGCTATCATATCCAGAGGGTAACATCCGGATCTGGGGCATATTTCAAACCAAGGACACAAAGCAAGGTAGCCAACGCTGCACGCTCGCCTTAGCCCACCAACGAGACAGCCTATCATCTTTCGCCTGGCTTGCACAACCCACCGAGTCTACAATTCATTATTCATACAGCCGTCATTGCATATTTCGCACACTTCTAATCGGACATACTGCTTTCTGTATTATTTCTCGTGCATGAACATGACACAACCTGCTTTTGGAGCCCGTGTACTCCCACCAACTAGCAACTTACACAACACAACTGCCAGACCACGGCAGATACGCAATGCACACTCCTCCATCCAGCACGGATCCGTAAGGCCATGGGCAATTCAGTATATTGCCAGGTTGCTACCTTGGCCCACTGGACCCAACAACGGATCTGCAATCCCTTGACCTCTTGTAGCGTTCAGTGTCCCACTTGCCTCCAACGCCGAACCGTCTTTGCGCTAGGCCGCTTCATCTCCGTGCCGTCTGTCTACGACGACGACGCAAAATCCGTTGGAGTTGAGACAAATTGGGCAAAATCTGGCCGGACCGCAACCCTATCTAACCTCGCTCTTTTGAAATCTGATTTTCCTGCTTGGCAAGGCTTTGGTTTCCCGCGCGTCTCGCCCTTCCGGCTCGCCTTTTCGGACCTGTGCGTTCGGGTGACACCCCCGTAAGCTTGAACAGGGCCGCGTCATCTCAAATCCGACTGTTGGGTTTCTTCCTTTTTTTCGTCTGCGTCCCACGAACTTGACGTTCCCACAGGTCAGCACCTATTGCCCTATGGAATGACTATAATTCTCGCAAGCGTCCTTTGCTCTGAGGCTTCTGACAGCCACCAAAACCTAACGTCTCCCACGTTGCCGGTGCTGTTGTTCTCGACCAGCCCATTGTTGCTATACATTATAACAGCGACGCACCATCCTACAGATAGGTGGCGCCCGTAGACCCCTCTGGCATCGACCGTGGCGACATGCTTTTCATGCGGCACAGGCAAAAAGACCCTATCCGACTGCCTGCCTATTGAGCGCTGCGGATGCATCCTTTCGCCCACAACCCGACATGTGCTTATCCCACACAACCACAATCTCTACCGGTGGTCGTGAATTTCTTCCTTGAAAGGAACAATGCCAATCTCCACAGTCAATAAGCCGATGCATCTCTCATGACAACCGTACACAAAATCAACTGTACGAGCGACTTATGAAGTGTCTTGCATATATCCACCACTTACGCCCAAGTTCCTGGACGCATACGTTAAAGGCCGCCAATAGTTTTTTTTTTATTGTATAAATCTGTTTCTTGCCGAACAGCGGTGATTGGCCCCAAAAAAAAAATCTGCTGCGCCGTCTCATGATGCACGGCGGGTCGAGGCTCGGGACGCGCGTTGTCCTCCTTCGGCACTGCACCCAAAGCCTTTCTTGCCCTTATAAAGTTACTGACTAGTCATGAAATGCTTCCACATGATGGGTGGGCTCAATGATACACATGTCCAACTTGCGGAATATATCTCGACCCCTCACGTGTAAAGCCGCACATAGACTGCGAGCCGTGGCTTGCTCACGCGGACCACGAGCCCGGAACTGCCCATCCTCAAAGTCTCCGCGTATAATGGTAGCAGTTTGGTGAACTGAATGTATGGAGCACGAGCCGAACTACACACGGAAGCATTACCAAACCGAAATTTTGGAACCTTGATCCGAAACTGCAGAGTCATCCTTGTTTGCATTGCCCAGCAATGGAGTACTCGGCATAAAGCCGGAACCTTACACATATCGGCCCATCACATTCTCATTTTAGATGCCATATATTCTATTCCAAAATCTGTAGTTCATTGTACAATTCTTGCATTTGTAATGCGACAGCCTACCCGCGCTGGCATACTTGACACCCTGCCATGCGAGAGCGGATGTATCCCGACATCAACGTCTCCGCCCTCTCAATGTCTTGCCCTCTATTCGTCATTTTTCACATTTGGAGCCTGGATGCAACCATCACACTACCTTCTCTCCCACTCTTCACCCGCATAGTAGCTATCCTGCATGTCTATATCCCAGGTTGGACGCTCAACCAGTGCCACTTCCAGCGAGTCCTCTTGACCACCGAGAGAAACGAGACCTAGTACTGGCCGATATTTGTATGTAATCCACCACTTTTTCTGTCCGCTTTCATCCTCGGCCTCTCCTGACTGGGTTCCGTTCCCAGCCGTGGCGCTGCGAAGCTGCGTAAGCTCGCTATCTGCACCACCGGTCATGTCGTCGTCGCTGTCGTTGTCAATATCGCCGCTAGGGCTAGGCCCGTCGACATCAACGTCCTCCCACTTATTCGCCGCGTATTTGCGTATTTGCTGTGGTTTTAGACCCTCCCTTTCCATGCGGCCACCAGCGCCGCTGGTAGCGTTCGTTCGCTTGCGCTTTGTACCCAGTTGTACGAGCTGGTCACCCGTATCCTTGTCTGGAGCAGGCAAGTCCTGACTCATGTCGAGCATGAATAGGAAAGAGATACCGTAGATCCACAGCCTAGGTCCCTGCCAAAAGGCGCCCTTGGCTAAGTCTAGCAAATCCTGGACCGGCCCGGGAAGAGCCTTACGGGGATGACGGCGGGACCAGGGAGTCAGGGATCCTTGGAGGACATTGAATGCGACGATATTCCACGACGACGTAACTGCTGCCAGAGTATAGTCCTCTGCCCCTTCATGCCCGGGAACGTCATCCGAGAATGCGAGGACAGACGGGGCTGCAGGCAGTTTGGGCATTAGCTTGGCGTTAGGGTTGCGAGCCCATCGTCCAACTTCACTTGTACTGGTACTTTCGGCATCGTCGTCTGAGGAATCCGAGTCAGAGGCTGACGCGTCGTCGCCCTCATTTCCATTGGCATGCCCGTTGACCGCATCATCTCCCGGAATCCGCAGAACCCAGGTGTCGACGTATCCAGCCAGGTCAGCAACCGCAAGCAGCTTGGAGTCTGGGCTGAAAGCGATGTGGGTAACATTTCTTTCGTAGGAGCCCAGGCCACCTCTCAGTATGTATTTGGGAACGGAGCGGTGTAGTCGGCGAAGATGACGCGATGCATTGATTGTGTGGCTGTTAGACTCATTTGTGATGCTGGCGATGACGACGCGCGAACCGTCCTGCACGAAGCATAGCCAGGATCCGTCCGGCGATATTTGCACCTGGCTGGCACCGAGATTGGTAATTTTTTCCGGTAATTGGATAGAAGAAAGGGTAACATCAGCGGGTTTTGTGGGGTTGGAGTGTTCGAGGGCAAAGGCCTTGATGTCTGTGGATGTCGAAGCAATGAGCAGGGTGCCGTCCGCGTTGATGCTCGCCGAGGAAATGTTGGAGTCTCCTTTGACGACAATTGTTTTGAGTAGTTTTCGGTTCTGAAGAATGTCGTAATCGCTGTCACCATCAAGCTTGGCAAGGTCGGACGCAGACTGCTGCAGCAGCCACAGATGAATCTCACGATCCCACCAGCTCACCATGAATCGAGCTTTGCGGGCGCTGATGAGAGGTGGCTGCTGGGGAAGACCGCTGACCATTCTGTGATTTTCACGACCCATCTCCTTCAGCGGAACAACAACTAGGTTGGAGTCAGGACCTCCAGAAACAACAACGCTGATGCGGGCGTGCTCAAATGTAGCCATGGCCTTGACGTCATGGTCGTGATATCGGCGTCCCCAGACCTTGCCCCAGCGCTGGCCTGCGCCAGAGTTCTGCTTGTAAAGCACGGTTTTTCTGTCCATTCCGCCGCTCATTATGGTGCTACCATCGGCGCTGATGGCGAGACTAAGAACATCTTGCTTATGGCTCTGCAGCCTTTGCATTTGGGTGTAGGTTTTGCCATCCCAGATACAAAGTTGGCCAGTAGAGTCGCCAGAGACAATGTTGCCATTGGGTAGACATTTGACAGACCAAACAATGATATCTTTGGAACCACCGACCAGGTCAGATCCGAGCGTCATGCGGCGCAGCATGTGACCTTTGGCGATATCGTAGGCTCGGATGGTGCTGTCGGAGCAGCCAACGATGACAACTTTGCGTGACTGGAAGGTGATGCTGACCATTTGGGCCTTCTTCGTGGGCGACTTGACTAGGATTCTTTGGAAGCGGAGATCGTCATCCTCGACAGAATACATGACCAGCTCGCCGTCGATGGTGCCAGCAACGAGCTTGTTGGAGCCCTGCGTGTCGGTCACGGATGAACCTCGTTCGTCGATCAGCGAGGGCTGGGCAGCAATACACCAAATATCGCCATGCTGGCCGCTGGCATGTCTCTTGGGCTTTCCTGTTTCGAGATCCCATTCGGTAACGGTCGAGGTGTAGCCGATGCTGAAAAGTCTGGACTTGCCAATTAGGATGCGTCCTTCGCCGAGATCCTGGTCAGGCTCGTTGATCCAGACGAGGCCGTCGATGCTGCGGTCCTTGCCTCCACGGATGACGAGCTCCTGGTGCCAGATTCCAGCAGCAGCGTTCCAAATTTCAATGTCGCCATTGGCTCTGCCGACCGCCAGTCGGGCGACGGCAGCATGCTTGTTGTCTCTGGTTCTCGGATGCGAAAAGGCAACGGCGTTGATGGCAGACGGCTGGTATGGCACGAATCGACAGCGGTGAATGTCCACGGCCGTCATTGTCACGGTCGCTGGTCTGCAGCGGTGCAATTTACTTTGTGCAGAAACAGTATCGCGACAAGGTGCAGCTGCTGGTTGAAGGGAAAAAAAAATATCTTGGCCTTTGCCTATCTAATCTCTAGCCTCGAAATTTTTTTGGGGTCGCTTTGGCTGGGCCCCTCTAGAACCCCACTGTGCTGGTACGTACCTCTGGTCGCCGTTTGCTCACTTAATAGGATCTTGGTGATGGCGCCGTGCAGAAATAGCAGAGGAAAAGCCCTTGAAAATGTCGAAAATGAATCTTTTGTGGCTTACTGGTGAGTTCAATTGGGCGAAATTTGGTGGAGAAGGTTGGGTAGATGGGGAAACTGTTCTTGTCGCCATCACCACACTAAATCATACACTATGCCGTGGGAAAGAAGGTAACCCAATATACAATTACGCCGAGTCCGCGGGAAAATATGTATTAAAATGTACTCAGACATACCAAAGTGCATTGACATACTTAGACAGTCGGGCAACAGCGATTCCATCATATGCGGCAGGAATAAGTATACTAGTCCGACGCCCCTTCCCATCACTAAACCGAAATGTCTCCAAAGACCATACACCACTGTCAAGTTCACCCCTCTACTTCTCGCTCATTTCCACTACACTTCAAGCAAATTACGCCTTTTTTGGGATCGATTTTGGAACTCTTCTTGGATCCTATCTTATAAGCCAAACCAAACAGACCTCATCATGACACTGCCACTCTATTACAAGGCTACCCGGGAATGGCCTCCACGAATCTGGACACGCACCATTCGGCGACGCAGTATGGTGTATGGTAGCTTGGCCATCCTAGTAATTGGCATGCTGTGCACTGCACTTGTTATCAGCACAAGGACTGGTATTGATTCCTCGGCACTCCCAGCACGACGCGGACTGGAAAATGAGAAAAGGTTCGCCAAGGATACAGAGGTACGACAGCACTAAAACATCCTGACATTACATGCGTAGCTAACAGTCTTAGGCATCGGATCACCAGCCAGATTCGCGGCGCCTTCAACCAACTGATCAAGGCCAGTCCCCAATTACAACAACTACAGCAAGTGTTGGCACACTCGAATCTCCGGTTGACCTACTCGGTGGCCTTACTGGAGTCATGTCACATTTTTACGTCGGCCAGACGGAAGATACGCCTTGGTTTCTTTCTTCACCTTCGTCAGCCCCTTTGCCCCCTGTTGATCCATTGATGGCATTGTCCGAGGCTTTTCGAAAGGCTATAGCCAGCGACGAAATGTCACACAATAATACCAATGCCCAGAAGACGAATATCGAAGCACGGCAGAACGGTCAGAATATCCAAGACTCTATTGTGTGGACCGGGCAACCATCTCTGCTCAGCATGCTCTCCAACATTGCCGACCAAGTCTGTGTCATTGACTCCGGTGCCGGCGTAAGATTGATTGATACGATCCTAGGCGCACTTCCGGTTAACAGCATGGGGATTACATCCATTATTACCAGCATTGCAGAGTCTTCGTCCGTCTCAGCCACGGATTTGTTGCCACTAGTCCTGCCAGCTATTGCAGCCGCGCTAGGAAAACATGTTCAACAGCCTCGCATTGCTGACAGCCGAAATGTTGACGGCATCATGGCAAACATCATCTGGCAGGGTGGACTATTTGTGGGTGAAATAATCAACTCTGAAACATATTTGGCAAGCACGGAGCTTTACGATGTTCTGAATCAAGTGGCCGGATTGATGTGCACGGCTGCAGATCATCTCACCCTTCCCATCTGTGTGATTTCGAAAATTATTTCGGGCACGACATATCAGATTGTCATCCCTTGCGACTGTACCGGCTCTACATTGCCACCAGCGGCATCGCAACCACCCGAGAGTTACATGCCAGACAAGACAACCACTGCGATGGACTGGAGTGTAATGACCATGCCACCGACAGCCGGATATAGCTTTTCTTCACTTTCACCTACTAATCTGCCCCCAAAGTACGGAAAAGGTACACCAGACTATACGACAAATGCACCTGTCCACGATGTGTCTGCACAACCAATTCAGTCCTACGGCCAGCAGCCTCAGACAAGCTGTACATTAACTCTCCCCCCTGCTTATTCAAGTCTGTCCCGTGAGATTTAACCCCCCACCCCTTCATTTCCCCAACTAACAGAAGTATTAGTGCCAATCTCGGCAAATGCACACACCGATTCGGATCCGTCTTCTCAAACTGCAGGGTGTCCAGTTTGCTTGTGCCCCAGCGACGCACCCCCAGCGTACTCTTCCGGTCTAGCTGACAATGACGCCACAGAAACACACGAAGAAAAACCCATAAGCTATGAATATGAAGTACCAAAGCCTACCAATCCGACTGTATCGACAACGGAATGTACTATAGACAAGCCGCGTCAGTCGGCAGAGCCTACGCCGCCAGTTGACAGGATACCCAAGTACTCAAAGTTAAATGAGGAGCCCAAGCAGACCGGTTACTCTTATAACAATAATTATAAAATACCAAGAACGAACGAATACGCTTCAAGCTCCACAAGCTGGAGATACCTGGGATGTTTCAGTGATTCACCGGCGAGAGTCGTCCAAGGAGGAGGACCCAAGGGGTTCTTTCGTGGAGATGTTTCCAATAGGAAATGCATGCACTATTGCAAATCAAATGGGTTTTCCACTGCCGGTACGAAAAATGGCAAAGAGTGTTGGTGTGGACACTCAATTGCAGAAAATGTTCAGCTTCTACCGGCGACGGCTTGTTCGACAACATGCCAAGGGGAGAGCTCGGATTATTGTGGCGGCACTTGGGCAGTATCAATTTACTCCAGCGACGAAAAAACGTGGGTGAAGCCAAAGTATGGAGCTTTGGCTGAATTACTGGCCTTGAACTAGCCACAGCCTCATCGCAGTGCTCGCTCAGTTGCGCCGGAGGGCGACGAGTAAGCGGTGTGAGATCCAAGACTTGCTGGCAACAGGCTGAGAAGAGGCACAATACGAAATGGATGCAAGTTTATCATTTAAGGGATTATTACGGAGGAATAATGGTATGAAGGAAAGATTGACAGAATCTTATCAAAGCATGTTCAGTGGTTTTTCTATCTTGAACCAGCCTCTTGCCCTTCAGAGGCCAGCATATATTGACGACTCACAATCCATGGAAGAATAGTATATCTACTGTATGAGAGTGAAATACTTAGGTTACGTATTATGAGTTGCAGTTCCCCCTATTTTGCAACCGAAGCTTTGCTCTGACGTGCATCCAACCCACTCGACCAGGCCCTAGCCTGGCAAGACAAAGCAACAAAGAGGCCGTTCATAAGAGCAGTAGGAATGGATACGGGATGGAACCCGCACAGTCTAAACGGGAGGCCCATTTAGGTGCTGCTGCACATCACTGATATGCACAACCATTGGTGGCAATGGGGTGTGCACCACAAAGACGGATCTTGGCTGTACATCGGCGGAAGGTGTGTGCCCAAAGATCTAGGTCTGTGGACAAGTGCTGGGGGTTTTCTACCAGTATATACGAAACCCCGAATATCATGCGAGAGTTGCAGCCAATTCTAGACATGTCAACCCGGGAGCCGCAGTCTTGGCTCAATGCATGCCATTTTCGAAATAGATTCCCTGGAACTCGCAGCCGGCATTGGCCAGCCCATGGACGACGGCGGACTCTAGGCAGATGAATTTCAAAAAACGGGCTGTGGTTCTTTTCATTTCCGCAGCCTTGGCGCATTCTGAGACAGCTGGTTGTTTATGCTGTGTCCATGCTGTTCACATCAATCGAACCCCATTGTCGGTGGCTCTCTCTCTCTCCATCCAGGCCTATGCGCGCCAAGTAAACGGGTACCCGGGCGACATTAGAATAAGACCTGTTATTAAAGTTTTTGGCTGGCTCTCTCGGCTGGTTTTAACAGGGTCAGAGACATATTGTCTGTGTGGTAAACTGGGCTTGCTGGGGTTTGTAGCGTGCTCGGTGCACGGACAAGTTGTTCGGATGAATGGAAGAGTGGCGAGAGAAGCCTCTGGGCAAAGTTGAAATGAGCGGCCACCAAACTGGTGTGCTAGCCCAGCGCTCCTCCTCCTCTGAACCAGAGATTCGGTCCTCTGGACTGCCGGCGACATTGGTGCATCGCCGGTCGGCCACACTAGCACCGCCTCTACAGACACGCCCCCCGCCACCACCACCATCTCTCAAGCTAAAAAGGGCGATGATGGCATTCTGTCGTGGTTTGTAGCGTTAAACACCAGCGCCGCTGGCCCGTAGCCAGATGATTACAAACAGGCACGCATGGACTAGTAGTAGAGGAGGGGTCACCTGGCGCCGTCATAGGAATGGGGTTCGAAGGAGCACAGGCTGGACATGACGGCTTGATCGGTCGGTGCTTCCCATTTTCTGTTGGCAATGGGAAGGGCACGCTACCCATGCAAGCAGTGAGTACCGACAGGACGGATAGGGTTGATTCTCTGTAGTGCGTTTTTGACCACAAACCAAGGTTTTAGGTTGCAACCCTCAGCCAGCGTGACATTATACAGCGAGCGCGCGCGCCGAGGCACTTATTACATGGGGCATTGTGTATTTCTCCATCGTTCGTTTTGATCAAGTTGTACGAGCAGCTATTGCAATCGATCTGGGGGTCGAGGGCCAGCAGTGGCAACATGAAACCCCAGCGCCAGAAGTAAAACAGCAAAGTGTAACTAACGGAATAGGTGGTGCTTTCGGAATGAGAGCGCCTCTTTCTTCCCCACGCTGGGGGCCGCGGAATTGCTCACTATTGCCTGGCCTTTTTGCCCCGGCAACTCCGCCTGGGCGCAAGCCTGACTGACAAGCCCCCAGCTCTTGTTCGACTATCGGCAAGCAAGGACGGGGGCCGACGACGGCCTGCCAGGTCTCACAACTCACTCAGTACGGAAGTACAGGTCATTTTCTTCTTCTTTCGAAGCTTTTGCGCGCGCGGCCATGGTCCGCTCCCCCGCAACGATTTATTTGCACTGGGGGCTCCAATATTTACGCTCCAATACTTTACGCAAAAATGGGGTTCGAGATCTACCGGGCGGGCGACTGTGTGAGGACACAGACAAGATTAACCGACAATCAACAACTGGGGGGAGGAGGAGGAAAGGCGGCGACGAAAACAAAGGCTCGCATTAGCGCCCTTCCCGTGATGTCCAGAATAGTAACCCGTTGCATGCCCAGGCAGGCAGACAAGGCCCTGCTACCCTCCGCCAATCTGCATGAAGAAACCTACTCTAGCGGTGGCCAGCCCATCGTGGCCAGCCGACCTCCGCATGTGTAATCTGCATGAAGAAACCTAGTTACGACCAGCGGCCAGTTTTTGTGGCTGGCTGTCAGTTCAAACCGAGCAGAAAACTGCGGCTGCAGGGACCATAGTTTTCATGCAATGTGAACGAAGCGAGAGAAGCCCCCCCCCCTGCGTTTTCTTTCTTTCTCATGACTCGAAACAAAGGCGGCGCTTGGCCGCCCAGTGCGCCTCTCTTCCCCATCGAGCTCATCAATGGTCCAAAAAAAAAAAATCCAAAGAAAGGCGGGTGAGCCATCTCATCCAGCCATCCAGCCTCGCCGCTCGCCCGACCAGGATGGAGAACAAGAAAAGCCATGGTGGGGGAGAAGGGCACACTAAAATCCCCGGCTAGGACGGGACTGAAACCAATCAAGTGATTTGCCTTTTAAGTCCGGGGTGATGGTTTTCCGTTTTGCCAGAACTACTTGCTCTTCGCCTCTCGCGCCTTTTTTGCCCTGGTAGGAGAGGCTGAAGAAGCTGCTCCACCCCGGGGACGTAGGATTGCATATATCCCTTGCCTCTTTCTCCGACGAGGCTCTCCGGGGGGCCAGACACCGCCTGCGCCGCTGTGGTAACAGGCGTGTTGCGCCGCCTGCATAGGACCCTGGCCTGCTCGGCTCTTGTTATCTTCTGCAGCGTGCAGTTCGGCAACGAGGGACAAAAAAAAAATAGTCAGCCAAACCCTTGTTTTGCAGGGCCCTGGGACAATATATACAACGCAAGCTCCTTCGGCCATGGGCTACAGAAATGGTTTCAGTGCCGGGCTGTGACTTACGCCCGTGGATGGCCCCCCCCCCGGCTGGCCACGTTTCCCCCCTGTACAATGATTTGATTTATCCAGATCGCGAGTTTGATGTAATTAGAGCGCAAGGGCAGCGCTACCCAAAGCATTGGGCAAGCAGTTACTGTGCTACTTTGGTACTATGGAGAAAGAACCAGTACTAGTTCACCGAGTGTAACTTGGCTCATCTGTGTGCAGTCGCTAGCGGCGAGCGATGAGAAAAAGAGTGCAACGCCAGAGTGCAGCAAAGGCTCCACGGCACAGTGGCCTACCGGACGATCTTGTGCGAATACATGACGAAATGGAGCCAAATAGGTTTTCCCACGAAACTTGGGGTGGCGGTCGGAAGCTCGGGGTCAGTTAGCGGGCTTTTACTATTGGATGTCACCCGTGGGGACCAGCAAGCCATCACGATGTACATATGTTGAGCGGGTGACAATGGGCTTGGGGAAGAAGGCAGGCCTTTGTCGTAGACAATGATCCAGAAAGGCGCCGTCTTGTCTCTACCGTTGGTCGGCAAATTAAATCTAGGCCGCAAAGCTCCGCCGAGGAGGGGGAGAGAGAGGTGAGGGCCTTTTTATGCGCGCAAGGCATTGCATGCTGCAAACGTGGGTTGTTGCAATCAGAGACACACGCATTTTGCGATGGAGGGGGGTCCCTTTTCCCATCAGCTTGTTCCCAGACGTGAAGGGATGCTGGCTGAGATGTGGTCTTGTCTCATAGATATGCGAGTCGCCGCCCACGAGGCAAGGTGGTTGGGGGGTTTTTTTCTTTCTTTTATTTCCGCAACTCGCTAAAGTAAAAAAGGCAACCGGAGCAAAAATAAGCCCGTTTTTCACCCTCGAACGCGGAATTCTGCGCTTTTTCGTTCTCGAGGTTTGTTTGAGTTTGGACCGCTGTCGCAAGGCGCCCGCGATCGCGCAATTGAAACAGGAGAGCGGTGAGTCCGGTGTAAGATAAAAGTAAGTGTAGGGTATTGAAAGTGCAGCGTCGAAATATCCCGGATCGTAGCGATTTTGAATAAATTGAGCGGCCCAAAGCCCGCTTTCCTTGTCTCTTCTGACCAGCCCCCGGTGGGAGATCCTGCCAAGACTGCTCAATTTGACAAAAGTCGTTCAAGCCGCCATCGTAGTGAGGCGTTTTAGCCAAGCGATTTTGTGGCGATGACCACGTTTTTTTTTTGTTACCCCCCATTTCCGGATGGGCTGTTGTTCAATTGGTGGCGGCGGCGGCGGCGGCAGCCAAGCAAAAGCCTTCCTGCAAAGCATTGATTGCCTTGCCAAAGCCCGTGATGGGATTACGCGGAAAAAGAGGCTCTGATTCAAAGTCAGCCCAGAACCAAAGCGCGGAATGGGAGCAGGGGGAAGGCTAATTGAAATCAGATGGCCTGTTCGTCCACGTTGTTGCTCATACGGTCCCTGGACTTCGGTCATTGCCGGTGTTGCGCACCGTGTTTTTTCTTCAGTTTACTTTGCAGCATTGCCGCGACCGTCGCTTATGCTATCGTTGAAAGCTGATGCAAGTAGTCCGTTTCCCATAGAAGAACCCTCCCCTCCAGTATCATCTCTGATTTCCAAAACTCCAACCGCCGCCCAGTGACTAGGGTAAGCGAGTTTGAACTGGTCAGCTCATTTTTCGGCTCAATTGCTCTTTTTCTACCCTACCATCATGGACTTTCGATCCACCTTTTTGGCAGGCCAAAATTAGCTGGCCGCTGCACAGTTCACGTTATTATAATGGCGTTCGAGCTCCCTTCCCCCCGTCGGCCCTCTCTCCCAATGGGAGGTCGGGGATCGTCGCAATTCGCCAGCGAGAGCACAGCACCGAAGAGCTGCCGGTCTCGAAGTTCTGGCCGCTCTCCGGAGGGGTTGGTAGGAGGGCAAGTGACAGGGTGCCCCTGCTATCAGAAACGCCGCTCCGAAACGATCATCGTTGAGCTGTGTTCCCAAACAGGACCCTGGGCGACAGCGGGCGCTGGAGTCGCATTGCCACGCCACCCCCCGACGTTTTTCTTTTTTGACTCGTCCCAATTTTGACAAGAGGGCGGTTGGCTTAGCTTCGGAAACTTGGACAACTAATTTTTTTTTTTGGCTGGTACATGGTGGTAGTGACGGTCTAGCCAAGGCAAAGATCGCCGTGAAAGCTGGGTGTAGGTCGCTGGCATCGCCAGTGTCGCAGTCAGTGGCGGCCGAGTACCGTTTTTGAAGGGAGAAGAGCGCTGCCTGTCAAGAATTGGTCAATACTTTTGTTTTCCATTCGGCTCTTGTAAATCGAGGCTCCGTAGCCACGGTAAGGCCGGTGAACGGTCGTCGCCATGTGGCCTTTGCTCCCCCCTTGGCCTTGCTCCTTGGCATAAAGGCCTCCGCAACCAATTTCATTTTCACAAAACCGTCCATAACAAGAAAAGAGTCGACCCCAGCCCATGCCCTCTTTTGTGTGCCAAAAGTACGTATCACGCCAGTGACGATAGTCCAACCCCACCGCCACACCCCCGGCTTCCGCAGTACCGCACACCCCCCAGCTCTAGCACCCATTCCACATAGCTTGTGTCGGCCCCATTAATGCCGACAGGGTTTTGTGTTGCCGTGTATGTGTGTCTGCATATTCCTCGTTCCGGAGCTTGCCCCAGTCCTGGCCGCTTTTTTTTGGAGTTCTTCTACTGGGTACCACGTTGGGGTGACCCGAAATCTGTCTGTCCAACTGGTGTGAATGGGCAGTAGATGGATTGGCCCGCGGTCTGGGGTTTTCTCCTCACATTATATCGCAAGCTTATAAGAGGCGAGGCTGTCCCCCACCCCTCCTCTCTTGTTCCCTTCTTGCCCAGACTCCATAGCTTGTTGGTGTTTCCACGATACCCTTTATAAAGCTCCAACTTGCCATCCTCTCTGCTTGTCTTTTGTTCACCTTTGTTCTCTCAATCCCGTCCTTTCACAACAAAATACACACATCATGTCTGCTCCCGACGCCGCCGTCACCAGCGCTGCTGAAAAGGACATTGCCCCCAATGGCGTTGCCCACCACGCCCACCCCCGCTACCAGCACCCCAACTACCGGGGGCTTGTCGAGGGTCAGGAAACTCCGGCCTTTGGTGGTGCTATGCAGGTTGGAAACTGGCAGCCGTACGAGCACCGCAAGCTGGCGAACCCTGCTCCTCTGGGCCTCTCTGCTTTCGCCCTCACCACCTTTGTTCTGTCTGCCCTGAACATGCACACGCGTGATACCGCGGCCCCCAACATTGTCCTGTCTCTGGCTTTCGGCTATGGTGGCCTTGTCCAGCTTCTTGCTGGCATGTGGTACGTTGCGCCTGTCTTGCGCGGAGCTTAATCAGCCCGTCGTACGGCCGATCAACCTTTGGTTCAACATGCTAATAATCATTACAGGGAAATGGCCACTGGCAACACATTCGGTGCTACCGCTCTTTCGTCGTACGGTGGTTTCTGGCTCTCCTACGCCATTATCCTCACCCCCGGTTTCCATGTCCTTGACGAATACACCAAGCCCCAAGTGGCCAATGTTTTGGGTTTCTACCTATTCGGCTGGTTCATCTTTACCACCATTCTGGTCCTCTGCACCCTCCGCTCGACTGTCGCCCTTTTCCTTTTGTTTTTCACGCTTGACTTGGCTTTCTTGTTCCTCGCTAGCGAGCAGATGGCTACCAACATGGGCAACGCCACCGCCGCCCTCGCCCTCCAGAAGACGGGTGGTCTGTTTGGTTTCCTCGCTGCCTTCCTCGCTTGGTACAACGCTCTGGCCGGTATTCAGGACAGCTCGTAAGTTATCCATTTTCCATACCCAACACACACTAGAAGCTAATTGGATCCATAGCAATTCCTTCTTCCAGGTTCCCGTCATTCACTTCCCCTGGTCCGACCACGCCCAGGAGCTGCGCAAGCAGAAGAGCGTCGAGCATCAAGCCTAGACGGCCTAATACATCTGCTATATGCGATCCCGTGTCCATGTACCCTATCATCCGAGCTTGAGCAGACGAGTCACGGAGTACATTTGTCTTTATTTGCTGCCTGGTTTCTGCGAACGTTGACCAGAATGCAGGATGGAAGATACCAATTATACCTGAACTGTTTTCAAATGGTGTTTTACAATATCCTTTTTGCCAAGTTTTATCATTTTATTTTCTTGGAGACATGCGCTATAAGCTTACCTTTGGAGCGCATATCCCGATATCTTCAGAGGCTGGTTGATGTAGATATACAAGCTCTACTAAATACTCTATATACATGGCAAGCTTGAAGCTTGCCCATTAATGAACTGAAATGATTTTTCTTTTGAATTCGGCTGTTTTACAGTTGTGATCTGCATGCTTCCCCATCGGGGGAGGGGCGGCATCAATATTGATTGACTAGAGTAATCTGTACAGAGTAAATAAACGGGCTTGTCCATGAAAAAAATATGGTGAGGGGTCGTGCTGAATGATTCAACGGCCCCGCTTAGCTTGCTCATGGACCTGGGAGAAAGGAGGAGTGTTTACAGAGCATCCAATTGTTGGCCAGCCCTTATATTATGTACCCATAGAGGAGGCCCGCGACATTCTTGGCGGCCCCCTCCTCATCTGTTCTGCATTTTCCACCCATGGCAAACAACTGACTCTCGTAGTCGGCAATTGCCGAGAAACCTTGCGGAGTTTGCACCCTTGTCCTGGGTGACCCGACACGGCTGTTGAGAGCGTTAGTTGTCAAAGCGATCCTGAGTGGGTTAATAAGCTGCTTGGCCTCTACCCATGTCCAATGCTTTTGGCAAGGCTGCTAGGACTTGTTTTCATGCTGATACGATTGGTCCTCTCTTACGATTTTTACCGTAGCATTTGCTTGTATCCGATCTCTTCCGGGTTCTTGGCAGTCAGTATCGGTCGAGCAACCCCGTGAGGAAAGGCGCGTTCGCCGATGATCGCCGGAGGAAATTAATACATGCAATGACTGGCCCACCGTGAAACCAACATAAAATCCCCCAACTCGTGATTTAATGGCCACTGCCAGCGCCACCGAGCCAAGACTTCTCAGGCAACAAGCCTGCATTGTCAAAGATTCATCCCGTAACGTTGCTGCTGACCGGAGAAACTCTTAGTCTGGTACGGCATAGTGCGCCCCTCCAATTAAGACGCTTCCGCATTGCCGACCTACCCAAATGGGCACTGGTGCTGATGCCGCAGACGACCAATTGAGACTCGAGGTATGCCCATTCAAGCCAAAAACGGAGCCTCTCGATTCCTGTTCCTGAGTAACTTCCCCATCTAGCCTTGCGAAGATGGAGAATAATCCTCCGATGGTACCTCGCTAAAGTGCATGCATGGCCGAGTCTACCACCCGGCACGTGTAGAGCACATCGTGGACCTCAAAGCACCGCATCTAGCTGCCATGGCCGGTCGAAGGATGACCGGGCCGAATAATAGATGTCACTCAATGCTGAGTTGCTGACACCTTCTAGTTTAACCGACGTTATGGCTGGTAAATTGAAAGAGATAAAAGGTAAAGGCTTTCCCCAGCTTCTGGGCTTCAGGAAAGCACCACAACAGCTTCTCACCAGCCTCTAATAACAAAACCATATCCCGTTTTACTTTCCTTGGACTATATCAAGATGAAGTTCACCATCAGTGCCCTCGGAGCTCTCGCTCTCGCTGTCAGCGCCTCTGCCCAGTCCACCATCTTCAAGGGCAAGGGCTTTGCCACCTACTACTACGACATCCAGCAACGTCAGGCCTGCGGCGCCGACTTCAACAACCAGAACCTTGGCTCTGTCATGTGCAACTGGTCGACCGCCAAGTCTCTCAACGATGTCAACTCCAACAACCTCGTCGCCATGAGCAACCTCCCCCTCAAGACCGCGGCCGGCCGTGCCAAGTACTGCGGCAAGCGAGTCATCGTCACCGTCAACGGCGTCAAGTCCAACGTTCCCTTCTTCATCGGCGACGGCTGCGAGCGCTGCGCCCACGGCAGCGACTCCCAGTGGAACCCCAACGGCGCTGCTGGCCTCGACTTTTCCTACTCTGCCCTCAGCCAGCTGTCCCCTCTGGCTTGCCAGAACGGCCACATCGACATTGACTATGAGATTGTCGACGAGACCCTGTACCACTTTGATACCAACTAAGTGCGCTTAGTTGACTATTTAGGCCACGGAGCCGATGGTCATGTTTCATGTCAATATTACCATGTACATATTTTGTTGCCTGTTGAAGTCAGGGCAGGGTACATAAAAACGATGCACATATATCTTGTACATATCCAATTACATAACTCGTCTTTGATGACTTTGATGTCCGCTTTAAAAAATGACAAGTAATCATGCGGGTGCAATTGATGGACCAGAGATCAACATGCTATCATGCTGTAAAGCCACTGTGGCTTGCCCCCTTTGCCAGTTGAACCCACTCTCCACGCCCATGATCGCACGCCAATTCAACAGGCGCGGAAGCCCCTCGGTATCAATCCAACAGATATCTGGAAATGTGTAAGCAATTGAATTCCGCGTTGGCCAACCCGATCTGGCAAAGACGTGCGCGACAGCTGTCTCTGGAAATTAAGCTTCGAGGCTGTTGGAACAAATAGGAGATGCTCACTTGCCTCCACCAAACAAGGCACACCTCAGCCCTGGCGACGTGCTAAAAGTTTCTAAAATTGGCCCTGTTAGAAATCAACAAGGCGCAGCCACTGGGAATAGTGCCAAGTGTTTTTGCACCTTGAGCCTCCAGCGCCCCAGTTATGGTGAGACTTTGGCGTCGGCCGCCCGCCAATGAGCTGCGTATGGCGCCCGAGTTTTCTGGAGAAAAGCCCATCCTCATAGACTAGGAGCCAGGATTTGCTGGGAAATAGTGCAGCGCCTTGCCGCCACGGTGCCGCAAAGAGTGGAAATAGCGGCCGCCATGCTGACGGGAAGGCACACTATCTGCGGGAGGTTGTCTCTCCTGACAGCACGAGCGACTTGCAAGAGTCATGGGAAATCATGGGAGTAATCGCAGTGGCAGTTAACAGTTGACCTTGTTGTGAGCGATGGGATGTTTATTGCCATGACTTGCTGTGAATTTGTCGGAAAGAAAATGTCGGGTTTAGAGGATATCTCCTTTCAGGGTTGCCCCAGCTTGACTCGGCGCAGTTCTGCCCAACCAGAAGAGGCTCATGATCCCTGTCAAACAAACGAACTGGAGACGATCATCTTGGTAGCGTGTCCATGACACGACATTCTTGCTAGTTGACCAAGCCTTGCTAGACATGAAAAATATATAGCTTAATTAAACGACCCTCCGCGGAGTAAATACATGTGACAAGTATTTCTCTGTCGCACCCCAATCCCAACTGCGAAAAAGTTTCCGCCGCAACCTCCAACCTCTTGCAACTCGAGCCCGGAACCTGATATTGGCCATCTTTCGTCCTAGAACCTATAGAGAACGGATCAGTCCCCCTCATCGCAAGAAACTAGCCAGAATGTCGTCATCGTCGCCGTCGTCGAAACCTACCACCACCGCAAAAACTTCGAGCACGCCCACGCTGCCCCCTCTGCACAGCTTCCCATCGTCGTGGACAGCACCGACATCATGCTTTGCCAGCACCAACTACTACCGCGTGCTCTACGTCGACAAGGGTGGACGGTTCGTCAGTAACATGTACGGCACGCCGACACCCGTCTTCACCGGAAATACACCATCGGGTGATTGCTTCCCCCCTTCATTCACAATCAATGTGCCATACCTCACAGATGGGAGCGCATGTCCCACTGGCTACACCCGGGCCTGTGCGACGGCCGGATCTGCAAAGGCGGGCGAGTCGGCGGCTGTTAGCACAATAACGTGTTGTCCCAGGTTCGTTTATGCTTGTCCAACGTGGGAAACGCCACATGTTTGCTAACAGTATCAGCGTGACTGGCGATGCCTTTTCTTTCATGTGCAAGGATAACCAGTACGGTTGCCACGCTACTGCTGCCGCGGGCGGTATTGTTTGGACGGGTGTCGTGACAGACCTCGGTGTCACACCAGCCACCGAGGAGCCAGTGACACGCACACCTTCAACCAAGGAGGGTGTTGAGGCTTGGGGCATTAAATTTCTCTCGGTACGTTGGCTAGAGTTCCAGCAGCCTTGGCGCTTTACACACTCACTAAACCGTCCATCTGTAGGTCGCACCAGGGTCAACTGCCACCAGCATCCCTACCCCAGGTCAAAACGCGAGCGACTCTGACGGCCAGGGAACACCATCTGCGGACAGTTCATCGAGTTCCGGTGGCCTATCCGGAGGCGCAATTGCTGGCATCGTTGTCGGAAGCGTTGCTGGTATTGCGCTCCTAGCAGTCGGCGCGTTCCTCCTGTACCGCCGAAAGAAGTCGAGTGCCAGCCAGCAGTACCACGCTCCCGCGCCTGGTAAATATCCCAACCAACCCGCAAACGACCCGATGTACCAGCCGAGCTCGGTCGGATCTCCCTTCTCCGCACAGGGACAGATGGCCTCGAGCTACCAGCCCAGCGAGATGGAAGCGACGTCGCCGCGCCCGACACACGCGCAGCCGCGAACTCAAGTCCAGCAGGAGCCTGTTGAGCTGGGCGCCTAAATGCGAGTCTTTCGCAGATGGCAACTTTTCTTTTTGTGCATTTTCGAGTGTTGATATATTATTCGGGGCAATAAACGAGGGCGGCATGATTTTGGACAGGATGGCGTTGGGCATTTTCTTTTCAACATCTGCAAGCAGCTTCCGGCTGTGGCAGCCACTTCCGTATATCCCATAGATTTAGCTAATCGGACAAATTATTTTCGGTATCATCATCATCCGAGTGATTCATGGTCCCACGCAAGCCAAATTTGTGGTGGTCTAGGTGCCGTGATGAAAGGAGCATTGGGCACTCGGCACGGCATCTGGTCTAGAATAAGAATAGCTCAAGCCTTCGGTAGCTTCGGGCTATATTCGATGCTTTTGAGCGTTAGCCCTTGCAACTAGCCAAAGATCAAAGGCCGCCTCGTCCCGTATCTCTTCTCGCATTAGCCGGAACACCGAACCCTGCAAGCTTCTGTCCACTACGGAAGGAGCCGTTGTGTGACACCATCACTCGAGATCGACATTTTTACATTTGTTGCTCTCACTCGTGTGTGCGGACTCCGCGGAGCTATCAGTTGGACAAAGACTCCATCCTAATGCACACCCTCTCCCGGTCAGGTCCCACTGATGGGTCTGTATAAGTCAGTCTATTGATCGAGACCTTCCTTGGTGAGGGACTGAGGGTCTATCATCGCATATCTCAATGTCTCATCTCATTATTGAAATTGAGAAAAGTTTTCACCGAGAGATGCGGCTGAGGCGGGCGAATTGCTCCATCCTGAGTTATAGAACAGGGGGGTATCCTGGAAGAGGGTCAGGGGCGAAGTGACTTGCACAGCCTAGGACAGGGAAATCTGCATTATTCCCCCACATCTTGGCAATAAATATTTAATAAGCACAATAATCAACTCGCAGTCGATGGCTTGTGGGTGATGTGTAAGTAGCTAGGCACCAAGCCACGTGAATTGGCGTTGTGCGTCGCAAGGCTCAACGCGCCATCGCGTCCCCGCAAAAATGTTCACGCACGCACCTTGACACAACGTCATGGTGCCCCGTTGAGCTTTACTTTCCGCGCCCGTGGTTATTGCGCCGCCGTAATGTGGCTGCTGGAGAATGAGGAGGCTTTCCAAGGTATTAGAAGACCATTGCAGGACATATCATGTCGGTTGTGGCTGCTAACTGCCATGACTAGGCCGCCGGCTATGGTTACGGCCAGGAAAGACGTACCTGTTTGGACGCACGGTAGCTGAGGGTGAGTAGCGACAGATCAATCCGGCTGCGAATTGGCGGATCCTGATGTACAGACAGCCGGCCAGCTTGCGATTTCGCACAATACGATTTCTCGCAAACATCTGACCATCACAATCGACGCCGTTGGTGACGGCGATGCCCTGCACCCCTCCCGGCGCTCCAAAATCACAATCGAAGACCTGGCGACTAAAATCGGCACTGTGGTTAATGGCAAGAAGCTCAAGGGCACAAAATACGTCGTTGAAAATGGCATGGATGTCGAGATGACCATGGGAAAGTGCCCCAACAAGTTTCGGTATTTCTACCATCTTGCGTTTGCGTGGCCCCGTTAACATGATTGATAGCATAACCTGGACATCGGTTGCATTTACCTTTTCATTCTCCAGTAAGGAACTCCAAGCGAAACCGATCGATGCCCTCCGATCCCGATTCGAGCAGCTGGACATCAAACTGCTAGTCGACTACAACATAGACTTTACGACACATGTCGTGGCCAAGAAGCGCAATACTGCCAAGGGTCTCCAGGCGTTGATCAATGGCAAGTTTATCGTCACGGAGTCTTTTCTCGATGCCGTTACGCAGGCTGCAGATCCAGTAGACGACGGAAATGGGTCACAAACATGTGCCCTGGAGCAAAACTTCGACGAGTCGTGGCCGGATCCTGTGAAGCACTTGCCACCCCGTGGTGGTGAACCGTTTGAGCATCCCGACGAAATATACACGCCAGATACAGGCAGGGTCGACGTTTTCGACGGATATACCTTCATCTTCTATGATTCTACACAGTATAACAATCTGCTCGCTCCGATTACAAATGGAGGAGGGAAAGCTTTGATTGAAACAGTCACATCTGGCGAGACTTTATCGGATGACTTTGTCCGTTATGTCAAAGGTGTAGCTGGAGAAAAAGGCCTTGGAAGTTTTGACGACGGAAGCGAAGGTAAAGGTGTCGTAGTTGTACGATATCTGCCAACAAAGGGTGATCATGTACAATGGTACACAGAGTTCATTACAACAGTCTCGCTGCGGCTGGATCATCGACCTATCGAACAGAACGAGTTCCTAGAGGCTATTCTGACCAAAGATGCCAGCATGCTTCGCCGGCCACTCGAGGTAGAAGAGCAATCCGGTACATCTGCGATTCCACTGCAAGCGCCCCAGCCCTCTGGAGATTCTTCCACTTCCGCGGTTGAACAAGAGCCGAGTACAAGACGAACTCGCATGCGAAAACCAGTCAAGAGGCGCTTCATGGGCTTTGACGATGGCTCTGATATTGAGATGGACGAGGCAAAACCGCTGGTTGTCGAAGCAACTCGACCAAACGGTGTTGTTGAAGAAGGTGGCTTGTTTGTATCACAAGAACCAGATCAACCCTCACAGGATCATTCGAGCATTACGCAAAAGAGAGGTGCACCACCAGAAGACGACCTCATGGAAGGAATGGCACCAGCCGCTGCTAGATTCAAGAGACAAAAAATAGCCATGGGTAGCGATTTTGCAGCAGAAACTCCAGAATCGCCCCCACCAGAACCGGCAAAGCCTGTAAAGAAGGAAAAGAGGGAAATCAATATCCTCGCCGAAGCTGCAAGGCACCGTCAGGAGCAGGAGGCTCGTGCAAGAGCCGAGCAGGAAGATCTCGCCCAACTGCCTGACGATATTGACCTAGCGGAGATTCGGCGACTGAATATTGTTGAGGAGGTTGAGCTCCGTAAGCCGGAGAGCACTATGCGCACCAGAGACCAGGACATTGCTGATGGTCGCTGGGACCCGAAATGGAACGGCACCAAGAACTTTAAAAAGTTCCGGCGTCGTGGCGAGATAACCGGCAGGCAGCCTGCACGAACAATCATTGCGGTTGATGAGGTGCAGAGCAAGAAATTCGGCGTGGGCGACAACTACTGGTTGGAGGAGGAAACAGTGCCACGAATCAACTCGGGCAGCAGATTGCAGTCAGCGCCACGGGGCGAGTCGCCGCAGCCCATTTCGCAAATATCGAGCGGTCTGAGCCGGAACACGGGAAAGACCAGTGAAAGACCTGTAGATCAGAACGACGATAGCGATGCCGCAGACCCAGAGGATGACGAGGACTCCCAGCCACCTCGGGGGTCCTACGGCCGGCGGACCGCCACACGGGGGAGTACCAGCACCAGAGGCAGCCGCAGCCAATCGTCGGCACAAACGTCACAGAGCTTGGGTAAAAGACCGGCATCAAGCACGCTGTCTGGGCAGTCATCAAAGCGGCCGCGGCCGCCACCGCAGCCGATACAGGTGGAGGACAGCGAGGAGGACAGTGATGATGAGCTCAAGTTTCGGTTTGGAAGGAGGCGTTGAGGCGGATGCAGCCAGTGTCGCGTGTATGGAAGAAGACACTACAATAAGCCACGATGGACTACAATGCAAATTGCTGTATATAATGAAAGAAACACGGTTCTATTTCCAAGGGTATCTCTTCTATAATGATAACAGTTGCTTGCCCGCGCGGTATGTCATTACCAAGGGCATCAAGTCTATCCAGTCTAAACCAAACGCCGAGTTTACATAGTACATAGTAGGGGCCGCCAGAGGTGCTAATCCATCGCCTCCATGTCGCTCTGCGGCTGGCCCACGGCGGCGGCAGCAGCAGCGGGCTCGGGCTCGTCGACCAGGATGCCCACCAGGCACGCCGTCAGCATATTCTCGTAGTTGACCCAGGGGTGCACCTCGCCAAAGAGGCGGGTGCCATCGCGCGCCGCGCCGCGCATGAGCTCCGGGACGCCGCCCGGGTGAAACTTTGCGTAGGGCGTGACGTTGTAGACCTTGCCGTTGAGGGCCATCCAGGCGTCCTTGCCCTTGCGGCCCGTCTGCCGGCGCAGCATCGACGGCGTGACGCGCAGGTACGGCGTCGCGGCGGGCACGCCGCGCAGGTCGGCGTGGGCGCCGCCGGCGATGCGCGCCCAGTCCAGCGGCGAGTGGCCCGGCTCGAGCGTCACCTGCCGGCTGGGCTTGGTCGGGACGGAGGTGTGCGTGGGCGGCGGCGCGAGGCCACCACCACCACCGCTGGACGAAGACGGGGGAGCAGGGCCGCCGCGGTTGGGGACGGGACCGCGGGCGCGCTGCGCAGAGTTGGCGGCGGGAAACTGGCTGAGCGTCGGAGGGCGAGGCGGCGGCGGCATCATGGACGTGGAAGCAGAGGATGCGGATGGGCCGGTCGGTCGAGGAGGCGGCGGCATGGACTCGGTCGAAAGGGAAAAGGTCGGGGGCGGTGGCACGCTACTTGGTGACTGCACAGCTGTTGCTTTCGGTGTCGTGGGAGACTCGGGCTGCTCGTCCTGCTCGACGGCGATGGAGGGCGGTTGCACCACCACCGGTGTTGTTATCAGCACCGGCCGCGGCGGCGGTGGCATGGCGGCACGGTCCGCGTCGCGGGGCTCTGCTATCGTCGGGACTGGTGGTGCTGGCGGCGAAGCCTGTATTTGTTTTGTATCATCCTTTTCGTCGTCGTCGCCGCGCCGGCGCGCCTCCGCAATGGTCGAGCTGCTGCGCTGCAGCCAGGCGAGGAGCGTGGGCGGCAGCCATGACGGCGGGCGGATAATGACGTAGACAACGGAGGCGACAATGAGGGAGAGACCGATGAGGCCCATGGCAGAAAAGAAGTGCGCGCTTGAAAAGAAGGAAAAAAAGAGAGCGATGCCAACGGCACAGAGGCGCGTTGAGGGAGAGAGCGAGAAGGCCTTTGAGCAAGTGTTTTTGTTTTGTGATGGAGGGGAGCGAGGTGGGCAATTTTTAGTGGCCGCAGACAATCTGCGGCGACTTGGCTGGAAGGGTGCTGGTGGTGGGGCGAATATCACGACACAGAGCTGAGAGGGCATAGTGTGTGTATATAGGCTTTCACTAGATGTATTGCACGAATGTATCCATTCTGAATATTGAGTCTTGGTAATGAAAGCTGGCTCAAAGGGGAAATCGGAGTGGGCGACTGTCGGCCACAGGGAGATACAAAACATGGAGGCTTACCGCTATTAGTTGTCAGGACCCTGTAAAAACATGCTGAGATTTTTTTCCTCTTTAATAGCAAGAGGCGCCTGGCACATGTTCGAACGGAAAGGGTGCCGTAGGAGCGCTCAGAAAACACCCCTCACCCGCGTACGTAGGTTTCATCCCATCATCATCCATTCAGCCACCAAAGAAATAGCCAATGCACCGTCACAAGCTACAAGAGGCTACTCTATGGCTATCTAGGTCAGCATCAGGTGGCTGAGCAACTAGTGCATAGTATATAAACCCTTCCAACACCTTTTCAACTAGGAAAGTGTACTACATTGCCACTGGCAAGCACTACCTACAGTCCTTCATACTCACCACAGGCTCCTTTAAACCACTGTTCTGAACTGATATTCGAAATTTCATCGCCGTTTCCATTAAACATGGCGCAGCAGCAAATCCGGTTCCTTGTTCTGTCCGATACCCACGACCATGCGTTTCCGGACCCGGCGTCCTTACCTGCTGTCGACGTAGTCCTACACTGTGGTGACCTTACCATGATTGGGGGCCTATCCAACTACCGCCGCGCACTTGAATCTCTTGCAGCGTGCGCTGCAGAGATAAAACTCGTCATTCCGGGCAACCACGATGTATCGCTAGACGCCAGGTGGTGGGACCAAAATCTTGATAGCGATGACGACGAAGACGAACCAGTACGCGCTCGAGCGTTGTTTACATTGGACGACTACACTCGATGTGGAGTACGATTCCTCGAAGAGGGGACTCACGAGATTTCTCTCCGTGACGGGCGCAAGTTCAAAGTCTATGCGTCGCAGTATACTCCGAGCTTCGGTGGCTATGCTTTTGGGTATAGTTCAGAAGAGGATCGATTTAATGGGGAAAATAGACGTATCCCAGATGACCAGGGCATCGACATCGTAATGACGCATGGGCCGCCGCAGCCTCCAAGCTTGGCATCTCAAAAAGGGGACTCGGGGCCAGTCTACCGCCTCGACCTTGGTGGGGGACATGGCGACGGCAAACAGAAGCACCTTGGATGTCCACGGCTGTGGGAGGCAATCGCGAGGGTTCGGCCGAAAATGCACTGCTTTGGACACATACATGAAGGATATGGCGCCCAACTGGCGACATTCCAATGCAACACGGCAACGATTGCCGATGTTGAGGCTATCGAGAGAGATGGTGCACGCCATGTCAGCACCATGTCGCCGACGGCAGCTGACGGAGAAAGGACGACTCTGTTGGTAAACGCGGCTATTATGACACATGGGGAGGAAGACAATAATAAGCCCTGGGTCGTTGACATGATGTTTTGACTTATCGCTTTGGGCAAGCCTCGCAAAGCCTGCCTACCCCAGCGCCTCGGAGCCTGAAAAGCTACCTGCGCAGGAAGGCTATCTAGCCTTTATCTACGTATCGACAGTTGGATGACATTAAATCTGTACGGGTTGGTACATCTGGCTGGTGTGAAGCGTACTGAATTTCCGTCAAGGCACTGAACGCTGTGTAGAGGGTGTGCTGTAGGACGGCAATGGCTTCTCAGCAGGACAGACCATGCCGAGCTGAGCGGCTGATTTGATCGTCCGGAGGATCTCGGTCAAGCGCAGGTCGGTACTTTAAAAGCTGCAGCAACCAGACAGACGATCCTGTGCCACAAGAAGCAGCCGACTCACCTTTTCTGGTGCAACGCTTCCTGTCCGCACGGAACACTATTGTAAAGGTTGTTTTTCCTGGCCGCCAGTGCATCCTTGCAAAGTCGTTTGCCGTTGTTATTGGAAGCCCTGTCTTGTCCCACAGCGTTTGCCTACAAGGGGAACGGAGCGGGAGCGGACTACGGGCTGCGGTGGCCGGCCCTGTCGCACGGCCCAAGATGGGCGCACGATGGCCGTGATCAAAGAGGGGCGGGCCAAATAAAAAAAGAGTTGACGAGAACATGGAAAAGACGGTGGGGAGGGGAAGACTTTTTTACTGCAATTTTGTTCCTGCATTACAGCTGTCCGTGAAGCTGCAGGCCCGTACCACCACCCACGCGACCCCTTCGTATAGACTGCAGCAGCCACAGACACGACATTCTTCAAGCCATCGAAGAAGAAGAAATAACCAGGGGCTCCCAACAGACGGACACGAAACCTTGTGTAATAGGGGAGGTGATGAAGAAAGAGATCACCCTCGTTTGCAAATATGACAGAATCGGGCCCCCTAATGCTCCGCCCCGGCGCACCGCGCAAGTCCACCGGTACAGGCAAATTTTGGTCGGCGGCGGCGCCTGAATGAGGGGAAGCTGGTGAGGGGTCACTAACAAGCCATCAGCCTTCGGCAAGCGTCTGCCTCGGCTTCGTCCCCTAGATCAGGCCAAAAAAGGCATTTTTTTCTAATTTAGCCTGGCCGCCGCGAACCTATGCTCCACCTGCGGGCCTGTCTATATCAATTAATATATACTTGTTGATAACCAACGGGAGACAGGCCAGCAGTTCTTTGAAAATATTGGGCTAAATCTGGCCTTTTGTTTCCTGGTCGTTGCATTATTCTTTATCCTTTTTGCGTCTTTGCTTTATCCGACTCTGTTGCTCTCTGAGAGTTGCTGTTGCTGTTGTTGACTCTATCCAACCAACCCCCCCTGCTCAACTCTAAGCCACCTGTCTCACTCGCCCTGCCAGGAAAGGCATCCTATACGCCGCCATGTCTTGTATGTTTGCATCTTGAATTTCCCACGACGGCAACATCTCTCTCTCTTTACCCTAATCTGTCTTGTTCTGCTTCTCTGACCAATGACACCCCAGCCGTGCCCCTCTCCATCGCCGTGCCCGCCGCCCTCGGCGCCGCCGCCTACCTCAACGCCCGCACATCGCTCTGGTACGACGCGCTGATGCTCGGCGGCATCCTCCGGGGCGTCGCCGGCATCGTCTACGGCGGCCGCACCGACCGCCTCAACCTCTTTTACGCCCTCGAGGCCCGCGCCGCCAGCGCCAGCCACGCCGACAAGACGGTGCTGCTCCTGGACTCTGCCGACGCCGCCGCTTCCTCCTCCTACACCTACCGCACGCTCTACGACGCCGTCCTGCGTCACGGCGCCTATCTGCGCGCCCACCTCGGCATCCGGCCCGGCGACGTCGTCGCCCTCGACTTTCAAAACTCCGACACCTTTATCCTCCTCTGGTGGGGGCTCTGGAGCATCGGCGCCAAGCCGGCGTTTATCAACTTTAACCTCACCAGCGCGCCCCTCGCCCACTGCGTCAAGTCGTCCACCGCAAAGGTCTGCCTCGTCGACCCGGCCGTGGCCAGCCACTTTGACGACGACGTCGTGCGTCGGGAGACGGCCGGCGTCGATATTGTCGTCTTTGACGAGGCCCGGCAGGCGGCCGCCAGGACGTCCGAGCCGGTGCGCCAGCCAGACAGCGACCGCTCCGACAAGGCCTCTGGCAGCATGGGTATTCTCATTTACACGTCAGGCACCACCGGTCTGCCCAAGCCGGCCATTGTGTCGTGGGCCAAGCTCATTGTCAGCTCCAAGTTTAGTGTCAACTTTCTAGGGCGCGGCGACGATGTCATGTATACAGTAAGACTACCTTGTCTGTCCATTATACTAGTCAAAGCAGATACTAACCGTCTTCTACAGTGCATGCCACTCTACCACGCCTCGGCCTCTATGCTCGGCTTCTGCGCCACCGTCATTGGCGGGAGCACCCTCGCGCTCGGCCGCAAGTTCTCGACCAAGACGTTTTGGCCCGAGGTGCGCGCCTCCAACGCGACCGTGATCCAGTACGTCGGTGAGACGCTGCGCTACCTGCTCGCCGCGCCGCCGCAGACGGACCCCGTCACCGGCGCCAACCTCGACAAGGCGCACGCCGTCCGCATCGCCTTTGGCAACGGCCTGCGCCCGGACGTGTGGAAGCGCTTCCAGGACCGCTTCGGCGTCGACACCATTGCCGAGTTTTACGGCGCCACCGAGGGCACGCTCGCCACCTGGAACCTGTCCAGCAACGACTACAGCGTCGGCGCCATCGGCCGCGCCGGCTGGCTCCTCCGCACGCTCGTCGGCCGCGACACGGCCCTCGCCGAGATGGACTGGGCCGCCGACGCCCCCGCCCGCGATCCCGCCACGGGGCTGTGCCGCCGCGCCGGCGCCGGCGTCTCGGGTGAGATGCTCTTCCGCCTCCCCGAGGGGCCCGACGACCTCGAGTCGCGCTTCCAGGGCTACTTCAACGACAAAAAGGCCACCCACGCCAAGATCCTCCGCGACGTCTTCCGCCCCGGCGACGCCTGGTTCCGCACCGGCGACGTCCTGCAGCAAAACGGCGACGGCCTCCTCTTCTTCATGGACCGCATCGGCGACACCTTTCGCTGGAAGTCGGAAAACGTATCCACCGCAGAGGTCAGCCAGGTCATGGGCCTACACCCGGCCGTCCGCGAGGCCAACGTCTACGGCATCGAGCTGCCGCACCACGACGGCCGCGCCGGCTGCGTCACCGTCTGCTTTGACAAGCCGCTCCCGGACGACGACACGCTCCGCAGCCTCGCCGGCCACCTGCGGTCCACCCTCCCCGGGTACGCCGTGCCCTTGTTCCTGCGCGTCGTGCCCGAGCTCGGCGCCGACACCACGGGCACCAACAAGCAGCAAAAGTATAACCTGCGCAAGCTGGGCGTGAAGCCGTCCAAAGAGGCCCGCCAAGACGGCGCAACCATGTTCTGGCTCAAGGGTGATACGTACGCGCCGTTTGGCGACAAGGACTGGAAAAAGATTGAGGCTGGCCGACTCAAGCTGTAAATATGTGCCAAATCGTTAGAATTCCAGCCCATCTTGTATACGTTTCAAGTTCAATGATGTATTGTGTTGGACCGTGGTATGAAATTATTCAATTTAAACACGGTATTTTGTATCAAGCTGTATGTGAGTGAATCTTGTATACAACCAGCACGTTAAGCTGATTTCTCACTCGCTAAGAAGGGGGTCGTCTTTGAGTACTCCGAGAAGGCCTTCGATTTCTTGCCTCGTAATCTTCAGCTCATCTTCCACCTGACCCGTCACCAGCGCATACGCATACAGAAGCGCATAGTCCTTCTCACCAACCACAACATCTAGCCCGATCCCAGATTCTTGCAAGCCCAGCTCGTGATGATGAGAGGAGGGCGAACCGACACCTAAAACTGCCTGTCGGCGTGCCGCGTGAGCTTCTCGAAACTCAAAGACTTTGCTTAAAAGCCGGTCCCGCGCGCGCGCGATACTCGGAATCGCGTCCGTCAGTGGGTATTCCAGCATCGTGGAGCTGGCCAACACCTGAAAGATGTGACAGATGCGGTCGCACAGCACAGCGCGCTCTCGCGACGTGTACTCGAGCAACGCACGCTCACCGCTAGTGAGGCTCGCTTTACGCTGCGCGACTAGGCTCATGGAATAGAATCCATCCAGAATACGGTTCACACTGCGCAAGATGCGCCCGTTGGCTTCGAACGGAAAAGGGCCACGGAGCTCAAACTCCGATGCAGCGCTGTGGCGGAGAGACTCAAGGCGGTCGGCATAGCGCTGCAGCGCGACTTGCTCGCCCGACTTGAGATAGCTTTGAGAGCAGTCGGACCGCAGAAGAATGGCAAGCGGTCCACGGCGCCAGATGAGACCCATTTGTAGAAATAGTACCGATATGCCTTCTTTGAACTTAAGGCGCGCGGAGATGGGCCAAACAAATCGGCACACGGCAAGACCCCACAGGATGCCTGTGCACACGGAAAGGACACGATGCGTGACAATCTCCATCATCAGAGGGTGAATGCCTCCTTCATCGTCATCGTTATCGTCAACCTTTTGGCTGAGAGAATAGGCGTAGAGGGTCGACACGTTGTATGCCAGGATTGTCATGCGTCCCAGCGGCGCACGACCACAGGCTACGATAAGATAAAAGTTAAAGAAAGCAACGAAGCTTCCCATAATCGCAAGTATGGCACCGTTGCCCTGGCTTACCGTCCAATTGAACAGCGAAAAGAAAGCGCCTGCAAAGGTTCCCATGAATCGAGCCCACCCCGTGGTGTTGGATGCACCGACCGTCATGGAGCAGACAATCATGAACGACAAGAGGCCCCATTCGCCACGATAATGGTTGTACACGTCCCTTGTCGCCTCAAAGAATGCAAGCGAAGCCCAAAGCGCTGCACCGATGCCAACTTTGATACCAAACAAGACTACCAGTGGTCAGTTTAGTTGCAGCCATTCATAATTTTTCGCTTTCACTCACCATCGTCACTCGCCATCTTTCGCAGGAAATGAAGGAAGGCTTGTGACAGAGTCGCCAGAATCCTGCTCGCATTAGGAGCCGCGTCCCACTTGTATGTATCTCGCCGTTCCCGCATCGAGCGTGGAATGCCCGCCGGCACAGCCGACTTTCTGATCGGCTTAACCAGGACTTCAGCCTCTGGAGCATCAAAGGGCAGTGCTGCCAGACCATGGTCAGATTTGTTGTTCCGCCACCATAGCAGCCAACGCCAGGTGCACTTTTCACGGCCGTAGCTGTGCTTGAGATCCTCCAAGATGTCTAGGTACTTTTTCATCTCTTCGCCAAAGCTTTGCAAAGTGAATGAGAAATGGCCACAAGCAGCAGCGACTTCTTCAAGCACAATCTGCGGGTGACCACTGTCGTTCTCCTGCTGGATAAGGTGATACAAACTTTGCAAAGCGTCTGCGCGCGCATGATTGAATATTTCCAGCCGCTGCGTCAGCTCGCCGCTCAAGGCATCGTTTATTTGAATGCTATAATCAGGAGCACCAGCAAAGGGTGTTTGTGTCAGTACCTGGCACAATATACCGGAGAGGTCTTGCATTGGGCGCTTAATGGCTCCTGCAAAAGTTGTGAAGAGGCGTCCAGCCGCGCGAAGGTCCGGGGTGTCTCTAGAGCCGGCATCCGTCGATTGGGTACCTCCAATACCGAGCAAGGAAAATGGGTCGATATCTCTGGTAACGTAAGGCGTTGCCGAACTACTGTGAATCTGAAAGAGAATGGCATCGCGACCGTCATTCAACAGCGCATACTGAGCCATGACGGCACTGCGCAGTGCGCCTATAGACTGGGCCAAGGTTTCTATGGATCTGACTGTTGATCTTTCGAGGCTGTAGATTTGAACATGGCCAAGCAGGTAATGCTCGAATTTGGCCTCGCGGAGGTGCTTCAGCAAGAGGGAGTGCGCCTGGGAGTAGATATAAGAGTCGGGGAAGTCAGGTGAGGAAGCCTCTTGGTTGGCGCTGGCAAGAAAACTAGCAGTTGCGTCGGAAAGCATGCTACCTAACGAGACTGACGTCTGCGTGATGGATGCTCGCACGAGCTGACGTGCAGAAACGCGCCAGAGAAGTAAATTAACGAGTGCGGTGCAGCTGATTCCCATGATGAGCATCTTGAGGACTTGGACAATCTTTTGATTCGAAAAGACGTTGTCAATGACTGCCGTTTCTTTTGTGACAACGGAAATGATGGCGAGAGAAGCAAGGGTGCTGGCGACATTGACCAGTGGATTGTTCATGCGCTGTTTGGTCCAACCCATGAAACCAAAGGCGCCGCCGATAAAGACGACGACGACCAGTACGTGAGCGAGCGTGACAAGTCCGAAAACAGAGCCAACAAGCACAGAGGTGGCCATGGAAATGAGGGACACGAGTTCGGCGTAGGCCACAGCAACAATAGCGATGAGGATAGCCTCAATCATGGAGCCGGTTGAGCGAGCAGCGTGAAAGTAGACAGTAATGGTGGCAACAACGTGTTTGCCATCTGGTTTACCGAGAAAGTCGGACAAGAATGGAACAAACGTGGCCATACTGGCCAGCGTGTAGGCGATTGCGCATTTCAAGACGCCGCGGCCAGGGGTAGTGTCGAGCCACTGGATGAAGCGTGAAGCATTGCTAAAGGTACCCTGTACAGCAGTGTCAACCAGTTGGGTCATGGACCATCGGCGGCGGGCCGCAGGGGAGCCTGGCGAAATATCGTTTGCGGTCTCATCGCCGGCAAGAAAAGCTCCAACATGGCCGGTAGCTGGTGACGCAACGTCGGTATGCAAGGTCCCGTCGTCGGTTGGCCTTATTGGAGTGGCCATGTGGAAGGGGGTTGTGGCATAGGCAGAGGACGGGGCGTTGAAGAGGCCAAGCAGAAGAGGGAAATATTAATGTCGATATACATGGAAATGTACTATAGATGGAAATGGTGAATGAGGCCGGATGGGAATAGGAAGTGATGGAACTGATGGATAAACGCATGCATGGTGAAGCATGATGAGGTCAGGTGTGGCGGCGCTGGCGGGGCAGGTGCCTGCGAGGCGCATAAAAGTGGCTGATTATACGCCTGGGGTTCTGCGATGCGCCGACTCCTACGTAATTATACCGGCATGGGAGGCAAGATTTACCAGGGCAGAAGCCACGATCTATATTTCTAATTACAGATGGGAGACGGCAGAGCTTGAGATTATTCTTGTCTTGTAAGGTGAGCTATTGTAATGCGCAGCGTTCGGAGGGACAAGTCGGTGCAGCGTTGCGCATGACGTGGGTATGATGCTGAGGTGGTTCAACAAGCGACTAGAGAGTCGCTCGACAACTTGATTTTGAGTCGGTCAAGTCAAAGAAGTTGTAGCATCTGAGGTGACGTGCTGGGCATGAGAAGCGGATGAATCTAGCATGTAGGATGGGGTCCTGCAGCAAACAATTTATCATCACCTTCATGCACATGTAATAACGTGTGTTTATGCCGTGACTCCGTCAGGCTATATCACGGCCAACTATGACAATGACAGTTTATTTTACTGCATCCAGCGAGCATCCCACTATTAATACGGTAAAAAAAAGCACCAACAGAGTTTAAGCAGAGCTCCTCAGGTTCGTCCAAAGACGGCTAGTGGGTTTTGACGCTAACACTGGGCCCTGACTGCCCCGGGAACGCCGCATGAAAGTAAACAGTCGCGTCGCAGATAAACAAGGTAAACAAAACGGACTGCAACGGGCGAGCGTTTGATGCCTGTCAGAGTATGCTTCCTTTCGGCACTAGAGCAAGCTCTTGCAGTACCGCCAGACTATCCTCTACCAGCGGTTGGATGTAGTCATACTCTGGCGTGCCTTTCTGTATCGTCGCTCGTGATCTATCATGCCCTGACACTCTTACTGGCCTGCGTCAAGATGGGGCTGTAATATCGCAATCTACCATGCATAGACCACTTTGCAGCAGCAAAATCTCCCGACTCGCCTGACGATTTTAGTGTGTCTGGCCTGGCCAAGACACGACGTGCACACGCACACCGTCCCCTGTAAAGCCCCTGTAGCCCCAGCGCCTCCAGTGGAGCCACCGCCCAAAAACCGGGCAGCCCCTCAGTTGACCCCCCTATTGAGCCGCTGTAATTTGGCGGCACGTAGGTTTCACAGCGAACTGCCCGCGCTGTGCCAGGTCACTGCCGGTGCACTCGTCTCACCTCGCTCCGCGCCAGCACAGACTTGGTGTGCACACCTCCTCCATTGCCAGAAGGGACTAACGTTGTCGCGGTCTGTGATTGTTTGGTCTTGGGCCGCGAAAGAAAAAACGGCTGCTTTTCATGCACCTACCAGCTTACATCCTCCTTGCTCCATTGTCTGCACGAACTGCGCCGGCGACTCGCAACCTCAACGAACGACATCAACATCCGCGTCCCCCTCTGCCGCCGCACCGTCGCGGCCTTCCTCGCCGAGCCCCTCTGCCGCCTTCAATCCCGACTCTGGAACGCTGCTCGTCATCGTCCAAGACAGACAAGACCGACCACCCTCCGCACCACCGACAGAGCGTCTCACCTTATCCTCGCACACTCGCCGCCTCTGCCTCGCCCGCGTATCCGATTCAACGACACAGCCTCCATCTATATCCACCTGCTGCTGCCCTGCATCCCGTCCTTGCCGCCGCCGCGTTTCCTCACCGGCCTCGCGGCAACCATGACCACTTGGTAACGCCCAGCCTCAACCACAACACTGCCTCGGCGCGCTTCACTATGCCGCCTGGAGATAGACCAAGGCAGTCGCCCTCCGTCGTTCGAGCCGCCGCAAACCGTGCTTCCCCTCTCACCCCCAAGGTTGCCTCCAAATGTGCTCCTGTTCTCGGTTCGCTCGCCAGGAGACCTCAAGGCACCGCGACCACGCTGCCCAACGATGTGGCCTCTCCCGTCTCTGCATTTCTTGCTACAAATGTGACCCCTCGCACCGGCCATAGGCAGACCCGTGTCGATAGCACAAATACCACTCCCACCGGCACACCGAACCCGGAGAACCGAGTCGATGGATGGGATCGTGACAGCCCGCGCCCTGGTGGCCTGGCCCTCGCCGCGTCTCCAGAGGGTGGCCTCAAGCCATCTGACATGCCCGCCGATTCCAACGATGCCAACAAGTTCTTCTATGCCAGCGATGCAAAGAACATACAGACCCCTGGCCAGCAGCGCCAACCACCACCCGCTATACAAAAAGGCCCTACCTTCTTTTACGCCAATGCCGCTCCCACCAACGGCGCGGATCGCTCAGGGACCAGCACACCACAGTCTGCGCCTCTGCTCTCTCCCTCTAGTTTGAACGTCCAGGATCCTCAATCCACCAAGTTCTTTTACGCAAATGGGACGCCCGACCTTGACCCCAAGTCGACTTACCCCGTCTCTAGTTCCAATTCTGTCTTATCAACAGGACCTCGTTTGCCAATTGGAGGTCGTCCTCCCCTGGGTTCCTCTGCTACTGTTGTTGGTGTGGTTCAGCGTCCTACGTCACCCCTGAAGAACAATTCAACAGCTACACCAGTTCTGAGCCCCATTCTGAGGAACGCAATGTCGCCCACATCACCAAACAGATCATCACAAACGAGCCCGCCGTCGATCGTCTCCCACAAACCTGAAGGCCAGCGTGGAATGAGACGAGTTAGTATTGAAGCGCCACCGAAATCTCTCCGGCGTCAGTCCCGAGCTAGCGGCAGCCCTGGCCCCGAGCTGCAGATGCCTCCGAAATTGACAATATCACCCAATCCTTCCGATAGTGCGTCCCCACCAGCTAGCCCGGGACCATTGCAGGCATCCATGACTATGGCCTCGCTTTTGCATGCTGCGGAGGAATTCCAGGGTTCTGATGACGAGGGAGATATTATGTCGGAGCCGCAGAGTCCGAGCAAGTCTCACTTTTCCGACAGTGTGAGCGAACTCGTTGCCAACGCTCGCAGGGAGCGCAAAGTTCAGGATCTCGAAATCACAAATGCATCCCTCGAAGCCATCAACAGAACGCTAGAGCGGCAGCTTCGCAAACAGACTGCTGAGCTACGCCGCTATCGCCGCCTTTCTCGTTCCGGTCGGCTGTCCCTCACATCTGCGCCAAACAGCCGCGTGGTATCAGAAGCCCTCACCGACCCGGCTGTGGAGCTTTCCGATCTGAGCGAAAACAACGAGACGGAAGACGAGGAGGAAGAAGAGTTTGATGACTCCATTGAGGAGTCTGACGTCTCCATGGCTGACACTGCATCTATGTCGGTCATTTCCATGGGCGCTGTGCGGCGCAAGCGCGATGAGAAACGTCTGCAGCTGGACCTCACAAAACACCAGGAGCTGCTCATTGACAGCCAAAAGATGAACCAGAGCATCAAGCGCTGCCTGAGCTGGACAGAGGCACTCATCAAAGAAGGGCAAAAGGCCCTCGAGTATCACGTTCGAGTGTCTGATGTTGAGTTTGGCGGTCGTGTACTTGTCCCGATCGACGAAGACGACTACGACCTGTCTTTCCACGATGCTGATGACCATGACTCAACCGCGAAGGAAGAGCCAGCGACTTCATCACCACCTAGAGCCCAACCAGACCGCGACAGTGGCATCGAGCTGCCACCAGGCGAAGACGGCTCATAACAATCACTGCCAAACAAACCATTTTACAATAATCTATACATAATCTCGCATGCACGACCTGGTCGTCCTGCATAGCCACACACATCGCCACTCTACTCTCCTTTTACATATCACTGCACGACGAAAACGGCCTTTCCTCGTGCCCATCGCGCCTTGCCGCACTCTTCCACCGCTTCCCGACAATGCCGACACATTCTCTCGACGCATTCGTTTTATTACACCATGTATCCTTCCTATATCGTGCAGGAAGAAATTTTTTGGACGGGAATATTGGCTCCGTCATTCCGCTTTGCACAATTAATTGGCTGTTTCCCAACGGGCCGGTTTGATTCTTCGAGCTCACTTTCTATTTCATTTGTTTCTTTTTGGCTGCTGGATGCATTTTTCCATTTCTCTCGCACACACACACACTACCTACCGTACACCGGCCGTTTTTTATTTTATTATTTTTGTCCTCCATACACACCAGATACCCCTTCTTCTTTAGCACGCGAAAACATACACATACACTTGAGGACGGCAGCATCTCTGCTGACAGAAGGAGACTATTTGCTTGGCTGTTCTTTTCTTGATCTGTTGTTGCTATTCTTTTTTTTGGCACATTACTCCCATCGTTTTTACAGATGGAATTCTATGGCGCTTTTGTACAGACGGAGTGGCCGGGTTGCTTTTTACACTACGTACATAGACGGATATTTCGGAAAATTCTCCAATTGACCACTACTTCATAGTGAAAACCTGCCGCGCTTCAATTCAGAGATACCACTGTTATACGGCCGAACCATTAAAGTTGTACTGCAAACCTGGGTCTCACAGTCAGGCACGGCGTAGCTAGCTGCCTAGGGCCAGTCTATTCTCGCGCTCGTCGTTGGCTCATTCTTGTCCCGAGCCCAGCAGTTCAAGGCTAATAAAGCTAACTACACAAGAGCCGGCCTCCGCAGCACTATCCCGTCTAGTACAAGTATTGATTATTATCGAAGTGTCTATGTGACGATGAATAATAACACCACATTTAGTGTGGGAAGCCCCCCCAGTTTTGAGACAGACTATTCCCCGCCTGGAACTCTCACGCGACACATCAACCAATATCATCCATGTCATCATGCTGACCACTGGGCGGCGCAAGCTCTGCGTGTGTTCTATTTGCGCCAATTGAAGAGGTCGAATGAACATGGAAGACTCGGGACAACTTGTGCTACGCGCCAAGACGCCGCCCAGTACCGACAGCCCCGCTCCGGCGCCTGACGCTGACGAGTCCCTGACCCGGTATGCTGGTCGACGGAGGACGAAGAAATGGGCTCCGAGAGCCACCACCGGGTGTCTGACTTGCCGGTGAGTTTCAACTCCCCTCCTTGCGTGGATGGCGTTGTCTAGCCATGCGGCCATTCTGGCTGGAGAGGGGTTTTCTTCTCGTTCTCGGATGATCATGGCTAATCGTGGTGCAGGCTGAGGCATGTAAAGTGCGACGAAGTCAGGCCAGAGTGCGGCCGCTGTCTAAAGCTGAAGCTCAAGTGCCATTTCGACCGGCACCCGGCAGTGGTGCATGTGGCTCTCGAAACGCCGAGCGGCCTCGACGCAGACAGGCGCGTGGTTGCCCTGCCGGTGGCCTTGGGCGGGCTCACGTCCTTGCAGCGCGACTGGATCGAATCGTACCGGCAATGTAAGCGCGCGCCGCCTTCAGTCATGGACCACGAACCATGACTTACCGGTATCAGAGACGTTGGCAAAAAAAGGGACAAACGGCTGACACCACATGTTCCCGCCCCCCAGTTGGGATCATTCTGAACTTTAGGCCCGAGGATCCATTGATCCAGTCTCCGGCCGAGACACAGGCGATCCAGGCGATCTGGGCGCCGGACCGGACCATGGCCAGCCGCATACGATTCGTCCTGGCCCATTGCTTCGCGCACCATATCCGCCCTGGCCTGCCACCCACGCACACCGGCCTGCAGCTGGGGGATGCGGCGAGCATGAGGCGCAAGTTTAGCCACTATACGGGCCAAATCTTGGCTGACCTCGGCGCGGATATGGGGGACCCCGCAAGTTATCGTGAAAAGCAGATCCTCACTCGGGTTTCATTGCTCATGGCCGGTGATGTAAGCTGCTTGCAACCCCTGTTACCAAACTCTATCCTCCCCTCCTCATGCCCCCCTACTCGGCCGGACCAGTCGTCTGCTATCTCCTTGCTATGATACTAACCATGTATACAGATCTCGTTGAGCACGCCGACCCTGCGCCATCATTTACGCGGGTGGATCGCCGTTGTCGAGGCGCGCGGTGGCATTCGGTCGGCTATGGAAACCGGGGAGCTCAGCCGAAACGCGCTCTTCTTGGTCATGATGTAAGTCGCAGGTTTTATAGCTGCTCCTAACGCATACTACTTACAATTCGGACGTTGCAAAAAAAAACTAAAAAAACTGATCACATACCAGGTCCATGATCGTCACAAACACGACCTCCCCGTCTTTTGACCAGATGGCCGAAGAAGTCTACTTTACCAACGAAGACATCTACGCCTACTACGCCGATGAGCTCATAGAGACATTTACCTGCCCGACACAGCTCTTCCTCTGCATTCGCGACATCAACCACCTGCGACGGGAGATGGCCGGCGGACGATGCAACAGCGGCGCCGCCCAAGGGGCGGTGCAGGCCGTTTTCCGCAACATTATGGGCTTTGAGCCAGACGCGTGGAGGGAGCGGTACGAGCTGCCTGCGCCAAAGCTTCGCCTCCAGCTGGCGGCCCTGTACAAGGCGGCCACGATGCTCTACGGCATGATGACGCTGGCCGCGCACGCAGGCGTCAGGTTTGATACCACCCAGCGCATCGCGTCCGCCGACGCTATCCTGCAAATTGTGCTCGCCCTGTCGCACACGCTCGGACAGGATCACCTCGCGCTGGTCTGGCCGTTGATGGTGGTGGGCGCGTCGCTCGGCGGCGGCCGCGGCGGGTCGTCGGGAAGGCGGGCCATCGTGGACAGTCTGCTGCTCGCCGCCAGCCATGGGCCGTGCCCGTCGGCAGGTGTGTTTCTGGGCCTCGAATGCTTGCGGCGGTTTTGGAAGTCGGGGAAGACGGAGTGGGACGAGTGCTTCACCACCTGGCAGGCCACGATACCGTGAAGAGCAATTTGCTGCTCAGTATTAAAAAAGAAGCTAATTATATATTGGAGAGCGGCGGCAGAGAAAAACAGGTCTCTGCGCTATCCGTGTCTGTCTATAATATTCACACCGTCTAAAACACAACACCGAAAATTTATGCCACGAAGAGGGAGAGGGGAGAATTCGTAAAGCTGTGGCGTTTCCCCCAGTGCAGTTCGTCATTCTCCTACCACTGCGTCCTCACTTCCATCCTTCTTTGCTCAGGACAGCTTTCCATTCACACACTCGCTGTCGGGGAATATAAACAAATCATACCATCAACCGCGCGCAACACCCGTCTTTCAACCCCTGTTAAGTTCTGGAGATTCGTTACTCTAGGCCTTGGGGACGTTGAGCGTATCCTCGGCAGCAGCAGCCGGGGACTTTTCCTTGGGCTTCTTGTCCTTTTTGTGCTTATCGTCTTCTTTCTTCTTGGCGGCTTCGTGGACGAGCTGTTCGAACACGAGGTAGTCGCCTTCTTCCTCGGGAGAGCGTTGGGCCTATGGAAAAACAACACATTAGTCAATCAGATTCAGTGTAGTAAAGCCGCTTTAAACATACCCTGTTAAAAATGTCACCAATGAGAACCAGCGCTTGGGCACGCTCCAGGCGCTTGGACAGGGGAACCTTCTTATCGTTCAGAAGACTATCGCAGACCTCGCGCAGGACGCTCTGAATCTCCCACTTGCTGCCCCGCCAGGCAGCCGCGAGAATCTTGCCCGTCACACGGCGCTCGTACTCGCTGCGCTTCTCGTCGGTCCAGTCCTCGCCGCCCTTCTCCTCCATGCGGGCCATGTCCTCCATGGTTTGCTGGGCATCGATGGCGCTGCTGATGGTGTTCCATGTCTCCTTGACCAGAGTGCCCTTGTCGCGGAGGCGGCTGAAGAAGCCGCCAAAGCCGAGGAGCTTTTGGCTGCGCAGCAGGCCCGAGGCCTTGGAGACATACGTTTGGCCGATGGCGTGCAGAATGTCAATTCCAAACGACTCCATCTTGAGGTTTTCTACCTCGAGGCGCATCTTTTCCTGGAAAGCCTTGGTCACATCATCGCCCTTGTCCGTCTCGGTCCACACGCTCACGCGGTCCTGCAGCTTCGACACCAGCTTGTCGACACGCTCCTGGCGGACGCGGGCGCGCTCCTTTTCAAAGGCGGCTAGCTGCTCACGCTGCTCTTTGGACAACCCCGATTTCTTCTTATCCTTCTTGGCATCCTCGGCAGAGAGGGAAGCGGCCGCAGCGCCATCGTCGTGCGCCTTGTCAGCTAGCGCAGGGCGCAGCGGGATTTGTGTGCGGCTGTGAGAGCCGCTCGAGGGAGCCGGCGATGTCGCTTCAGATCGAGGAGGAGGAGGGGGTGCGTGCGGGGCGGTACCAGGGGCGGCGTCCGCATGAGACTTTTCCTCATCAACAATGACACTAGGGGGAGGTACGGCAGCGGCGGGGGCGGCGTGGGCGGCGGCTGGTGTCTGGTCCTTCAGGGACTCCTTCATGGCTTCCTCGGTGCCGGGAAAGGTGGCTTCATCCTTACCGGTGCCCTCGGCCGCGGCTGCCGCCTGCTCCGCTTCAGCTTCTGCCGCGGCTTGCTCCTCTTGCATGGTGATATCCATGGTGGCGGTGAGGTCCTTCATGAGGCTAATCTCACCGATCCAGTCGACGAAGGCCTCGCCGCCGAAAATAGACGAGAAGAACTCGGCCGGGTCGGCAAACCCTTCTTGTGGCTTTGCATGGTCCTTGCCAAACTTGTCGTAGGCGGCGCGGAGGTCCTTGTCGGAAAGCACCTGGTAAGCTTCACCGATGGCTTGGAACTTTTCGTGAGCGGTAGGATCGTTGGGATTCTTGTCTGGTGCGGGCGGGTTAGCTTCTTCGGCCGGTCTGCCGGATGAGATGCGACGGCGGGCAAGGTGTAGTCTGCGGCATCATCAAACCGGGTTGGTCATACCTGGGTGGTGGAGAATGGCCATCTTCCGGTAGGCCTTTTTGATTTCGATCCCGGTCGCGTCGGGCTGGACGCCCAGCGCATCGTAGTAGACCGTGTCGACGACCATTTTTGCTGCGTGTTCGGGAGGCACGGCGAACTGTGTATGTAAAAACGGGAATACGGAATACGAAAAGAGTCAACAATACAAAACGGGTACAACGGCGCCCGCGGCAAACGGTTGTTAAAGGGGAACAGAGAGCCGGAAGTGTAATGGTGCCTGGTCGGAAATTTTATCGCAGGATGACCGACGCCGACGGCTACGTAATGGAGGGGCGGTGTTGCCAAGTCACTGCTCACTGCTCACTGTGGCGGCGCAACGCACGTGAATGAGGCGGTGCGCGTCCTCTTGAGATACAGTACGCTGTGGCTGATGAACAGCTGGTCAGGGTAAAATTTAATTGTTACGCGTGTGCGCTTTTCAACTTCATGAACAGTGACAGCCTGACAGGCTACTCTGGTTAGTTCTAGATAAATAGGTACCTGTCACCGTGTACCAGTACGCCGGTGCTTCTGAGACCTGTCCAGTTCCACAAGCTACAATGCCTAAATAGTGCAAGCCATGTCCGTGAGTCCGTCGTGTCGTAGGGAATCCTCTTGATCGGGTCAGCTACTGAATTATTTCATACGGACTCGGTCAAGCATATACAGACCGACCTTATACTGACTGCTAGCCCCGTCTATCGCGATGCGGTTTCTGCAGCCCAAAAAGCACCAGTTCGCAGCCGTACTCGTTCTCGTACCTACCTTACCTGTCGTGTAATCTCGGGAGGCGCGGGGGTTGTTTTCCCGGGCACTCAAAAGTCCACTGCAGCTCCCTGTGGCGCCAATGAAGACGCTGATTTCGCGGTACCGGGGCCCCTAAGGTAGCTAGCCTGTTGGCCTGGTACCCCACGTGGAGACATTAATACCGGGCTCCAACCCCTAGATTTTTCTTGCACTTCATTTTTCATCTCGACCTTGTTCTCCAGCTTCCTTTTTGCTCACGGGCCTATTTATATCAGTCAAGGTCGGCACGTTCTAGCCTTGGTCTTCTTGCATCTAGACTATTGAGTCATTCACTTGATTCATACCCATTCTTCTTCAATTGCAGTGTTCGACCCTATTCCCCCCACTAGCAAAATCAAATTTTATAGCCGTCACAATGGGTGCTCTCTACTATCTGATGCACCCCAACCAGCTGCGTTCCATTATCCAATGGTACGGCCAACTATCATCAAGCACATTTTGAGCACACAGCTAACGTCTCCCAGGAAGCTCTGGCATGATCCTGTCCACAGACGCGACACCAGCAAAGAGTCCGAAACCCTCAAGGAGTGCTTCCGCTACCTCAACATGACCAGCCGCAGTTTCTCCATGGTTATTCAGGAGCTAAACCCCGAGCTCCTTGTACCTGTTGCTCTCTTCTACCTCGTCCTCCGAGGCTTGGATACCATCGAAGATGACATGACGATCCCTCTCGACACCAAGACGCCAATGCTGCGCAATTTCCACAAGACCATGGCAGTTGACGGCTGGCAATTCCACGAGAGCAAAGAAAAAGACGCCGAGCTGCTCGAGCACTTTGACGTCGTCATTGCCGAGCTGAAGCAGCTAAAACCCCAATACTACGAGATTATCGAGGACCTTACTCTCAAGATGGGTAACGGCATGGCGGACTACGCTGCCGACACCGATAAGATCGAGAACGGTCTGCAAACTGTCGAGGATTACGAGTTGTACTGCCACTACGTCGCTGGCCTCGTCGGCGAGGGCTTGACTAGACTCTTTGTCACCTCGGAGCTGGCTAACCCCAAGCTCGCTGAGAGACCCTCCTTGACAGAGTCCATGGGCCAGTTCCTGCAAAAGACCAACATTATCCGTGATATCCACGAGGACTGGGTCGATGGCCGTCGTTGGTACCCCAAGGAGATCTGGAGCAAGCACGTCAACAAGTGGGAGGACCTCTTTGAGCTTTCCAAGCGCGAGCAGGCTCTCAACTGCATTTCCGAAATGGTGCTTGACGCCCTTAAGCATGTCGAGGAGTGTCTCTTCTACATGGCCGGCATGCGTGACCAGAGCTGCTTCAACTTTGTCGCCATCCCCCAGACCATGGGCATTGCCACGCTGGAGCTTATCTTCCGCAACCCCGCTATCCTGGAGCGGAACGTCAAGATCACCAAGGGTGATGCCTGCCAGATCATGCTCGAGTCCACGCAAAACCTCTTCACAGTATGCGAAGTCTTCCGCAAATATGTGCGCCGCATTCACAAGAAGAACGATCCTCGTGACCCCAACTTCTTGGCCATCAGTGCCCGGTGCGCGAAGGTACGTCAAAGAAGCCTCACCAATCCTTTCTCCGTCCGTTATGTGCTGACAATGTTGCAGATCGAGCAATTCATCGAGACCTTGTACCCTAAGCAGGATCCTACCAAGCTGAACGCTACCAACAAGAAGAGACAACTGGACGAGCCTACTGCGGACCCCGGCGAGGGTTTCGTCATGTGGATGGTTGTCATTCTGTCGCTCCTCTTTATGGCTCTCGTCATGATTGGCGTTGCCTGGTTCTTCGGCGCCGACTTCTCCTCGACATTTTCCGACGTGAAGCAGCTCTGGACCAGTCTCGACGGCCCCAAATCTCCCCAACCTCTCGCCGGTGCTGGTCGCGACGAGTTGTAGGATATTTATACACTATACGCGTGGCGACTTGTTTCTTCTTCAACCTCATTATTTCGGCCGTCCGAGACGTCATCCTATACGCACCACATACCACGCGACTTTTACGAGGCTGTGATCAATTGCAGCGGGCCTCCTTTTTTTTTTAACGAGACTAATCATACTACTAATGCCATCTTTATACCCGCCTGTAGGCAGTGCTGCTTCTCGTGAGTTTTCTAATTTTTTTGCTTCTGCATGTACAAATCTGCTAGCACGGATGTCAAATTGCAATTCAGTCCTTTCATGACTGTGGTTGTGCCGAAGAAGTGCTTATATCAACCTTGCTCTTAGCCGCCGCTCTTGCGAGCGGGCACGGCTTGGCGTTGGTCTTGGTAATATATCCAAGGCGGGCCCTTGTTGGAAAGCAGACATATTCTTAACCCGTAATCTGTTATGTGTCATTTTATTTTTCAAATGCAACCTTTGTACTTTAAACATGATGTACTTGGTCCTTGAATGCCATTTCGCGATTGATTTGCGCGTAAAATGTGATTATATATAGCTGGAATATGACGCCAGATTGGCAGTATTTACATGTCTCGAGCATACAAGCAGCAAATAAATGTACAAGAGCGCTTGAAATGTCAGGTTTCAAGAGAGATCGGCCATGCCATCACTTCCTAGAGCCCGGCAAACCACTTTCTTTGTTTCCTTTATGCGCACTGATAGTGCCATTCTATTGACCTCCATTGTTGGCAATGCGGCTGGTGGTATCAGCGGCGTTGGCGCGAACGCGAGCACCGGTCTGGTCGGCGAGGTTCTTCATCAGGGTGTCAACCTGACCGGCTTGGTTGAGGTTCTGGAGTCCGATGAGGTAGGCAGCAAGGCCGGCGACGTGGGGTGAGGCTATCTCAAATGTTAGCAAGCCAGCAAACGAATAAGTGAAGACGAGGGCTGCAGTACCCATGCTGGTTCCGCTGAGAGTATTGGTATCCGTGTCAGATTTGATGCCGACGCTGAGGACTCTAACACCAGGGGCAAAAATGTCGACAGAAGTACCAAAGTTGGAGAAGCTGGCCTTGGAATCGTTACTGGCATCGATGGCGCCGACGGTAATGGCGGCGGGGGCAGAAGCAGGGGAAGTGTTGCCTGCGTCTTGCTATAGGAGAGGAATATTAGTATGCTGAATTCGCCCTGAACGATGATGATAGACACTCACGTTCTCGTTGCCAGCGGCGACAACGGGGACAATGCCCGAGTTAGCAAGCGCCTGAATGGCGCGGTTCATAGCGTCGGAACGTGAACCGCCCAGGGACATATTCATAACAGCCCTGCCGGTAATGTTCCTGCGCTTGGCATCGTCCATGACAAACTGCAGACCCCGAAGGACACCAGAGTTGGCACCGCCGCCATCCTCGCCCAGGACCTTGACAGCCATGAGCTCAGCGTTCTTGGCGACACCAAAGGTAGCACCACCAATAGTACCAGCGACATGTGAGCCGTGGCCATTCTGATCAGTGTTCTTGAGAAGGGGTCAGTACAGTAACGTAGGGGAGCTAAAGGGTCTAGGTTCAACATACGACTCTATCAACAAAGTTGGCAGCAAAGGTGGCACGTCCTTCATACTCAACGTGGCTGGCGCGAATGCCCGTGTCGACAATGTAAACGGTGACGCCTTCACCACCAGACTGGTCAAAGACATAGTTGGGGGTGCCAGCCTTGGAGTGGGAGAGGCGGGCCAGGCCTGGGGTGGCATTGGTCTGTGCAATGACAGCCTGGGTGCTGACCCTTGAGTCGGCCTCGATGTAAGCGACCTCGTCGGAGTTGTGCATATCCATAAACATGTCGTCGTCGGCGTCGAGAATACTGGCGCGCCAGCTATTCATCCTTAGCGGCATGACTTCAGTGGAAAGAAGTCTGCCGCCGAGACCACGCTTGCCAAGGTTACGCTTCTTGAGTGAGGCGGCAAAGGAGGCCTCCATTGCATCGATGGCCTTGGATTCAAAGGTATTGTTGTACACGACGATATAGCGGTTGGGGATGATGTTGGCGACATTGACCTCTTGGTTCTTGATAGGAAGTCTAAAGGCGGTCGAATCAGGCGGGGTGGCGACATTACGGGGAGCAGCGGCAGCAAAGCCGAGAAGCAAAAGAATGGAGGTGACGAAGAAGTGTAATTGCGCCATGATGAAGAGGATGTTGAAAGAAGATGTGTGGTCGAGTGAGAAGCGTCTTGGGTGAATATATCGTCACGAAATAAAAGAACCAGAAAGGGCTTGTGCAGGAGCGTGTGCAGGAAGGGCGATAAAGCAAAACAGCGTCGTAAAAGAATGAATAAAGATGAATGAAAGAGAGACCAAGAATGTATTGAGAGTTGTTGGCCCAGCCAAACACAACAGAGGAAAATGAAAGAAAGGCCTGCCAAAGACTCTACACAGGACAAAGGGCAAAGAAGACGGGATAAGAAGAGTGAGGCTGTCAGAGGGTACGAGGAATAGAAATAGACAAGAAGATGGGAATAAGCTCAAAAGCCAAGTCCCACATTCCCAAAGAAGAAGCAAATGCCGAAGGCGAAGGGGGAACCAAGCCATCTGACCTTCTGAAGCAGTACCCCGTCTGCTGGAAATGTTGTTTGGCGTCTCTCTGGGGACAAAGGCAGAATGACGTTGGCGGGCAGTGGGCCAGCCAAGGAGGGGGCACGAGTATCATACACATGCTGGCTAATAATAACAAAGCATCAGGGCAGTCCAACGCCTGCGCTCGAGGTGCAGAGAGGCAGCCGAATCATTAGCCGCTGGGCGAGGGGCATTAGTGCGACGCGCAAGTGTGTGACTTTGTTGTAGGACGGCTGTCGTTGGTTACGGAGGAGAAACTAGGCCAAGGGGCTGTGCGGGCCAGCTGTTACTCTGTTAGAGCCTGTAGGATGGAAGGTTTCGCATACAGGACGCGGATGCACACCTCAAATGGCTGGGCCTCCAAGGGGTGGTTCACTGAGAGGGGGTTCTCACTGGCGGGCTGTCGGGGCTTAAATGCCATGTTATTGCTGGGGACTATCCCATTGCTCCGTATTCCCTGGGGGGACGCTTGTGATACAGGCTCGTTAGCGCCCATCTCGGGGCCACAGAAGTGATTGGTCGTGACAGAGGGTCCAGCAAGCCAGCGTGTTTTGGCGTTGGCGCCTGTGTATTAGTGGCGGGATGATTGGCTGTCGAGAGATTGCAGGCTGCTGGCACTGTTGATGAAATCGAAATTGCAGGTGAATAGAAATGCATCGCAAATGAAGGATTTTGATTGTTGGGGTCAGTTTGAGGGAATTCGAACAAGACGCAAACGCAAAGTTGGAAGTTGGAAGCTGGAAGCTGGAAGCTGGAAGTTGTAGCTGGCAGCTGGCAGCTCGCCCGTACTGTGTCGCAGCCACGGCTCACACTGGGTTTGCTTTTCATGCCACCACTTGGCAGTCCGGAATAGCATAGAAAGCCAAATACTACTATTTCGTATGCATACTACTACAGAACTCAGTTCCGTATTCTGGTTGGTAAACCAACACATCCATTTCGGGATTAGCAACCCGAGCGCTCTGTTCGCATAACCTGGTGGTGTTCAATGTGGCCCATAAACGACTGCTTTATGCGTGTCTTTCCTGACCGATACTTTGTCAGCAATGGCAGCGGCGGAGGATCTACAGGGGGGTGTCAAGTTCACGCTATAGTTGAGACGAAATCGGATGCTGTAGGCAAGCCAGCTGTGACTGTAACTCTGCGTGTTTCGAGTTTTTGGCGGGTGTTGGCCGATTCCTCGACACCTACTTGGTGCAAGCCGTATTCGCCGCTGGAGACGAATGAATAGAGCGGGCAATCCGAAGCCGTGAAAATTTATTCTCGCGGCCCTTTCATCTTGTATCATTGAGCATTCCCAGCTCGGCGGCTCGTTATTTCTGACTCGTTGATTTCGCCGACGGCGAACTACAAACAGCCAAGCCCACTCCCGTGTAATGCGAAACTCTGTCCCCGTACTAAGTATGATGGGTACGTTTTGCAGACCCTGGCTGGCATAGCCACCCCGGCTTCAACAAGGATTAAATTTAGCAGTAAAAAGTTCCTTGACATGGGTACAAAACATTCTCCTTACACCCAGTACAAGCCACAGGCTGAGATTACTGTCACGAGCAAACCAGCTACACCTTACGTTTTGACTGAAACTGGGGCATTATAACAGAGGACGCAGCCTCGTAATCAGAGTCTATACTAGCCATGCTGCTAATTGACGCAGGACAGTTACAATGACGAAGTGTGTCACAGGCCAACGGGACTCGACCTCGGCAGACGAGCAAAACGACGACTGATGAAAGCCAACGAGTTTTGCTGCCAATGTTTCATTGCTGCCCAAGAAACAAAGTCTGTCGAAGTGTCGCTGCGAAGTTGGTGACAGAACCTGACACACGTGTATCGCACTAGGACATCTGATAACAACGCGTAATCAAAATGGACGGAACAAGACTTTGTTGTGTGGTGGTAGCAATATGTCGCAGAAGGCACAAGTTGGTGGCAAGTGCAAGTAATTTCATCTTTGTGAGCGTCGTCAAGAAGACCACCCTGGTTCGACCTGTAATAGTCAAGATTATCAGCACATTGATGCTTATTGGCGTTTGAGGAAAACTTTCATGGCCGAGGAGCGCTAAATGTAGGTGGAGCCTTGCGAGCATCGCCCGACTTGGCGGGAGTGTTATTTCAGTACAGACAGGCCATGGCGCTTAGATCAAGCCATGACGGATTGAATACTCATGATGCTGTTTGCTGCCTGGGGCCATGACAACGAGAGCGTTTATGCCGAAGCGATGCGTAGGGCGAGATGAGACAGCGGAGAAGCGGCATTATGCTGTGGACAATGCGGGGTGCGAGAGCAAACGGCACCCAAGGTAAAGAAATAAATAAAAAGGAAAGGAAAGGAAAAGAAACGAAAACAAAAGGAAACACGTAGCGTTGATGTACTAGGTGTTGACAGACTGCCTTGTGAGATGCATAGGTACTCGGCCAAGTGCTTTTGCTTGGGATAAGCAGCATAGCTAGGTGCATGGTGCCGCACCAAGTGGGTGGCATCACCAGATCTGGCCGATGGGGCGCAGCTAACATGCGGGACCATCGCTGGGCAGCAGTACCAAAGACCTAACAAGCGGTGTCGACTGGGCCTAGCACCGAGTTGGGTATTGCTGTAGAGCACTTTGCGCAATTTAGGCCATTTAGGCACATTAGGCATTTTATTAGGCATCCCAGGCATTATTTGCACCTTAATGGATAATCTACAACGCCCGAAGCATTCCTGCCTTGTTACTGGGCCACGTCAAAGATGGCCCCAGGGTCCCCCTCTTGGCCCCTCTGACAGCAGCTAATAAATGGCACCATCAGTGTCCGTTACCCGCCTAATAAACCCGCCTGTCCACTGTGCCGTCGTCCCCCGCCGCGTGCAGCACCCATGAAGCCGTGCAGGTCGGCAACGCTTTGGCTGGCTGGCTGGCTGCTTGGCTGGCGGGCTGGTCCCTCCCCAAACCTCCCTAGAACACACACTCCACCTGCAGATGCCCAGATTTGCCGTCTTTCTTTAATTTCAACATCGCCCGATTCTCTCCCTTTTGCTGCGTTTGCCTTGAGGGTTTTCTGTTTTTGCACCTCCCTCTCTCTCACCGTCGCCGTGCCGATTGCACTTTCGCGACGATTCGAAATCTCTCGCCAGCCAGGCCACGTTGATCCAGCCGGGGCTGATAGGCTTGATCACTTATCGGCGTATTCCGTTTGCCTCGCACGGTCCGATTCCCGCATCGCCAGCCAGCCTGTCTCGCCGGCCCCGAAAGACCTCATTTTAAATAATCGAGATAAAAACCCACCCTGCCACCCTGCCGCCCTGCAACTAAAATCGCGCTGCCCTTGCGGCAGTTCCTGCGTTCCATCGACGCTCTGCTGCACAGAAACATTCCAAGACACGCTATCGCTATCGGCACCATCGGCACCAGGGCGTAATTACAGTCGCCCGCCCGCTCGTTGCGCCTCCACAAACCCCGTCGCCTACAACCCTCGCCACGGGATTGATTACGACCTGCTGCGTGATTAGGTCGCAGATAAACTCTTCCTCGATATCCGCCGCTGAGCCCTTCTCTTCACCCGCCCTTTGGCATCGTCTGAATTTAATCTCGCTACAAATATTCTGCCTCGTCTCAACCATATCGTGGAATTCTACCCTCCGTGGTCATCCGGCCCTTGAACCCTCGTGCACCTCTCTGGGCCCTCGTCTCCCGCTCGTGACTGACATGCTCTTGCCCTCTCTCTGGCAGTGCGCTCGCTTTGCTTATTGTCTTGCATCATGGCCGACCGCTACGCCCTCGATCGCGATCCCACCAAGAGCGACATCTTGCCTCTTGTAGACAGCCGTCAAACAGAATGCCTCTCACGAAGCCCACCCGACCACTTCACGACTCGCCTACCATACAGGCTTGCGCCCGTCACAACGAGTATATTGGATTCCCCTCCTACCCAAGGTCCCCGCGAAAGTCCCGACGCAAAACTATTTCAAGAACCAACGTCTCCATTGGTACCTCCCGCGCGGCCGAGTAGCACGCCTTACCCGTTCGCCGACACCAAGGAAACGACATGCTCCAACACTCTCGATTTCACGCTTGGCATCGCCTCAAGCAATCCACCCTTGTCTCCAGCCGCCGACGACTCTCGTGACCAGAGACGACCAGTGACATACTTCGACAGTACCCCGATCGAGGTCCACGAAGCCATTCTGGACCAGCTCTTTGGAGTCTGCACACCCGTCTCTCGAGGGTCTGGCCTGTGGTCACCCAACGCAGCCAGAGGCCTGGGCACGGCGCTTCGCTCCTCGAGGCGACGAGAAATGACCCAATTGGCCCTCGTCAACCCCACCTGGCGGATCTTGGTCCAACAGAGGCTATACCGCCACATCAAGTTGAAAGGCACCATCTGCTCCATCAACCAGGCTATCGCCCACTTTGCTGATCGGGAGCACCTTGCCGAATATGTCAAGCATATAGAGATATGGTTCCCAGTCTTTCAACCCCGCCATGGACCTCTGGCACGCTCCAATACATCCATGCTGCCCACACTGAGAATTGAGGGCCTGTCGACGGCGACTTATACTCTACCAGGGGACAACTGCACGTTGGAGGATGTTTTCCGCTTCGTGTCCCAGGTCTTGCCCCATGCCAAGATTTTAACGCTCGAGGGTGGCGAACGTCGAAAAGCGCCCAAAGTCGTGCACTTTCATAACAACCGCTACGGCCTCGACGGTGGCCCAACTTTGCCCATCGTCCACTCCATAACAACCCTAATCACCAAAGGCCAGTGGAACCTGATGCGAGATCACTCTGATTTTGTCTCCATTCTCGGCGCTCTTCCAAATATAGAAGAATGGCAGGGCGCCTACAGCAAGCCCAAATCAAAGAGCTACATTACCGTTTCTCAATTCATGCCATACATCCCGGCAAACATCAAGCATCTCAGCCTGTGTCTTGAGAATGACTACAGGCGAGAAGCTGTTGTACCTGCGTTCTATGCCAAGGCAGCCCAGCAAACACACATCTGTGCAGTTCTTGGGAAGATTATGCCGAGGCTCGAGCAGTTTTCCTACACGGGCCGCGTCTGTCACCACTTTTTCGAAGTTGCCAGCCAGAGTGCCATCGCGCCGTCAAGTCGACTCCGGTCGATCGACGTGACGCTAAAAAATTGCTGTCGACAATCCAACATCTTCCACGACTCCGGCTCTGGCATCCAAGATATGGGCTTCATCGAGGCATTCGAAAAACTCGTCATCTCTGGCATCAGATCTCTGGGCCAATTTCAGCGTGTCGAATATCTACGAATTCGCTTTGTTGATCTAGGTTCGTATTCATATCGTTTGTCTTGCTGCTTTCCCTGCTAACTTGATGACAGACTCGATCCTACCCGCATTAAACCCTTACTTTTTGTTCCAACGCGGCGAATGCAGCGGAGTCTGGAGTAGCAAAATCATCAACGAAATGGCCAGAGCTCGCCCAGACACCAAGTTTCTCAACTTGAGCGAGACATTTGGCAACATCTCATACACAAAAGAAGGACGAATCATCATTTCACCCGAATACCCACGCACGCGCATCACCTCCCTCAAGCTTGCAAACTATCAAATCTTTTCGAACCGCGCAGTGGTTGTTTGAGCTGGCACATCCATGGACGGTTCGAAAACTCACAAAGTCAATCAAGACATCACAATCGCATAAAATCGGCGTTGGATTTGCTTTATACCCTTATTTAAAACTCGGCATAGCGTTGTTTGCAAACAAGATACCGAATCTTTATCAATTTCGCCTTGACCTAGACATCCGGGCACGCACATGGTTTTTTTTTTTTGGAGTTTGGGCGTGGAGTTCTATGTCTAGTTGCTTGAATTTGCTACAGTGCAATAAACAAGTACACGAAGGGTGGAATGGGCTACACATAATTATCGATTTACCATTTATGATATAAAATTATTTTTGGTATAATTACATGGCTAATATATTTTCATGGCCACTGCTGTCATTTTCTTCTGCTTCTCTATCTTATTCCGTGTGACTCTTCTCATGAACTAAAGGCCCTTGTGCTCCATCGCTGATGATGATGCCTAGTATCCAGCAGTTGACGAGGAAAAAGCCGAGCGAAGCCAGCCACAATCCGGGCACAAAGGTGCTCTTTCCGAGGAATTCGAGCCCGTAGCCCTGCTGCAGCCAAGCGCCCTGCGCAACAACCCAGAGCACCAGGGCGGAAATTCCCAGCTTGGGGTTTCGCAGCAGCGATGAGCCGGGCAGATAGAGTGGCAGAAAGATCATGTACCAGAGGAAATACTAGCCGACCCAAAAGGATTAGTTGAATACGGGGGAGCATGAGCTTGCCAAAACAAGAAAAAACGGACCTGGGATGTGCAGACTTTGTTAAAGGTGACAAAAGCAAAGGTCTGCGCCATCATGGACGTAGCGAGGTCCTTCTTGGCCAGCACGAGCGGGATCAGCACGCACGACAGGAGAAGCTGGGGCACAAACGCCAGCGACTCGGTGTTGAGCGACGAGGCCGAGGCAGAACCGGTTGGCGTCGCGGAATTGATGTACAATAATATGTTGTAGGGTGAGAAGTTGTGTCGGTGGTCAATACGGGTGACATGATGAAAGTAAGTATGTACCAGAAACGGCGTGCCGTAGCTAAGCATCCGAGGGTTAGGTCCAGCCAACAAGAGAGAGAGCAACGGTGAGGGAAAACATACATGGAGTACATGAGCATATTGAGCAGCATAAACGTGGCCAGACTAATGACTGCCAGCTTGACACGCGCCGCCGTGACAAAGTTGATCGCTGCCTCCCCCAACGACGGGTTGTTCTTCTTGACCTTGCTGCCCACACCACCACCCTGCATCCTCTCCTCGTCCATCCACCACACAATCGCCGGCGCGTAGATGAAGGGATAAATCTTGAAATGCACGCCCAGCCCCAAGACGGCGCCCGCCAGCGCCAACCGCCGGCGCTCGACCGCCCACAGCAGCGCCATGGTGAGCACGCCGAGCAGGCCCTCGGAGCTGCCGCGCGTGCTAATGGTGGCGACCATGGGGTTCCAGAGCCAGAGGGCCGCAAAGGCGCCCGCGCGGCGCGCCGACATTCCCTGGCGCCCGCCGCGCAGGAGCCGCACGGCCAGCCAGCCGGCGACGAGGTCGGCGAGCGCAAAGACGACCTTGCCAAACTGGAAGAAGCGGCGGTGCGCGGTCGGGAGCAGCAGCCAGGCGAGCAGCGGCGTGTAGCGGTAGGTGTCGCGCGCGTAGGGGCTCTCGCCGGCGGCGACGAAGCGCGCGGCGTCGGTGAAGACGAGGTAGTCAATGTCGGTGTACTTGATGGCCGAGTGGGCGTCTTGCCACATGCCGTAGAGGAGCAGCGCGATGCGCAGGGCGGCGGCGATGGCGAAGAGCGGGAGGGGGTCGAACAGCGCGTATAGAGAGCCGAAGCTGCCGCTGCCGCTGCCGCCGTTGGCGGGGGCGGCTCTTGGTTTGGCCATTTTATATTATGGACCGTTTTGTGTGATATATATGAGTTTTGTCGTGTAATCAGTTTTGCAGTTGGTGATGATGAGCTGTTCAGTGCCGATGCGAGTGAGACATGCTTCGTCGGCCCAGAATACAATCTGGCCGTGATCCTCCCAATGCGGTCAAACTAATACACTAATTCAAGGATGGATATGGCCAAGAAATATCGTGCCGCCTTTTGGAGAGGGAGATGAGATTCGGTGGCTGTCGTCGCGTGTCCAGATGGCCAGAAGCTCCCCTTTTCGGAGCTCTTGAGATGCAGATCCACAACCAGCCCAAGCTCACGGCCCGCCAGAACTTTTCCCGCCAGCTCCACCCCAAAGCCTAGCGACTTTTCAAGACCCTACATCTCATCTATTAAAAACGGCGCTCTTGTTGGCAACTTATCCCCCATCTTTATCATTATAGGGAGCTCAGTATTTATATCTCATCTTATTCTTATACAATTCTTTTCCGCAACATGTCGGCCGTCAAGCGGGATTACAATGGCCGTGCTAAGGTCGTCGCCGATGCCCCACGAGGCCGTTTTCACGACATGTTTGAGGGCTTCCGCGACGAGCTGGACCAGCACCACGACAGACGCGAGCGCCTCGTCAAGGTCTCGAGAGACGTAACAGCACAAAGTAAAAAGATGTACGGTTCTTGCACCACCGTCTTGCAAATTTTGGAAATTCCTGCTGACACTACACCCCAGCATCTTTGCACTACAAAGGTACACACACGCACCAGCCACAAGTACCCTCGCCCATGGACTACGCCCATAACTAACCAAATGCCCGCAACATAGAGTCAAGGAACTCAACAAGGAGCTCCCGCCCAACATCCAAAAGGACATGGACACCAAAATAGCCGAAATCGCCACGCTGCTCAGATCCATCGCGCCGGACCTGCAGTCCGTCAACCGCTACCGCTACCAGTCCAGCATGCGGTGCCTCGAGGAGCTCGTCGAGGCGCTGTCCTTTGCGCACTACCTGCGCCACCAGACGCTCATCACGCCGGAGGAGACGCAGGCCGCCGTGCCGGCCGACGTGCGCCTCACCGAGTACGACTACATGTACGGCGTGTTTGACCTGTTTGGCGAGCTGATGCGCTTCGCCACCATCACGACGGCGCAGACCGGCCGGCTGCTCGGCGACCACGGCCGCACGCTGCTCAGCGACATGCAGGAGCTGGGCTGTGCGTACGAGATGATGCGCGACGTGCCCACGAGGGACTACCGCAACAAGGTCGAGGCCATGCGCCAGAGCGTCAAGAAGGTGGAGAAGCTGGGCTACGGCCTTGTCGTGCGCGGCAGCGAACGGCCCAAGGGGTGGGTTCCTGATATGAAGGAGGACGTTGCTGATCATGGATCGCCGTAGGCATGTATGAATATTTGCCTGGTATGAAACATTATGTATGATAGCTACTGTTTGCATTAGCAGCTTGTTCAATTCACTTCGTTGGTTGTGTGCTGGTGCCGAGGCTGCCAGCTGGCGTCATGTCGCAACAAACGAACATGATTATTTCTTTCTTCTCCCTTCGGCGCACTTTCATTCATGTTATGTTTTGTTTCTCTCCCCGCATATTCTTCTTCCTTTTCACTTCTTCAACTACAGCAGCCTATCTTCAAAAAAGCCTCCAACTTATTCATCGTTCCACGATCGAACCAGCGCAGTCGCAGCACCTCGCTCCCGCTTCCGGCTTCCACAAACCAATGCGTTGAGGTGCAGATCCCCTTCCCATAATGACAACCACAGAGAATCCGGCGGCGACTAAGACGCAGAAATCCGAGAGCTTCGCAAAGAGAACAACCTTTTACGTCAACCATGAGTGGGAAGCAGGTCGCACACCCGACCTAGGCACGCGCATCCGAGGGCAGATGTATGTGGAGAGTCTCGAGCCGAGCAAAAAGACCCAAAAAAGGCCCATCATCCTTATCCATGGTGATTATCATTCCAGTCAAGTTAGTATTTTCGAGGTCTATCTGGATTGTAAATGGGCTAACGAGAAGGGCAGATCTGGCTCACAAAACCGGACGGCGCTCCAGGCTGGGCCTCGTATTTCTTAGGAGAGGGCTACCATGTCTACCTTGTCGAGTTGCCAACCACGGGAAAGTCAAACAATCTGACTCGAGAAGAGCTAAAGCATGTTGACATCAGAAGCATCACGCCCGCCCAGGTTGAAAAGGGGGTCACCGCACCAGAGCGGTTTAACCAAAACAACCCCCGTTGGCCAACTGCCTTGAAACATAATAAATGGCCAGGGGCAAGTTCAAAGTTCACCTTATCCGCTACTTCCAGCATCCTGCTAACTCATACTAGGCTGGAATCAGAGGCAAGTTTCCTTTCGACATGTACTACGCCTCGTTGATGCCGCTCTACTATTCGCCCGAGGAGCGACAAACACTCGCTCAGAATGCGCTTAAAAGCCTGCTCAAGATGATCGGGAAAGCCATTCTCATTGGCGAGGGCACTGGCGCTACGGCAGCTTGGCTTGCGGCCGATGTCATACCGGATCTGGTGCTTGGCGTGGTAGCCGTCGAGCCGCCTGGCCCGCCCTTTTGCGAGGCGACTGTGGAGCGACAAGGCAAGCGAATGTTTGACTCCTCCACCAAATACAGTCCGACTCGTCTCAAATATGGCCTGTCCACCATTCCTCTCACGTTTGAACCCGCCGTTCGACCCGAGACGCTTTCGGAAGAAGAGCCAATGGGATGGCATCCGCTGGATCTGGCTCTCTTCCTCCAGGTGGACACTAAGAAGCACATGGTGCTTCAGTACAGTCCAGACGCTATCCCTGCCGGGTTTGTTCTTTTAGAAACGCTTACCAATAGGGGTGATGGCACAGCGCACGTCCGAAAGCTCACCAACTTGTCCAAGACGCGGCATGTGATTTTCACAGGCGAGGCCAGTTCGCACTCCGCGTATGACGTGACAACCATGTGCTTTATGAAGCAGGCCGGTCTGACTGTAGACTGTGGCTTTTTGGAGAGATATGGCACATGTGGAAACGGGCACCTGATGTTCCTGGAAACAAACAGCGACGAGATTGCGGCGCACATTGTGCGCTGGATACAAAACAGGGCATGTCAGATGGACAAGGCAGTAGTCGCGAGTGAGCCAGAGGGGACCACCATGCCTCCTCCAACCATAGTGCCGCCTTCCCGGAAAATTGAGGAGGACCAGCATCCCACCAACTTCCCAAAGAGAGCTAGACGAACGGCCTCTCGGGCGTCAGAGCTGCCTCTAGCTACAGCAAGTCATTCTCATTTTATCGACTTGACCGACGAGCCTCACCGTTCAACCAACCACTGCGCCAATGAGACTATACACACTGCTTCCGACGAAGAGTATGTGCTGTCTTCTGAGTCTAGCATGGTTTTCCCTGGTGTCAGTGAGATGATGCCGCCGCCGCTGCCGACTCCTCCCATCAATTTTCCAAACGCTCCTCCACAGCGGCCAGAGACTTCCATGGGTACCAATGCCAAAGGGCGTGGATACGAGTCAGCTCTAAGGAAGTTTGGGTCCTTCAAGTCGCCAGGAAATCCTGACCCAGGCTCTGCTCCGGGTTCTGCTCCAATCCCAAAGCGCGCTCTGGTAAACCCCCACCAAGTTGTCGTGAAGCAACCGAATGTCACGTTCCCCAGCAACCACAACGAAATCGGTGCCGCCGACACCCAGAAGTCAAAGGGCTCCCAAATCACCCACGCCAAACTTGATGCGCTCCTAGAGTATCGTAACGAAGCGTATAATTATGTTCCTCTGCCAATCTCAACCGCCATTGAGGCAAATCCTCCACAGGCAGTCTTGAGGCAAAACGAATTCGGTGGAAGTGGCAGCCAAGAGTCAAAGCAGGCCCAGATCAGCCATGACAACCATTTTACAGGTTACCGATTTCACTTTTCTGAGCCGCAAACCGCCCCCGGGCAAGACGGAAACCAAGACACAGCGTTGTCTGTCCCGTATGTGGATACTTCTTCTACCCAGGCGCCCTGGCAGCAGGCAGCTCCTTTTCCGCCTTCCGCGATGCCAAACGACTTGAACTGGCAAGTCAACCCGTACATGTGGCCAATGCACAGCGGCCCCTCGCCGTCGTCGTCGACCTTTGCGCAGGCGCCCCGCTCGATGCCAGACTTCCCAGCCGGCGAGAGTCTCAACCACGCGGTTGAGCAGTTCTGGGAGCCCACGGGAGACGGCAGTGAGTCGACGCTCGATGGAATGCCGACTGATTTCAATTTTGACTCGCCACCTCAAAATGATGTCGACTTTGGCACGCATAGGTTTGCATTTTAATGCGGGGAGGCGGCGTTGGCACTTTTGTCTACAACGCGAGGGGAAGAGGGGCATAGCCTTGAACGAAGAAGAGAATCTGTGGATGAAATGGATAAATTTGGTGGCTTTGCTTCGGCATCAGTGGAACTTTCTCCTTTATTGCTTTCGAGATTGGTCGGTTGAAGGTGTCATGGGTTTGGGTGTCTGTTCTTGGGGAGGAGGCAGCTGCAGAGGGTACGCGCCAAGATGAACGATTGTTATTAGAAATGACTCACAAATAGCTACGCATAAAATGGCTTACATGGTTCGCAAAGAAAAGTGTCTTTCTGCTTGGTGTGCCTGTCAATTGAATAGCCGCGACCGAACTACCGCTGCGATTGTTTGGAGATTTCTACCTCCTGCCAGTTTGGTACCACCATTTACGCCCTCATATATACGATGGTCGAAAGTCTTTGCCAACAAAAAAAGGGTCCAGCACAATATCGAACAGTACCACCAAGGGGGTATCATGCCCGCGTCGGCTCAACAGGGTACAGGCTCGTCAAGAGCCTTGTCCTGCAAAGGGGACACTAATACACAAAACTCGTATAATATAGTCTAGGTTACTCGAAGGGCTGGCGTGAGTCGACATGTGGGAGCCTTTATAGCTTTCTGATTGGCTACAGCATGATTACTTGCATGTTTTACGATGCCTGCGTCAGCCATGCAGACACAGCAGGAAAGTCAAGTGATTTATTTGACACCTAGCAAAGCATTGAAACAAGTATTCTATACGCAAGTCAATCTGGTTCAAAACGAGTGGCAAAACTTGAGCCATTCCTCTAGGTAGCGATTATATCCCGAAGTAGAGTCAACATATGTGAATACGATTGGCCACTTCAAAAGCAAGACCCGCTTGTCATTTTGAACCGTGAACCTCCCATTAAAGACAATTCATCGCCCGCAATGTAAAGCTCATCGCCATGATTTGCATCAACAATTATCCGAAATGAGCGCCGAACAAGAAACTCCGTATCTGAAACCATCTGCTTCGCTCTTTCGCTCCGAAGCGCGGCGATGGCAGGCCGTGCAGGACCGCGACGGCGCCGCTGACGGGCTGTTTGTCTACGCCGTCAAGACGACCAAGATCTACTGCCGGCCGCTCTGCAAGGCGCGCCTGGCCCGCCGGGCCAATGTGTCCTTTTACGACACGGGTCGCGAGGCCCAGGCCGCCGGCTTCCGCGCGTGCAAGCGGTGCAGGCCGGAGCTGCATGGCTGCATGCCCGAGGAGCTGGCCGTGCGCAAGATCCGTGCCTTTGTCGAGGAGCAGAAGCAGCGAGGCGGTGGCACAAATACGGACACGCGGCTGAGCCTGAGCCAGATGGCCCGCCAGACGGGCCTCTCCAAGTGGCACTTTCACAGGGTCTTTAAGCGGTGCGTGGGCGCGACGCCGAGCGAGTTCCTGCGCCACAGAGCAGAAGAGGAGGCGACGTCGACATCCCAGTCACCGCTACCTACTAGCGGAACCCTGTCGCCGTGGACCGACTCGGATTTGGACGTCGGGCTTGGCTGGCCTGCGCCGAGCGACGAGATGGACGGCTGTCACGACATTGACTTTGCCTGGTGCGATGTGGAGTCTGCACTCCTGGGCGAGAATGGTTTCGCCTGGGATGATGCCAACATCTCGTTTGATGATTTTCTACTTTGGCCAGAAGAGACTGGCAAAAAGGTGTAAACGAGATGGACCTGATGAAAAAAAGAAAAAAAATCGCCCAAGATACAGTACGCTCTGTTCGCCACCTGCAGAAGTGTCACCGCGTTGCCTCCATTCACGGTCAAGGCTCGGCACAAACGGCAGTGGCTTACAGGAAAGACAATCCACTCCTCGACATTAACTCCAATATTGACGAAGAAGGATTTTACTTTTTATTTCCACACACCTCCTTCACGTCAGCCCGAGCGGGCCAATTTTTGGTTGGTGTGTTGCATTTCTGACCATGGGCTGACTAAAAGACGGGCTCTGATTGGCTGATAGCAGATCTGACCACCCAAGGCTGGACTGGCAAGGGAAACACGATCGAGCCAACCGAATCGCTTTCTTTTGGATGACCTTGCAGGGTCGGCAATGCCAATGCGGTGATTGGCCGTGCGGATCTCTGGGGGGAGCTGTTGTGAACATTATATGAACGGGCGTTGTTCCCTTGCTGTGGGAGGAAAGACTGCTTGAAATATCCTCTGTTCACTTGATAGCCTTGATCAAAGTACAGCATCTCTTTACTCAGAAAGCCTTTATAATTGCTGAGCTGAATTGATTGCACAGTCCCCAAGCAACACCTCTTACACTTCACCTCTCCCTCCTCTTACACACACAGCCAACATGGCACACACCACAGAATCCTCCCCTCTGCTGCCCAGCGAGCCCGCCATTGAGCGGTACTCGCCCGTCTACGAGGAGATCAAGACCATGCCCGAGGAGCAGGGCGCGCTCTTCGACACGACCGACATCCTGCGCGACGTCATCATTGGCTTCTCCGACGGCCTCACGGTGCCCTTTGCCCTGACCGCCGGCCTGTCCAGCCTCGGCAGCTCCAAGATTGTCATCATGGGCGGCCTCGCCGAGCTCTTCTCCGGCATGATCTCGATGGGCCTCGGCGCCTACCTCGCCGCCGTGACGGAGCGCGACCACTACACCGCGCAGGAGGCCCGCGAGCGCTGCCACGTCGACGCCATGCCCGAGGCCCAGCGCGGCGAGGTCTACGCCATCCTCGAAAAGTACGCCGTCTCGCGCGCCGCCGCCCAGCCGCTCGTCGACGAGCTCTGCCGCAACCGCGCCCACTGGGCCCGCTTCATGGTCGACTTTTCCCTCCGCCTCGAGCGCCCCAACATTCACCGCGCCTGGATCTCGGGCGTCACCATGGGCCTGAGCTACCTCGTCGGCGGCCTGATCCCCATGATCCCCTACTTTGTCATGCCCCACGTCGGCCAGGCCTTTCTCGTCTCCATTGCCGTCACGGCCGTCATCCTGCTCATCTTTGGCTACGTCAAGAACTACGTGGCGATTCGCAACCACCGCGCCGGTCTCTGGGGCGCCATTCAGACGCTCATCATTGGTGTCCTCGCCGCAGGCACCAGTTACATCATCATCAAGACACTGGATTCCTAGACAACGCAGGGTTGTCTGCTAGTCTTTTGTTTTTTTCGTCATGTTATGATAATGCGCTACTTGCTCGACTGAAATGTCCAAGTCGGGCAAGAAAAAGTTGACGGCCGGCACGCTGCATGCATAGGATGGAGTTTGGGTTTCTTGCTACGATTTTTAGCGCTTGTTTTATACAACTCCCCTCGACAGACTGGAGGAATGAATATCATTTCCGTTTCATGAAATTTTATGAAACTCATGTCCTTGTTAACTGCCAAGTGATTTCGCCGTGGTGTAGCTTGATTTGTAGGTGGTGCTTATTGTATAAAAATGTTCAAAAAGAGCTGAGCTCAGTTTTCGCAAGGTATAGTATACTACATGCCTCCTTCATTCTATAATACAATTTGACTGTCAACCCCGGAAGAAGACTCGGGTGCGTCGTCGTCGTGACTGGTCGTCGTCATCTCCACTGCCAACTCCAGCACATCCTCCATCAATCTCCGCGCCTACTGAGCTTTGTCCAATCTCTCTCCTAAGGGATGCAAAAGTCAATCCAGCTGCCCAAGTAGTCCAATCTGTTTCCTTGCGTCTCCTGAGACTTGTAGATTTCCTCGAATTCTTCAAAGTTGAGCTTGCCCCAGCCTCCTCTCGCTTCGGCCTGGGCCTCAGCCAGGTTTAATCGCTTCCACTCCCGGAGCGTCTTGTTGGAGGGCTCCGACGTCTGGGCCTTTTTATTGCTGGGGGCCTCCGATGCCGTAGCAGACGGCGCTGCAGCCGCCGCCTCTGCCAGGCTGTTTGGTCGATGTTGAGGCAGCGTGGGGTCACGATACTCTGTTGTTTCTTCCGCGACCGTCTTCTCGGCGGTTTCATCCGCTTCCAGCGTTTCTGCAAAGTTGATTCCCGTCTCCAGCTCAACTGCGTTGCGAGGCGTGCGAGGCTCCGACGGCTCCACCGCATACCCAGTGTCTTCTAGCAAATCTCCCAAAGATTTGTCGCTGATGGGCTTCTCACCAGACGTCCTATCACTGGTTGCTTTTTCTTCTTCGCCTTCGTCGTCCGTGTCTGTTTCGCACTCGTCCATCTCATCAACGAGGTCTGCGTAAGCTGTGCGTTCGAGCCTAGTTTCAGCAGCCTGCACTGCAATATCCTCTACTGGCTTGAAGATGACGTCTAGGAGTTCATTGAATGCCTGCTGCGTCACTTGATACAGAATTTCCTTTCCGGCATCATTTTCGGCAAACCCTTGCCGGTATGAAGGATTATCACGCCTGATTCGGAATGGAAAGTCGTCAGAATCTGTATCAGACATGGCTGTTGCCGGAGCGGCTTTTTGTCGTCGCTCCTGGCGTCTTTTTTCCCGTCGCTCTGCTTCCTCTGCCTTGGCAAGAATGTCTTCACCGTCGGACCAGTCATCTGGAGCAGCACCACCTTCTTCCTCATCGAGGTAAAACTGTCGACGTCTCCAGCGATCATGAATTTTGCGCCTGGCCATATCACGCCTCTTCTTGTCCAGCTTAGGGGCTTGTCTGCGGCTGCGCTCAATAGCTCTTGCGCGAGCTTCGCTCTCTGTCGGAGCCCTGGTCTCCGAGTCGTTCGACTCGGGTCCTTGTTCATCCGCAGCAGTGCCTTCGTCTTCATCGGGAGAGTCCCGCTGTGCATTATCTTCGTCAACGCCATTGCCGTTACCAAGCAAAACATCGGAAAGTTGTTCCAAATTGTTCGGTGGATCGAGCATAGTAAGCCAGTAGCTGCCGTCAGTATCAGCACCGCTTACTCGACGGGCAGTTCTCCAATTGCCATCACCGTCGTGGCCAATGACCAGTCGACGTTTTGCCCGTCTGTCTATTTCGCAGGCAAAGAGGCTTGTCAGGATATCTCTGCGCGTAGCAGTATCAGTCTCGTTTTGGACAAAAGCAGCTTCTTTGTCCTTTTCCACTTCAACATGGCCATCAGGATGATATGTTTTGCCTTCAAAGCGCATACTTGAATCAGCTTGTGGCACTCTTTCTTCACGCCCAAAGAGACTACTGAGTGGTTGTCGGCCATTGACGAGCTGCTGTGCTTCTGTGCTCGCCAAAAGTTGGTTTTCGAGACCGTCCAATATGTCTCTATGCATTTGCTTGTATAGAACATAGTACGCTTTAAACATGCGTAAAAAGTCTCGGCGGTTAACATATCCGTCACCGTCAATGTCGTAGCCGTCAAAGACAGTCTGGAGCTTATCTTTCCGTCGTCGGTACGAGAGACCATGGAGAAACTCAGAGAAGCCAATGAGATCATCATTGTTTGAGTCGTAGAACGCAAACATGCGATCGTGTATGAGATTCGGTTCCGCGTATGCAGACGCACCTGTCGGCACAAGGCATCGTTCGAATGTCTTGCGATCCATGGCAATGCAGAACTGGTCGGGGTCATCTCTCCATTCCGTGTTGGCCATGAAGGTCCATTGCTCCCAGAATGCTTCCAACTCTGGTCTCTCGAATCCTGTTTCCTTAGAAAGTCGCGCCATGATCCCTCTAGGTACGGCCCGACGGCAAGACTCCGGGTCGCCAGTGTACCAGACGGGCTGCATTTGTCGGTGGCCAAACGGCGGGACCGGAATCCGAATCTTGTAAAAGATGTGAGTCTTCACGTGGGCCCCTTGGGACTCGCAAGTTTCACAAAGGTCAAAATCGGCACAGTTGGCACAGCGGTAGCGAATGCCGCGAATAGGGACCATGCCACAGGCATTGCACTGGCATCCTCGGTGAACACACCCATTGCGGCGCGCATTATCCTCTGATACACGAAACAGCAAGCTCACGATGTTGTGACCTGCTCGTTGGGGAGGCAACTGGTTCGGGTCGTTCCACCACTCGTCATCGTTGCTTTCCTGCATGACGGTCTCGCCTTCGGCGGGGGGTTGTGGAAGCGGCAGTTCGGTATTCTCTGCATTTTCGTCGCCAGCAACATCCGAGGAGGAACTGGAAGCAGTGGCTGACGGTCGGGAGCGGCGGCGGGTTCGGCGTATCGCGTTACTACGGCGCAGCGTACCGTCGGGCAGTTCGAGAACTCGATGCGGCGAGCTATTGCGGTATGCATAGTAGCCTGCCGAGATGGCTGCCACCGCTGAGACAACAGCGACAGCCACCCGCGGCCTCGTGAGGCTCTCGGCAGAGGGTGTCGGGAACCACATTGCTACCTCGACGTCATGTTACTCGCCCTGTCGGTCGATGCTCGAACGTGCTGCCCCTTGGCAGCTTGTGTCGCGTGGAATGGATGCGGTAGCGATTCGTTCTGATATTTCTGATTATAGGTGCTGCGCAGCCAGCCACTCTCGTGCCTAGCGCTGTCTATGATGAGTAGTAGCACTCGAGGCGTTGTGTGATGCCGACGTTGAAGATGTTGTAGCGCAGAAGGAAGCTTTGGTAAGCTGTGCTTTGCGGCGGCGGACAGCTTGGGGGTGTGGTGGGTCATGCGACGCCGCCAAAAATCGGCTCATGATTAGCTTCCGATTTCCACTGCCTATGATCCGACCAATCGACAACCTACCTGGAGCTTTCTTTCTCCCTTTTCACAAACCACGGCATCGCCCTCCACAGAACCCTTCGCCATGGCGCAACTACCTCCACCGAGCGCGGGCGGGATGCCCTCGTCCTTTGACCATGACCAGTACGTTTCCAATTGATGCAGCTCCCCGCGGCCGCCACTGCTCACGCGATGATTTCACAGCGAACTCCGAAACGAAAAGGCACTGCACAAGGTCTTTCGCAAGATCAAGGAAGAGCCGCTCGTGCCGCTAGGTAATACTCCTGTCATGTCTACTTCTGAACAGTGCTTACAATTGGCCACCACCCATAGGCATCGGCCTGACCGTCTTCGCCTTCATCAACGCATACCGCGCCCTCCGCCGGGGCGACTCGAAGCAGGCCAACAAAATGTTCCGCGCCCGCGTCGCCGCGCAGGGCTTCACCATCATCGCCATGGTCGCCGGTAGCATGTACTACAATCAGGACCGCGAGAAGAGCAAGGAGCTGCGCAAGGTCAAGGAGGAGACGGACGCCGAGGAGAAGCGCCAGATGTGGATTCGCGAGCTCGAGGTCCGTGACGAGGAGGACAAGGCCATGCGCGCCATGCTCGAGAAAAAGGCGCTCGGTCAGGTCGCCGCCGCCGCCGCCCCGGAGGCAGGCAAGAACACGGAGGGTGGTGGCACCGGCGGCATCCTCGGCCGCATGGGGCTCTGGGGTCCGGCAGAGACAAAGGCCGCGGAGGAGCAGGCCGCCGCCGCCGCCGCCGCTGATGCCGAGGCATCAAGCGAGAAGAGAAAAGAGAACCCCAGGAGCTCATTGGATGCTCTTGGAGAAGTATACGGCTCCAAGAAGAAGGATGATACAGAATCAAAGAAATAAAAACCCGGGCCTTGCAAGGCTGTGGCATGTATATATAGCATTCTTTGAGAAGAAAACGGCTTTATTGTACGATAGGACATAATTTGATGGTCATCCCTACTCTCTCGGCAAGCGATCGACCATTGTTACCGAATGAAACGAATTGCAACAAGCAGTTATTAGAGACTAGTCAATAGTGTCCCCGTGAAGGAGCTGAGTATATATTGTGTTTTCTTGCATCCACCTAGGCCATCGAGCCGCCGCTGCGGTTATTTCCAATCAATCCGGCCATTTCTAACAGCGCCCGGTCCTGCTCTTGACTTCCCGTGCCCAGGTTGATCTTGCGGCGCGCCTCGGCCTCGCGCTCCTCCCACGCCCACCGCTCCGCCTGCGCGGCGGCCTCCTTGTCGCCGCCGCAGCCCCATACCTCGAGCTTTTCAATCTGGAAGCGGTCTTGAAAGTTGGACGTGCGAACGGCGCTCGTGTGGAACGCGCCGCCACGGGACGCATAATCGTGGTTGAAGACGCCAAACTCAAACGAGTCATCCAGCAGCAGCGATACTGCGCCGAGCGAGAAGGCGGCGCTGGTGCGACCTGATTTTGTCGGTTTGGGGTGAGGACACCCAAAGGCCATGCAGGGCTGGTTCGCAGGTGCTTTGGTAAAGGTCACGTAGTCGGTATTAATGGTGGACGCCCGAAAGACGTCGTGGATGGGCTCTAATTGGAAGAGGACCGTCTCTGAGTCGCCAAAGCAATCTCTGTGTGTGTGCTTCCACGGCTCTCGAACATAGACGCCAAATGTGACGCGTTCGCCTTTGCTACCATTTGGGAATCGCTTCAGAGGTAGCGACTCGGCAAAGTTGGTCTCTTGCCCCCGTTCCGGCTTATCTTCAATACGACTTCCGCTTACCAGCAATATGGTAGGGGCAGTCCAGTTGAACACTTTGGACTCAAAGCTGCCGATTGAGAAGCCCGACTCATTTCCAGAATATAATAGCCGGACGCGGTGGAACAGGTCAGATGCCGGCAGGAATGTCGATATTTGAGCCAAGAGATGACCAGTCAAGATTTCGCCTTTGTTAAGCACCAGCGGCTGAGCTAGCTTGGCGGGCTTATCCTCCAGCTTGGCTTCATCGCCCTTGTGCTTGGTAAAGTCGAGGTTTTTCGAGAACAAAAAGTGCCCAAAGAGGTTGTTGAAGCCGCCGAAAAGATTCGGCGCAATGATGGGAAGAAGTCGCCTGAAGTCGTTGTATCGAATGCCAGGGGATGTTTCTGGATCAACAAAAGATGAAATAATGCTCTCTGCCGAAGATCTTAGGTGCTCGAGCTCGGTGCCTGTAACGCGGTTGGAGTAGAGCGCGAGGCTATCCTGTTCGCCCAGAGGCGCAACGAGAAGCAGCAGCATCACGAGCTTGCGGAAGTTATCTGTCGGTATAATAGCACCATGTACTTCAGGTACATTTCCTTGCTTGATAGCATCTCCAATATCCAATAGCTCAAAGGCAGTAAGGACGAGATCGTCGTCGGCGTATTCGTCATCATCATCTGGCCCAGGTTGATCAACAGCAAACCCCAGCGGCTTGTTCCCGGACTGATCTGTTTCGTCATCCGTGACTGCCGGTGAGGTTGGACTTGTCATGGAGGCTTTGCGATCGTATACTGCCATGCTCTTGAACAGCAGTTTGGTACGATCTGTCGATCCGCGAGCCAGGACCCGCTTGTATCGTTCCGTCATGATAACCACGACCATTATGAGATGTGGGAGCTCAAGAATCACGGGCGCTTCGGCCAGGAACGGAAATGCGCCTATGTACGATATCATCTGGAATAAAACCGGTGACGCGTGGAGGATGTCAGGTATCTCCAGATAGCGGGCAATGGTATCTTCCTTGAGGTACGAGACGTCGGCCTGGTGGTCGGCCAGCGTCTTGAAGACATCTTTGAGCGAGTAGAATTCAAAAGAAGTGAAGCATTTCTCTTTGAATCGCACTGCCTATTGCGTTTTGAGACTGTTAGTCGCAGCCGCGAGAAAGACAGGGATCTCCAGCACCGTGCGCTACTCACCAAGTCCTGCAGCAGCTCGTCTTTGGAGCGATGAGTCGGCTGCTCATCCGACATTGCCTGCCCCATCTTTCTGACGTTTATTTGCGCAGCTCTTTGCGCGCAGCAATGAGTTGGATAAATGGCAAGCCTGCGCGATCGAAAAAGAATGATTGAAGCATGCACTCGCTGTCCTGCTTATTTTGGAGTGCTTGGTGTTGTAGCAGGCAACAGTGCTGCATGAACGAAGCTACAGTGGATAGCTGTGGACGTCACTGGTGGGGCTTAGCTTTTACAGCCATCGACGCCGAGGGCGCCGGAGCCGTAAAGCCTAATCTGCAGCAATGCAGTTTTGTGAACAATTGTTTACAAGATGTTTTCTTTGTTTAATAATTGTCGCTCATCTCCGTCATATTATTATATAGCGAGGGAGCCTATCGGCGGGTAACGAAGACTGCCACTACACCTCGGTACGGGCTGGAAACCAGTGTGTTCACTTACTATGAAACTACTCTAAAAATAAAGATAAATACAGTTGAATTCTCCGGTTGTTTTCTTACATGTAGCTATATTTTTGATACAAATAACGGCAACCGTCGCTAGATGTTGCTACGAACTAAAGCGAGCCTTCATTGTACAATGACGTGAAGCTACACAGTGCAGGTATTCAGGATCAGTCGGGTCTACTAGGTTTGTAGCCTGTGTCTTCTTTATGCGGTGAGCCTACGGATTGCGCGGTGTGTAGAGTCAAGCTCATCCACGAGCTCACGCACCGTCTTAGAAACAAACGTCCTGTCGTGAAAAGACCAGGAAGCAAGTCGTGACCTGCACAAAGAAGAAGCTCTCTAGGCAAACAGAGAAATAAACACTTTTGCATACGCAAAGAATAAGCTTTTACGGCCGTTGTCTTGGCTATATACAGTTTGTCATATATCTCATACAAAAACCTCACTCCCTAAACGCCGTTCATGGCCAAGCAAAAGGTTCAATAGTACCGCCCAAGTTTCAGACGCTGTCCATTTACTCCACACTATGCATGTTTGCCCCAACATGGTCGATACTGGCAATCATACAGAAAAATAGTCCTTTTCCTCGATAGATCTGATAAGCCCCTGGTATTTCTGCTGCGACTCTTCCTCGGCATCGATGCGAGGTATCTGGCGTGATGGGGTCATTGACGACCTGTTAGATCCAGCACTCACTGTCCACAGCACGCCAGGTTTTATAATTTCCGACTTTTCCTGGTCTGTGTTGGAGAGAGGGCTGTTGTCGTCAACGGCGTCACTTGTCTCGACTCCTTCGTGAGGATTTTGGGCATGGCGAGGCAGCCGCATGGCGAGAAGAACATACTCGGCGCGGGTCATATTGTCCATAACGTCGTCCATGTATCTTCTGACTTCGTCTTGCGGCGCAACTACCCTCGCGAGATTCTCCAAGTGCCGACCAGCATTCGTCCGAAGACGGATATTGGCAGGCTGGTAGTAGTCAAGGTCAGGATCACCTCCATACTCTGACGTGCTTCCTTTGCGCACAATAAGAAAGGAGGCGAGCACTTCTTGACCAGATGCTGTTGGCAGAAAATCCAGAATGCTAAACTTGGGAAACAGAAACCGGTCTCCTGACCCAAAATCAAAAACCACAGCAGTGATATCCGGCCTCGAAGTAGACGGTGGAGCTTTTGCGCGCATAGGCTGCTGAGGGTTCATGCTATTCGTTGTATGGGGTTGCTGCATTCTCACGCCGTTATTAGGAACGCCGTTGGGAGTAAGCTGTCGTCCTGGCGGCTGAGCGTGAAGACCTTGGAGGGCAGTCTTTGCGTCTCGGTTGAGACGATCCAGGATTGCTTTCAGGTCCGTCGCGTCTGTGTTTCCAGGCCGGCCTTCTGCGATTCTGCGAATCATGTCTCTCGTCCGCATATCTTCGAGTGCAGTTTTGACCAGGAGAACGACGAGAGGGTCACTTCTAGGGGGTGGGCGCAGCTCACTCGACTTCTGATTTGGGTTCGAAGCCAAAACGATGTCAAGAATTGTGCGAACTTCCTCTGCAAAGTACTTGACGGTTTTCCCATCAACCAACAACCTATCCGCTGACGGGCCTTGCTGGCCGCCTTTACTTTTATACTCGGCGTTCAATTGGTCGATGATCTTCTGAAAATGGGCTAGTTCACCCGGTTTGGCTTGACCGGCAGCGACACGCTGCATCAAGTCTCGCAGCTCCGGGTCGCTCGAGGCTTTCTGAGCAAGGAGCGCAATAACAGGATCCGTTGTAGCAGGCTTTGCAGCCGCAGGCGCAGGACTGGCAGCTGGGGTCGCAGAATTCCGCTGAGGAGCGGCTTGTTGGGATGGCCCCGGGGATGCAGTAGGTGTTGCCCGGGGTTGCGAGGTGACCGGAGTAGCTGGAGAGTGTACCGGAGCCGACCCTGTAGGTGGACTAGGCGCGGCTCCTTGTGCATGGTTTCCTGGCGTTGGGAAGCGTTGCACATTGCTTGTGTTGGGCGTGGCGCTTTTCGATGCGGGCGATGCAGTAGCCTTTTGGCTGGTTGGCTGCGCACCAGGCCGAGTGGTTGGGGGGTGCGGTGAAGGGGAATGTGTCGACGCCGTCCTGTTCATCTGGCCCGGCGCACTATGGGGCTGCGCTGGTGGTGGCATGGTACCGTTGGCAGGTCCATACTGGATTATAGGCCGAACGGCTTGTTGTGCAGGTGGTTTCTGAAGTGCTTGGGGCGCAGGTTTTTGCTTGGGGCCCTTGACAGCATACATGGTCGCCTCGATAATGTGCGGTTCAATGAGCATTGTGACATTGCCGATCTTGGTCATGGAGTCTTTGGGGGGGTTCTTGGGATCCTCAATGAGTACGCCCTTTTTCTTGTGCGGTTTTGCCCAGTACTTTTCGAAAAGCCCTTCGCTGATCCATCGCTGTCTCGATCGCGCGAGCGACTCGGCTAGCACGCCGCTGTGGGAGAAAACAAGTTAGCACGCGGTTACGAAATAGACTGGAGGCATTGGTTGCCGCTATTGCATGTACGAACCTTTCCGAGATCGATTGGTATTCCTCTGGGGACAGGCCCTGGGACTGGGCGACCTCGACGGTTGGCAACGGCTTGCCAGGCTCGAGAGAGATTGGCAGCGGCGGGCGCGGCGGTGTTGGCGGCGATTCCTCAACAACAGGCTCAGGAGGCGGCGGCGGAGGAGTCGGTGTCTTTGTACGACCGCGAGCCGAAGGATTGCGGCGCTTGGCGAGTTGCTCTGCGCGGGCAGCAGCGCGGGCCGGCAGCTTTCTCTTCCTCTCCATGGCGACAAAGAGTGGTGAGTGGCAGGCCTAGGACGCGGGAAGAGACGGGCAAACCATGATACAGGCGGGAACGCAGAGCGAGCTGCCTTGTCAGGCGCGGAGGACAAGCGGCTGCAGTCTCTCGTGCCGGAAGCAAAAGGGCCTGTCTTGGGGGGTGGTGGTCGTGAGTCGAGAAGCGAGGTGGAAGGGCGGGAGACGGAGGCAGGCCGAAAGTGCAGCAGCGCACAGTCAGTGCCCGTTGAGGTCCGCGTACGAGCCAGCGGCAGGTAGTGTTGGACGCGCAGCCTGATTGGTCCGCACGCAAGGCGGAGCCAGCAGCCCCAGCCAAGGCGACCAGTACGGCCCTGGGATTGGCCGCTCCCAAAGCCTGGTTCCGCCGCTAGAGGCGCTGGAGGGCAGCTTCTAGGGGAGGGCTTTGGGGCAGCTCCAGCGGATTTTGCAGGCGACTCAGCCACCTCACAGTGCTAGAATGGTCCAGACAGGTGCTGACACACCGCTGGAGCCTCTTGATAAACAGGGCATCACGGTACTAAAAACCCACTCCAACTCGGCGGCTATAGCACCTTAGGCCCACTCCGAAACGCGACACGAGCAGTACCTACCTACCTACCTCGTCACTGCGCAGATGGCGTAATTTACAGCTGGCAGAGCGCGGCTCAATGCTCTATCGACGTGGAATTAAATAGACCAAAATGTAGAGAGAAAAATCCGAAATGTTGGAGGCACATTGATCCTCTAATTCTGTATCTTTTCCCCTCCCCTGCCGTCGGGCAGATAACGAGGTCCTACCTATCTGTAAGCCCGGTCCTAGTTTCAGGTCCTCACTCCCCTACACCATGTCCACTCATCCACTGTAACCTCCTCTGCTTTTGCTGTGGCGCGCGGTGCACTACTTTGCTACAGGTCATCACTCCTCCTCCTCCATTCTATCTGGGTTGACAAGGGCCGGCCACGATCCATCGCCGCAATTGTGACGGTCTTATGACCAGAAACCCTGATAGGGGTCCGTAAATCACCCCATCATGGCTCCGGCACTGGTCACGACGTCGCTGGCCATTGCGGCGGCCCCTTTCCTCTTCTATGCCGTGTTTCTTGGTGTCGCGACAATTCCCTTTGTCCAGCGCCAGTAAGTCAGCAGACGCGACTGACTAGGTAGCTGAAGAGTGTGTCAGCTAACTCAAGTAGTGCATTGTACGCTCACAAAATAAATACGCTGTTCCTGTACGACGTGAATGAGCCTACCTACTGGGGCTTCGCCAGTACGTCTTCACCTTGTCACTCTTCGTCTGCCCGACATTCTCTGACCTTCAGCGCAGAGAATCAAGTAACGCCATTCACGGTCACGACACCGGATCATGAGACAATCTATGCCTGGCACATCCTGCCCCTTCCTCTGTATTACAAAAATGAGGACAATATGGCTGCCCAACCCTCGGGCTTGGCTGCGGATATCACCAAGACTGAGGCTTTCAGACTATTACAAAGCGACCCCGACGCGAAGCTAATCATATCATGCAAGTACTGATTCATCTGGCGAACCTAGCATTTTGACTAACATGTTTTGTATAGTTCATGGAGTATGAAGCATCTTCATGCACATTTGTCTTTTCGCCAATGCATTGCTGACATTGCTATGCAGAATGCTGGGCACGTTGCTCAAGGCATGCGGCCCGAGACCTTCCACGCACTGACCGATGCAGGCTCGTTTCATGTCGTGTCCATTGACTACCGCGGATTTGGCTACTCAACTGGCGTGCCCAGTGAGGCTGGGCTCATCCAGGATGGGTATGCGTTGGTTGAATGGGCTATTAACGTTGCAGGTGTTACTCCCAGCCGCATCGTCATCCTTGGTCAAAGCCTGGGCACAGCCGTCGCCAGTGCCGTCGCAGAGAAATACTCTGCCCAAGGCGTTGAATTTGCAGGCATCGTTCTCGTTGCTGGTTTCAGCGATCTTGCCACCATGATTGGCGGCTACCGCATGGGCGGCCTCGTGCCGCTGCTCGGCCCCTTCAGCTACTGGCCTGGTTTTGTCAGCTTGTTGGATCGCTTCATCGTTGACAAGTGGCACTCGGCAGATCGCCTAGTTAACATTGTCCGTCGGACAAAGACTCGGCTTCGTTTGAGTCTGCTGCATGCAAAGGATGATGCTGACATTCCTTACATCGAAGATGATAAGCTCTTCAAAGCAGCCGCCGGCGAGCTTATCGGTGACGTGGACGAAGCTGAATTCCGCGCCATGAAGGAGCAGAGGACAATCCACAAAGGCGCCGATTCGGCCGTGACGACCTGGAAAGCAGATCCAGATATTATCATTCGACAGGAGCTGATTCCCTACGGTGGTACGTAAACCCCTATCCAGGAACACTCTATCTCTAATCCCTCGTAGGACATAATTACATTATGGGCTCCTCTAATATGGTTATGGCCGTCCTACGTTGTTTTGATGATTAAGTCCGCACTCATAGGACTGTGAGGAAACTTTGACTTGTCTTGGTTGCAGGTGCAACCTCATACTCCCTCCCCTCCTCAGTGCTTAACTACCTAAATTTATGTAAAGTTCCAAATCCAAAGTCATTATTATCATAGCCCACGTACTTGCATCTGAATAACATTTGAGCCATAGCTGAAGCTTACCTCGATTTTGAGAGCGGGAGGCAGCTAGAGCTACCCTAGTTTCAAAAACACTGTTCTATCTGCTACCAGCTTGTCAGAACATTTCTGGGACAATATTTCCATCAAGACCAAAAAGCTCAGTCTTGGACAGCACAGTGAGGACTTGCTAGGGAACATATTCTGCACATATAGCTCCAGATTCCGATAGTACAAACATTAGGTCTAGTAGTATGACAGGGCAGCCATCTCTTGATCATCTGGGTGAGAACCTGGGTTGTAGAGGCGCGGATAATGTAGAAAATGCATTTTTACAACCGTATGTTACTAATTAGATTGGGTCAGGGTTACCTAACAAGAAGGTGAATTGATGTGTAATTCCGTTGTCGTCAAATCAGCACTATGCTAGTTTGTGCTCTGGAGCGTACTTGGCCGCCTCTTCCTTTCCGTATTCTTTTTTTGTTTTTATTTTCGCCTGTACGGTTCAAAAGAAATTCCATCAACAGTGAGAATTCGGAGTCTACATATTGTTTTGAAGCATGACTATCCCTTGTTAATAAAACTAGCTACTCAACACCACGGCGTATAAGCCAAGCACACGATCCAGCTTCCCGACACACGTTAGCACGCGGGGCAAAAAACCTCCACCCCACCACGATCAACAAGCTACCTGGCCACTCCCCTCCATTCCCCCAACAACCCCTCCACAGCCCGCGAACCAAGACAGACACGATGGCCTCTGACGGCAAGACACCGGCCGACGCACCGAGCGGCAGCGGCAGCGGCAGCGGCGGTGAGCAGCAGACCACCAAGGATGTGCAGCGGCTCCTCGACACCCTCTCCCCGCAGCAGCTCTCGGAGCTCATTGCGCTGAACCCCGCGCTGGCGCAGGAGGTGGCGCAGGCGACGGGCACCGCGAACCCGTCTCCGGACCAGGCGGCCGATATGCTCAAGAAGATGAAGCTCGAGGACATCATGTCGGGCTTCGCGGCGAGCGGCAAGAACGTCAAGGACATGGCCTCGTACAAGTTCTGGGGCACCCAACCCGTGCCGCGCTTCGATGAGGACCAGGCCGTGCCGGATGGCCCGCTTCGGATCCAGAAAGTCGAGGAAATATCCAAGGAGCCGGCGGCGCTCGTGAGCGGTTTCGAATGGGTCACCATGGACCTGACCAGCGAGGAGGAGATCAAGGAGGTCTACGAGCTGCTCAACGGCCACTACGTCGAAGACGACGACTCGACGTTCCGCTTCAACTACTCGCCTTCTATCCTCCGATGGTACGTGCGGCCAGACACCTTGCTTGTTATACAATCCTAACCACCCAACTAGGGCCATGATGGCACCCGGCTGGGACAAGAGATACCACGTGGGCGTTCGCGCCTCGCAGTCGCGCAAGCTCGTTGCCTTCATCTCGGCCATTCCCGTGCACCTCCGCGTGCGCGAGCAGGTCATTGCCTGCTCCGAGGTCAACTTCCTGTGCGTGCACAAGAAGCTGCGCGGCAAGCGACTGGCGCCCGTGCTCATCAAGGAGGTGACGCGGCTCAGCAACCTCGAGGGCGTGTGGCAGGGGCTCTACACGGCGGGCATCGTGCTGCCGCGGCCCGTGAGCACCTGCCAGTACTACCACCGCCCTCTCAACTGGCAGAAGCTGTACGAGGTCGGCTTCAGCTACCTGCCGCACGGCAGCAAGCCGCAGTACCAGGTCCGCAAGTACGCCGTCCCCGAGGCCACGAGCACCCGGGGCTGGCGCGCCATGCAGGCCAAGGACGTGGCTGGCGTCGTGGCCCTCCAGAAGCGTTACTCCAAGCGCTACGACATTGCGCCGGAGCTCTCCGAGGACGAGGTCGCCCACTGGCTCGTGCCCAAGGTCGAGCCCAGCGGCGAGCAGGTCGTGTGGACCTACGTTGTCGAGGACGCCGACAAGAAGATTACCGACTATATTTCATTTTACTGTGTCGAGTCGTCGGTGATTAAAAACGCGCGGCACAACGTGCTGCGCGTGGCGTACCTCTTTTACTACGCGACCGAGGCCGGCCTCACGGAGCCCGCGGATCGGGAGGCGCTCAAGACGCGCCTCAACTCGCTCGTCAGCGACGCCCTCATCATGGCCAAGAAGGAAAAGTTTGACGTCTTCAACGCCCTGACGCTCATGGACAACGCCCTCTTCCTCGACCAGCAAAAGTTTGCCCGCGGCGACGGCCAGCTGCACTACTACCTCTTCAACTACCGCACAAAGGCCATTGCCAGCGGCATGGACGCCAAGGGCCAGCTGGACGACAAGAACCTGAGCGGCGTCGGTCTGGTCCTTCCATAGATGCCGTTGATACGACATTGAAGAGAATGGGAAGCGCAAGCCGCCTCATTCACACGAACCGTAAATACTTGAAAGAGAGAGAAAAAGGCACGACGTACACGGGGGAAATGAATGGTCATATAAAAGATAAATAGTAAAAGACATGAGTTTAAAAAGCTACAGAGTTTTTTTGCATGCGTAAATGCAACAAGTGCTTTCCAAAGAAACCATGAGCGCCAGCAACCGGCCCCCTACATCCAATCCTTTGCACCTATCTATGTACGCAACCTGGGGGAAGAGGGAGGACAACACACACTCCATTCGTCGGGAAGAGGAGTGGGAGGGGGAATAAATGACAGAAAAAGAAAAGAAAAATCAACGCAGTAAGACAAGGACAAGAGAGAGGTTGCTACATCTTGGACTCGGCGTCGAGCTGGGACCAGGCAGCCAGGCGCGTCTCCATCAGCTCGTTGAACCAGGCGGCGCGCTCCATGATGGGGGCGTGGCCCATGCCGTCAATGATGAGGCCGACGCCGGGCTTGATCATGCGGATGAGCTTCTCGCCGTTGTTGGCGCCAATCATGCGGTCCTGGGTGCCGTGGACGATGAGGATGCGCTCGCGGCCGACGGCGTCGGCCATGTCGCGCAGCTGCGACGCCGACTTGCGGTGGCCGACGACGGCGGCCAGCTGGCACAGCAGGCCCTGCCGCGAGAAGACGTTGGGCGGGTAGTACTTTTTCATCTCCTCGGCCTGGTAGCGCTGGAAGTTGCTGCCGAAGCGGCGGTACGCGCCGACGACCTCGCCGGCGGCGCCGTTGGCCGCAGAGCCGTTGAGGTCGAGGCCCTTTTCCAGGGCCGAGGCCATGGACCCCGACGAGCTCGGCGAGAGGTCGACGCCGCTGTCGTTGGGGCGGAGCGTGGCGGCGGCCTCGGCGGTGCGCGGCGCGGGCCCGCAGCGGTAGGTCGTGTGCGGCGAGGGCACGCCGGCGGCCTCGTCGGGGCTCGTGAGCCAGGCCTCGGGGAAGAGCCGCGCCGCGGTGTCGCGGATGATGCGCTCGAGCGACTTGGGGCGCAGCAGCTGGAAGCGGTCGCAGAGCGTCTCGAGCAGCGGCCGGTCGCTCTCGAGGCCGGCCGTGGTGCAGAGCAGCGTCAGGCTGCGGATGCGGTGCGGGTGCGCGCAGGCGAGCTCCTGCGCAATCATGCCGCCGAGGGACAGGCCGACGACGTGCAGGGCGCGCGGGGACGTCCAGCCGATCTGGTCCAGCACCTCGACGACGTCGGCGGCCATCTCGGTCGTCGTGTAGCGCGCCAGCGGCTTGTCGCTCGCGCCGACGCCGCGGTTGTCGAGCAGCAGCATCGTGTACCGGTCGGCGTGGTCGTGGCCAAAGTAGCACGTCTGGCGCTGCCACGCGTTCATGCTGGCGGCGAGGCCCATGATGAGCTGTGTCTGCATGTCAGCGTTCTCTTCGTCACACTCATACTTGTCCTCATCTCATCGCGGTTGTTCTCCCAGCAATTTTTCTCTTTTTTTTTCAATTTTACTCCCGCCTCGAATACGCAAATCCTTGAGGTATTATTCACACGTACCACAATCTTAATCGGCCCGTGGCCGTGAATCTGCCACGAGATATCAATCGGCCCCGAGCGGTCCTTGGCGACAGAGGCCTTGCCTTGGCTGTCTGGTATGAGGTCCCATTTGGCGCCGGGAAACGCGGGGTGGTTGAGCGTCTCATCGAGCGACGTGAACCGAAAAGCACTAAACGGAGGTTGGCAAAACATTAGCACTTGCGGGCTGCTGCTGCTGCTGTATGAATTTTTTTTTTCCTGTCGTTTGTCGCCAGCCTTTGTTTTCTTGCCGAGGCTAACACGGGTGGTGGCGGCGTGGGCAGCAAACACGCGAGATAGGACGGGCGCAAGGCAGGGCAGCAAAGACGTGAAAAGAGCGAAAAAGGGAAAAGATGATTTAAAAAAAAAAAGTTCCAAAGTGGAAAAGGGTGAGGTGATATGTAGCAGGGGTTATTGGACAGCTTTTCTTTTTTTGTTGCCAACTTACTCCGAGGCCATGGTTTGTCCTTGTTGTCTCGTCTCTGATAAGCCAAGGTAGATTGTCGGGACTCGGGTGTTGGGGGCACAAGGTATAGACTCGGCGGGGGGGGGGGCGGCCTTTGTGCGACGGGCGTTGACGGCAATCTCCAAATAAAAAATATGGTCCCGTAACGAGCCGAAGCGTGTTACGACTGGATAAGAATTGTGTTTTTTATATGACAAGAATAGAAAAAAAAGAAAAAAAGGAAACGTATGAGTTGAGAGAAAACGGGGGCCGGTTTGTGTGTTTGTGTTTTTGGGGTAGATGCAGGCAACGGAGAGGCTAGAGTTCATTCCCCGCCGCCACTTTTGTCTCTGTTCTGGTGTGTGTGTGTGTGTAATCCTTGCTCTCGGCGACCCCCGCAAAAACAGAGGCAAAGAGGGAAAGATACGGCCTTTTTTGGTTGTCCTGCTCCTTGAGACAGAGAGAGACAACAGAGACGAGAAGATCGGTGTGCGGAGACTGAAGCCAGCGGCGCGTCCGTCTCTCTCGGCTGTGTCCTGACTCGAACCGGCTGTCTCGCGGGTGGTGGCAAGTTTACCCCAAAATAAAAATAAAAAAGAGGGCAGCCAGCTTTTGCGTCCACTGTCTGTCTGCTGCTTGCCGTAGCATTTGCATCTATTCATACATTTTTTCTAAACTCTTCTTCCCCTGCAATCCCATCTCTTCACCGCCGCCGGTTCTCCTTCTCAACCAACTAAACTTTCTTCTTGCAAAATCCGGGGTCGAGCACAAACCGGGGTGTCTGGCCCTTTCTGAGCTGGGTTTTGGGGAAGACTGTGCGCCCATCTCACCCCCCTCCACCACCCCCCCGGCTACTGCTGCTGCCGAGCCAGATTTCAGCCGCATTGACTTGGGGGTCTCTTTTCTTTACGTTTTATTACAGCACAATAGCGTATCGTTTTTCTTGGAAAAAGCCAAGGACCCTATTTTAGTATTATTCTGTTTCTTCTTGATTTTTTTTGTCCCCATCCCCCCCACACGCAACGCCTGTTCGGCCCAGCTCGGTATGCAAATCTACGGGAACGGCGTCCGGCTTTGGGTTTTCGGCTCCGGGCAGCACCTCTCTCCAACGCTTTCCTCGGCTATTAAGCTTTTAGCCAACTGGCATGGTTTGGCCGTGTTATTTTTGGATAAACGTGGCACAACGCACCCTCTCAAACCCCTGCTGCAAAATGGCTTCTTTCATTTACTTTCAAATGTACAAAGCAACTAGTCTACATTTCTTTCGTAATCAACCTCGCTCCTATTGTTTCTTGTCCATCTCGGCAATCCGATCTGCCTTGGGTCCCCCCTCACCATCCCTTCTCCGCATCGTGGACCGAACGGCCCCTCACTTCAATTCACCTAACCCGTCCCCGTTTTACTGTCGGCTACCACTTTTGCCTCCTCTGCCCCCAGCCTTTTTGCCTCGGCAGCCAGATGACGAAACAGATCGGCCCTTTATCTGGCCATGATACCCTATTTTACCCGCCTAAACCCTCTTACAAAAACCGGCCATGTACCCGCAGCCTATCTCTCGCCTGCTAGACGGCGACGCTGCACCTCGCCGAGAGCGCTGTTGCCGCTCAGGAACGCAACGACGGCCACGACGGCAATGGCCGGGAGGGTCTGGAAAAGGTTCCAGCTGCTGTAGTACAAGAAGAAGACACCCTCCATCGCAACAATGGAGCCGTAGAAGACGGCGTGCGAGACGGGCGCCGCGCCGAGGGCCTTGCCGGCGTGGCTGAGGTTGGCACCAAGAGCAAGCCACTATCGAGACGGGGCTTTCGTTAGCAAAAATAATGGCATCTGGAGCTCTCTGCTATACGTCTTCAAACTTACGCTGATGAATAGCACCGGAATAGCGGCCAGCACAGCAGCGGCAAAGGCGAGAGAGATAATCTTGGGCGGGTTCTTGGGGTCGCCGCGGAAGATGTGGTGAATTTCCGGACGCTTCCCGTAGCGCAGAGGCGCCTCGTACGTGTTGCTGGCGCTGGGGTCGCGCACGATGTTAATGTCGAACACGGATGCCACAATGGCCTTGGAGGACCCAAACGAGCCCAGGACAATCTTGGCTTCGAGAGGCGTAGCCGAGTTGAGGAGCTGGACGGGGAGGTCCTTTTGCGTCTGCAACTTTGTCAGTATTTGATTGTGCTTGTTTCTCGTGCCCTTCGCGTGTTTCATTGTAAAGGTATCCGTACCAGCTTGACCGATCCCTTGCCCGACTCCTTGATCGTCAGAGGGAACGGCGCCTCGAGCCCAGAGGCAGTTTCTCTGAGCACCAGGAAGGCCTGATGCGGGCGCTTGGCCTTGCCTCCCTCCTCGGCCGTGAGGGACAGCTTCAGCGTGTTCACATGGCCCAGCTCGACTCCGGTCTTGGCTCGGACGGCAGAGGTAAATCTATCGTAGGCAGAGTAACGTCAGCGCTTGCGTTCCGTATCAAATTGATGCGCCAAGGGAGCGCCCTGGGTGGCAGTCGTCGTAGAGAACGGGGCTCTCGTACTTTTCAGTAACCCCCTCGCCGCCCTTGGCGGCGACCGTCACGGAGCCGTCCGTGAAGCCCCATTGCGTGGCGGCAGAGGCAGCGCTGGAAAGCGCCCATAGCGTCGTGGCGAGTGAGAAGCGCATCGTGGACTGCGTTTGTTGTGGTTGTCCGGTTTGGATTGGCAAGATTTCGAGACGCAGAAAAGAGGCCACACAAGCTCTCTAGCAGGGGAGCTCCCCAAACTGGGTTACGTGGTTGCTGCTGGGCAAGTCTGATTGGTTGGCGCGCCCCACCAGCCAGGTACAGGTGAGACGAAGGAACATGTAAATATACATACACTCAACATGCTGGCCAGAATATATAATGAGGAAATATAAAAAGCTTTTAAAATATCTATTTGTCATTGAAATTGAGACTATGCTTTTTAAAAAAGATCAATTCACAAAAAGATTGCAACATTGTACGGAAAATCCGGTTACCAAACGCCAGTCGATGCAACACAACATGTGTGCTTTATAATTCGCAAAAGCCCATATCAGAGAAAAGAAATACACAAAATCACAAATCTGTGCGTTCCGTCGTAGGCACCTTGTTCGTCTTTGATCTTTTACTCTTGTTCGACGCCAGCTGCGGCAGCTTCCCCGTCAGGTCCAGCCACTCGGCCGCAAACGCCGTCACAATCTTGGCCCAGTCGCGCGTCGTCGGCATGTGGAGGTGCTCGCCGTCGTCGTCGATGGTGTGCCAGACGTGCGGGAACGGTGAGGGGATGAGGTGCAGGATCTCGACGCCGCGCTGCATAAACGGGACGTGGTCGTCCTGCACCACGCCGGCGCCGTAGCCGTGGAACCCGTCGGCCGCCTTGTCGGCCTCGGGCAGGAACGGCCGGCGCGCCTTGGCCTCGAGCAGGCCCAGGTCCCGCAGGCGCTTCTCCAGGCGCGCCATCTTGCGGTACGCCCAGTGCGTCGTCATAAAGTACGACGGGATCGACGGGCCCTCGGCGCCCAGCAGGTCGAGCAGCACAAAGAGGCTGATGGAGCTCAGCGAGGTGCGGTACGCCGACGCGCTGGTGTGGAAGTCCTGCTCCCAGTGCTCCGCGAGGGCGCGCGCGCCGTAGAGCGAGTCGTCGTCGGTCCACTGCACAAAGGCCTCCTCGCCGTCGAGCAAGAGGATTTGCAGGCCCGTCGCCGGCTCCAGCGACGTGTCCGCCTCGCCGTCCGCCTCCATCGCCTTCCACTTGGCCTCGAGCGCCGCGTCCAGGCTCCGCGCCGCGTGCAGGAGCATGGCGCACGGCGCCGCGCTGTCGGTGGCCCCGATGAATCCCAGCGGCGTCCGCTTGCTGTCGTAGTGTGCCACCAGCGTGAGGCGCCCGACGTCGCCGTCCTTGGCCCACGGCGGGTCGCGTCGGAAGATGAGGTTGTTGAAGGGCACGTCCCGGTCGCCCGTCGCCGGCGTCTTGGAGGTGGAGTTGTGCCACGTCTGCTCCCACCCGGGCAGGTTGGCCTTGAAAAAGTCCACCAGGTACGCCTGCACCTGGACCTGGCCCGGCGTGCCGGGGACGCGCGGGATCAGGATGGGCGCCAGCAGCTTGCCGTCCTTGATGTCAAAGTCGGAGCCTGGCGACGGAATGTTGCGCAGGTCATCGTCCGTGAGCGTCGTGCCGGCGATTGCGCTCGCAAAGGACGACAGCGTCCCAAAGGTCCAGAGGAGCGCCCCGGATGCGCGCATTGTCTATCTTGTGACTTTTCAGCGTTTGATGTTTCGATTCGGTGTCGAGTCTGAGCCTAGCGGCCGCGCATTCTAGGCTTTGCTCGTCTCGGGAATTGCGTCTGCGAGGCGGTATTTTCGTAAGTGCAGTCGGTCTGCTTTTTCTGTAGAACGCAATACAGATGCGCTTGATATTATATTCGTAGATGTAAGGGGAACAAGCTGTCGTGTCTTGGGTTCTGGGCATGGACTAGGAAACCTGTGGGGCTGTCATGTTGTCAACTACTGTAAGCCTGCAGACAGCGGATTAAACTCGTGTCAAGAAAAAGCAATGCTAGGAACTTCTACATTCTTTTTCTTAACTTCTTAACCAGCTAGCTGATGAATTCTCTAAATAGAACACCTCCTTCAATCTTTATTATTATGTTTGGTCTTCTCTTACTCTGTCAGGGCCTCTGTCAAGCCGAGAGGCCTACCTGTCCGCTTCCCACGCTGCCGCGGATCTGCCAAGGCCAGAAGTGTCTCATAGATACACCGCAGGCGAGTGTGTGGCGCATTTGGATGTACATTTGGTAGACATGAAAATTCACTTTGTTCATTTTCTTTAACGCTTTGTTTCAGACTTCAAAACTCTGGCAGTACTCGTGGCACAACGGTAATTATAATAAAGCATAAGTATATCTATGTATACAACGGCGAAAAGTCGTTGTCAAAGGTTCCCATGCGCCGGTAGAATGCAACGCTCTAGGGCCGCCCAGTTCCCAAGACATGTATCACAAGAACGCTCCTGAAAGCGACGTCGCGCAAGAGGTATTGCAGCATCCCGCTGGAGACTCGCAAGTCTTGTGTCCAGCGGGCATCCATGTTGAATGCTGAGTCAAATCGCCCAAGAGGGTAGGAAAAATAGGTGAGCTGGCTTGGATGTCTCGTCAGCGATGAGTTTAGTGCAGCTTAGCAGCATCATGCGCGCGCTTGTTGGCGATCTGCTTGTCCTTCGGAATGGTGAGGGCATTGATCCCCAAAAAGTTGCAAATGGCGTTGACAACGACAAAGGCCCAGCGGAAGTATAGGGCAGCGGCAAAGACAAAGTAGGCCCATAGGTAGTAAGCTTCCAGGGAAGCACTGAGCTGCGGAAATCCAATTCGGGGCAAGTTTGCGAGAACGGCACCACCGACCAAGGGCCACAGCATGGCGGTCCAGTAAGGGAAGTCCTGGCGCGTCAAGTGGGCCAGAATCATCTTAGTAGTCAAGCGGCCAAAGACAAACGACATGGTGCAACAGAACAAGATGAGGTGGTTCTCCTTCATGAGCGTGCTGTAGGGAGAGCCAAGCCAGGCGGCAATGGTGACGGTAAAGACAGTCATTGGCGCAAGCTCAAGAAAGACGGGAGCGACAGAGAGTGACTGCTGGCGGCGAGCACTGATGACATTGACGACGCAAAAGGGGACGTGCGTGCCCAACAGCGAAATACCAACGAGTGGGACCCAAATGTCGCGGACTGATGTATTGCCAAGCATATCGGCAAGACCAGGTAAGCTGTCGCCGAGAATGCCAGCCATAGGCTGGCTCCAGATCTCAGGGCCCCAGATGCCAGAGGTAATCATGATGCCGCAAGCAATGAGCAAACCCTCAGTAGGGCCATTGATGTATCCGAGGAAGAGGGTATGGGTGTGGTAGGTTTCCCAGGTCGAGAAGAACATGGCGACACAAGGACAGAGCGCAGTGAAGACTCCGGCGGGCGAGGTGCCGAGACCCATGGCGGCGACCTGGAAGAGACTGGCGAGCGTGCAGTTGAGAGAGTCGATGCCGTGGTCGAAGAGTTCGCCGAGGCCGCTAGAGGTGCCGGTCCTGCGGGCTTGCTTGCCGTCGACGTTGTCCATGGTCTGGTACATGAAAAGGCCGGAGGCGAGACTAAAGTATACCCAAGAGGGGCCCTAGAGGGTGTGTTAGAGGTCGACTGTGTCGGTAGAACGAATTGTTCAATTTGACATACAGGCCCGATCAGATCGGGGATATAGATAACAAGCAGGGCGACATTGGCCAAGATGAAGAAGAACCCGACGAGGGTCACCATGTTAGGGGCCATCCATAGCGGCAAAAGGGTGACGAAAAAATTCCACTACGGCGACGGCATGTCAGTATTTGATTGAATGGTCAGATTGGTGGTATTTTAAAGTGTATTGCAGAGCAGAGTCATGCGCAGAGGTGCGAATTGAGCGGAGGGGAGGTCGGGGTGTGTATGCACGGGTCGGACGGCGGCAGACGGGCGGCGCCCGGGAGGCGGGATATCGTACCCAGGGGCCGAGAATGTACTTGGAGACAGGCGACTTGTCGACGCTAGAGTACTTGTAGGACTTGAGATGAATGAGAGCATCGTCCGAAATGCATTCGATTTGCGCTTTTCCTGCGAGGTGGTCAGTGATGTGCCCCCGTGCGCATAGCGTTGGTAGTCGTAGCAAAGGCGAGAGCTCCAAACCGGGCCCCGGAGCGCTGGCAGCCGGACAGGACGGCAGGAGGATGTTGGGCTCGAATCAGGGGATAACCAGACAAGGGAAAACGTACTGGTATTGGGAACCATGTTGTCTTGGCCTTCGCCAGCGGTGGTGTCGTGAAATAGCGGCAGCGACTCGTTAGCCGACATGATGGGTAGCTCTGGGAAGGCAAAGCGGGGGGGGCGGGCGAGGAGAAGGATATAAAAGAATAATGTACAGGTGTGAGAGGTGTGAGAGAGAGCGCTGGCTGGCGGGCGGCGTGTGCCACTCACTGCAAGGGCAGAAAAAAAAGAGCGGGTGCGAGGCGCTGGGCCGGGGGGGAGGCAAGACTGGTTGCAGAACCTTTGGGAAGCCCTGTAGATTGTTGAGGAAACCAACATGCGCAAAGGAGGAGGAATCGGATTCGCTGTACAAGGTTTTGGCGGGTTTGCTCGCGGCCCATGCACGCTAACGTCTATTTTAGACTAGAAGCAGACCCTCTTGAGAAGTAAAAGATTAAAATAAAACAAAAAAGCAGGTTATCTGGCAGAGCTGACGTCTACCTTTCCTTAGGCACCTTGACTTTTTAGGGGTATCTTGGTGGTGGGATAACTGCCAAGTGCGAGCCTCGGGAATGGGGAATGACGCTTGATTGCAGGCCCTTGTGGCGGCCTGTCGTGCACTGAACGGGTGCCAACGCTGCAGATTCAGCGGCGCTGCAGGAGGGGGGGGGCTCAGCCACACAATTTAGCAGCTGATGACGCGCTACGGCAGGAAAAAAAGAGGCTTTCCTGCGGTGTAATGTGTCCCAGCGGCACAGCGGTTGTACCCAGGCCAGTTAGCTCGGCGCAACGACGCCACTGGAGCAGGCACGTGAAGCTCTGAACGGCCACCAGATCCCGCCAGGACCAGATGAAAGGAGCACAGCAAGGGGGAGTTGTGTTTTACCGTAGTCCTTGTTTGGGGGTTTCTTTCATTTCGCTTGCATTCTTGGTCTTTTTTTTTTTTCTATCCCGCGCCTCCTTACCCTCCCTTTTACAACTCTCGTTTTCTCAGCCTCGCAAAAGGTCTTCCAGCAAGCTTCCAGCCGCCAACACAAACCGGTACCGAGGAACAGCGCATGGCGGTGGAGCACGTGTGCTAAAAGGCAACTAACAAACTTAGCGCATCTTGCTGCCGTTTATCATCTGGCACGTCAAGCTTTCAGGTCATGGCCGGCAAGTACACAGTGGCCTAATAATGCCTCGCCTGAATCACTTTAATTATCAAATATATAACAAAATAGAATAAAAAACCCGACCGAGTCTCGCGATGCTCCCAGGCGCTGCTGCCTATGTAGTGACATCATCACACCGCATCCTGCACATCGAGTCGAGACACCACGGGCGTCTACAGCCGCTTTGGGCCGCTGCGCTAGTCCAGCCAGGGATGGTACCCGTCTGCACGTCGAGCCAGATTTGCGTCCAAGCACCGGCATAGATAGCTACCTACCTATTCCGCCATCTTCATGTGATTCTTTTTCTGCAACAAGCTTGAGCTCTACCTCAACAATTTTTCCTCCCCGCAACCCCTCCAACGCTAATACACCGCACATCCCCCCCGCCCCGGAAGCTTTGCACACATGCATAGATATTCTCCCGTTCCCCGCCTCTCCAGGAACCTGACGGTGTCGTGTGACAAAACGCCACTTTGACTGGCACCAGAAGCTGCGCTGACACTGCTGCATTCACTAGCTCACAGAGCCATGGCGTGGCCCGGTTTGACGTTGCATCACGCCCAGAAAATGTCACTCGTATGTTCTGATTCAGCCAAACGCCAGCCAATCCTTGCAGTGCTCAGTTAGTGGTTCTGATCAATCACGGCTTCCCGATACAGTATAAATCTGCACGCTTGAATAGTGTGCTTGATTCTGTACTGGATGTGTGTCATTTAACTAGAGCAGGTATATCACTACCGCGATTCAACACCCCGATCGTCGACTCCACCGCACATCTGTGCTTGGCACGAACGGGAGGGAGTACAGCTCGGAAAGCACCGCCATCAACATGCTCGTCACTTCTCGATGATCCAAACATCGGTTTTTAAACCCCCTTTCAGCTCGCTAGCCAACAGCGACACACGAGCTCACGCATCAAATGTCGTTGCCAGCATCTTCCAGACTGCCCCCCTCACTCGATTTGCACCATGCATTTCCAACTCGGAATTCACTCGTTGCGTGAAATGGTATGATTATTATTATTATATCGCTTTCTTGCATCTGCGTCTGGCTGCCACCCGGTCAAAAAATAATTAATATTAGTAAAATGCACCCGACGCAAGAAAGCTTCCACAACACGCGGTCCCAGTCCTTCTTCTCAGCTTGGCCCACCCCTTTTACAACATAGCAAACCCGGCAAACATGCCGACAAACACCACAGCGAATCCGTATGAGCGTCCGGCTTCGAGGGCCGAGGCCGCGCCCGTCTTCTTTCCGGGCGCGCTGCCACCGTTTGCCGAGCCAGGGGGTCCAGTGTAAACGCCGTTGCTGCCGGTCTTGGTCGTGGCATCTTGTGACGATGTCGTCGTGGCGTTGTGCCGCTGAGGGTTCGTGGCTCCGCAGGGGTTCTTCTGGAGGCAGTCGGAGGCGCAGACGTTGTTGTTGTTGCATGCGTTGACGCACTGGCGGCCCCATTCGGTGCACACGTAGTAGGGTATGCTCAGACTGTACTCGGAGACATTGGGCTGCTTGTTGTCGCCGCAGAGACAGCCGTATGTCAGGGTTACCTGGTCGGATTAGTATTCTACTTGTACAATCAGAGGTGCAGCCTCAAGAGACCACAAGTAGACGTACAGGGTCGCAGTCGTTGACGAGGGTAGTGCGAGGCTCGGTTTGCTGGCAGATCAGAGGGCAGGTGAGCTTCTCGTCACGGCACCATCGCTCTAGCAGCAATAAGTTAGCAACAGCATTTGGGCTTTCAAGGGGTCTCTGGCGACTTGCGTCTGGTGGAAAAAGGCACCGTAGTCGGGTCAATCTGGTAGTCGGCCTGGGTGAGGGTTGCAAGAGCCGCAGCGGCTACAAGGCCCGTCGTCTTGAACGAAACCATGACTATCTTTCGGAGTTGGGATGTTGTACGGTTGATAGAATGGAAATCGGCGGTGGACGTTTCGATCACAGAGTCGAGAATTATAGAACGGAGTGAAGAATCTATGGAAGAGCAAAGCAATCAGAGTGAATTCACACAAACGTCGGCCGAGGGGGCAGCATGGCCCAAGTGTACCTTGGGCCACGATACCAGGTAGAAGCTTACCGAAACAGGCAAGCTTGCAGCCGTTGAATCTCGAAGAGCAGCGAGTGTTCGTGGTCGGGAGGTATAAAATGCACACAAAGAAGTAGAAGAGAAGAAGAAGCCGTCAACGAGAGAGACGAAACAAAGGACAAAAGACGTGATCAAGAGCGAAAAGGAAGAAGAAAAATGCTAGAGGGGGCGATCTTGGAAAAGTATACAGGAAGCAAAGCAAAAAAAAGTGAGACTCGGACTGCCACAGGAGAGACAGGCAGATTATAACCAACCCAGGTTTCTTTGGCCGGTCCGTCCACCCAAAAGGTCCCGGGGGCACAGGGCTCAGCTCCTTGCTCTGGCACAAGGTTATTTGTTTCTGGCCCATGCTCATCGACTACACAGGAGCACCGCTAGGGTCGTCGTTCGCCGGCAGCACGGTTGCACGGATAGGGCGGGCAGGAAACGAGCTCTTTCAGCCGTATCATCTACTGGTAGCATCGAGTGTGAGTGGGCAAGGCGCGCCGCGGCTTCCCGCCACTGCAGTGACCCCGTACCACCTATCAGCAGCCCGTATTTTCCCAGATGGAAGAAAAAAAGAGGGCAGAGCTGTTTTCTAATACTGAGTAGCCCTTCATTTTAATATTAGCTACGGGTTAGCTTTCAGGTGATCTTGGCCCCCCGCCCAGGGTGGCACGCTAGCGTTGTTGCTTGCATGGTCGCAGCTTGCTTGCTTGCTTCCTTTTGGCGCCACTAGATGAGACCTCATCTTACTACAACAGGCCATCGCGCAGCGAAAATGCATGGCGTAGCGTGCGTTTTTCTTTATTTAGCTCCAACATCCCGTCGCTACTACAAAGGACTTTTTTCCTTTTTTTTTTCTTCTCCCAGAATTCAGATAGGAACAAAGCAACCTGTGCTCTCCGAGGTCTCGTCCCGTGACGCGCAAATCAACGGCAAGAAAGAAGACAAAGGAAAAAAAAAATTATACCCCGAGGGCCGGGCTCGACGCAATTAGCAGGGGGGGCCCATGCAACATAAATGACCGTGGCGGCGCGCGCCGTTCAACCCGTTTGACTGACTTGGACGCCGTGAAAACGGGGCCAACCCGTCCGTCCTGTACAAAGTACCATCATGACGGAGGCGAAAAGAAATAAAAAAAAGGCTCGTGTTCAAGCCAAGAGGAGCAAAGCATAGAAACACGAAGTCTGCCAGCGGAGGAGCAGGCTACGTAGAGACACGACAGTGGCGCCGCCGATACGAAAGCAAAGGAGCAAACTAGCCTCTGTGTCGCTGTCCATTCGCATGTGCAGACGGAGACAACATCTAGCTGCATAACAAGCCACCACGCCTATCGCTGCAAGAGTTTATCATTGTTGCTTTTTTGCATGCGCAAATACGACGTGCCACCCAGTCAAAACGTCCTTGCCAAGTCGATGCAGAATATCTGTCGAATGGCGGCAACAGCCTCAAGCGAGGTGGCAATTTTTACGGTATCTGTACTCCGTATTCTTTATGAAATGCATGTGGTCATATCGATATCATCTATAATCCTACCAATACGCAGAATGACAAAGAGGTCTGACTCAGGGTCCATGCTTGCTTCGTCTGCGCAGTACTGCACTCCGTGTACCGTACACAGCCCCCCGTTCCTTTAGCCTTTTCCCAGCTCATCAGACATGTTTTTGCAGCATCTCTGCATGTTCTACATGGACCCCAGGTCCTTGCACGCTCACCGTCTGCCCTAGCATCAACCGTCTAGGTCAAGTTCGGAGAGTCGGCGGTGAAGACCGGTCTGGTGTGTGCCCCTCGGCGGACTGACTTTCCCTGTTCGGTACTCAAGCGTCTGTACACTGGTGCAGTGGCGAGAAGCATTGGCATAATGGTGTGCCAGCAATGAGACACCTTTCCAAACGCCAAACCCCCCGGGCACAGCGGGAGGAGGAGGCGTTGACCGCATCTCTTCGACTTCAGTCGACCATACAATGCATACCATGGCACGAAATTGCAACATGTCACCTGCCTGTGTCAAAACTTTTGGGTACCTCTGAATATATCTGGAGATGATATCAGACTCATCATATGCCGAGCGCAGAAGGGCTCGGCGCCGGCCCCACATCCAAAAGTCTGGGGAGTAGCGCCGGCTTTGGATTATCATCAGCGATGCATTTTTTCCTTGACGTGGACATGACAGCATAACTTATTTTTTGGACGCCGCAACTTTGAATTACATCATTGCGCCTCGTCAACAACGCCCGGTACCGTGTGCGCACACGATCTCTCTCTCTGTTATCGCCGCATCGCCAGCTGAAACCGATCCCTCTCCGACCACGGCTCGGGACAGCTCCCCATCGCCCCTTGACCCGTCGCTCGCCACTTGCGTATCATCTGCGGGCGGTGCGTATCTTGTCTGCGCTACACGCCGCACATACTTGCCCGGATGGAAGCGACCCTGAATCGGAGTCAGGCTGGGGAGGGTGGAGGACGAGGCGCCACAAGCCAGACGTTGGGCTCGGTCGAGACCGAGACACACGACGCCCCCGTCGCTCGCGGCAGCGGCGCGGCGCCCAGCACACTGCGGCTGGGAGGACTACGAGGCGGCAGCTTGAAACGACAAGATGATGAAACTACAAACGCGACGGACTCGTCGATGCAACCCAACACATCGGCCACGGCGCCGCCCTACTGGCAAAACGTGCCCTCACGGCGGCGCGCGGCGTCCACCCAATCGTCAGACTCGGGCCGGCCGACGGGAGCCATTCTGCTGCTCGACAACGAGGCCGACGAGTGCGAGGACCGCAACAATGCCTGCTGGGCCAAAAACGTCGAGATCGTCGACCACACGGTCGTCAATGGCGGCGCGACAAGCATCGGGGCCTTTGTTGTGTGGAACGTACGGGTAGAGACCCTCCAGGTACGCGGAGACGCCGTCCAGCGGGCCGTCCCAAATCCAGAGTATCGGGGGGGCGCGGTGCTAACAAGCAATTCTAGGGGAGCTATATGAATATTCGAAAGCGTTATTCCGAGTTTGACACGTTGCGCCAAAGGTTGATGAAGTCGTTTCCCAACTTTGACGCCGCGGTGCCTAACCTGCCGCCCAAGAGCGTAATATCAAAATTTCGGCCCAAGTTTCTAGAGAAACGACGGGCGGGCCTGCAATATTTCCTCAAGTAAGGGATTTTTTTTTTGTGACGAAATGGTATGGCACCAACAGTATGCTGACCGCTTCATAGCTGTATCATCTTGAATCCGGAATTCTCGGGTTCGCCAGTCCTGAAGGACTTTTTGTTTTCTTAGCGGCCTTCTCACGGCTCCGAATAAGCGCGCTGCTTTTTTTGCCCTGTCTATATTTAGCGTACAACAAATCGTACATACTAATTTTATCACACCATTCATATGAAGAAGACATGAATCCTACCTGACTGAGTCGGCGGCAAACCGACGGACCACGCCAGCGTTGCACGGCAGTGTCGGGTGGCACTGCACCTGCTCAGCCACATTATCCGCGAAGCTTCTCTGATTGAGCCTAGCCTTGTGTCCTGCCACCATTCGGCGTTCCACCATGCCGCATTCGGCTGCCAACACGACGCATTTGCTAGGTACTTAGCTTTTTAACGTTGCTGTTCAAGCTTCTTCCTGATGCTTGGGAGCGGGGTCTCGATCGTTTGGGAGAGCAGGCCATGACGCTCCACTGAGATAGTGCGCCATAAGGCAGAGGAGGGCATCATGTGGCTCAGCAAGTATTATAGGGCACACTTACCTCTGAGCCTCCATGCACCTGCCCCTCGAACCGCTGATCATGACTCTTGCATCTGATAATGCAAACCTGGAGGCTGCCTCTACCTTGGCAAGGACCAAATATATGTACACTCGTCAGCCCTATCCCTAAATATTCCGTCACAAGCCACCATATGCTACAACAGCAGATCTCTTGGCAGGTTCTTTGCGTCACCAATCCAACGGTTCTGGTAGCTCCCGCTGTACCAGTAAAAATCCAGCTCGGCATCAGCCACCACACTGCCCGCGCTCCCGTCAAACAAGACTAGTTATTCTTCCAAATTGCCGGCCGGACCCTAGTTCTAGCCTTTCGATTTGCTAAGAGCCACACGACCACGAAGCACCAGCTGCCTCTCCCCTGTCACTGCTCGAGGCGGCAGCCCCGCCAGCCGCGGGTTATAAGAGCACAATGGCGGCCTCCGAGGCTGCCTCTTCGTCAAGACCAACAGATTCGACACACGACGCATACATAGCCTCGCTCGTGCCTCCGACCAAGGCAGAGTTCCGTGAGATTGCTCAGATACAAGCTCAAAAGGAAGAGGAAATTCACAGGAAAATGCAGGAACAGAAGATGCTCTCTTCCGACCAAGCACTACTGCTGGACGAGCAAGGCCAGGATGCAGCGGCCAGGATGATCCAAAGGACGTTCCGGGGGTACCGTGCACGTCGAGAAATGAACGGTTACAGCATTAATCCCACTACGCGCTGGACTGCCCTCCTGCACGACGCTCAGTTTCGTGAGGTGCACCGCCCACGCCCCCGCCCTCTCTCCCAAGCTGGGAGCGTAACTGCCGAAATGCACCCCTCATCCGCCGGTGCTCGTCAGAGTTGGAGAAAGGCTGGGCTGACGGTTCTCCGGGCTGCTCATGACGATACAGACAGCGAGTCTGACTCGGAAGTGGAAAACGCGGAGGAGGCCAACCCAGAAGATAAGGCTGCCCGAAGACAGAAGCGCCAGATTGACAATGCGAAGCGCCGAGCGGAAGCCCTCATCATGGATCGGCCGTACTTCCTGGAAATGATTGATTTGAAGCACCGCTACGCAAGCAATTTACAAGTATATCACGAGCAGTGGAAGAGGTCGGATACGCAGGAAAACTTCTTCTTTTGGCTCGACTACGGCGCGGGTCGCAATGTTGAGCTGGACGCCTGCCCCCGCGAGCAGCTGGAGCGAGAACAAGTGCGCTACTTGTCGCTAGAAGAGAGGCAGTACTATCTGGTCAAGTTCGATGCCGAGGGAAGACTGTGCTGGAACAAGAACGGTGCCAGGATCGACACAACGGAGCAATTCAAGGACAGCATTCACGGTATTGTTCCGGCTGACGATACTACACCGGCGTTTCGGTCGACTGCCAATTCTCTGGCAGATGACTCTGGTTCTGATTCTGACTCCTCGGCTGAGTCTAAGCGAGAAGCCGATCGTGCAGCCAAATATGCCACTCCCGGATTTGACAACGCAACTGGCGTCAAAAAGATTCACCACCTTTCGACATCCACCGTCATCAACAAGCTGTTGCGCAAGTCTGTCCGGAAGAATTGTTGGATCTTTATCGTTGATACCAGGTTTCGGCTCTACGTCGGCCTCAAGGACTCTGGTGCCTTTCAGCACTCGTCTTTTCTGCAAGGCCGCCGCATCTCCGCGGCAGGCCTCATCAAAGTCAAGAACGGGCGCCTGGAGTCGCTGTCGCCTCTGAGCGGACACTACCGTCCGCCCTCGTCCAATTTTCGCGCCTTTCTAAAGAGCCTAAAGAAAGAAGGTGTTGACATGAGTCACTTGACTATTTCCAAATCGTATGTAGTCCTCGTGGGGCTGGAGACGTACATCAAGACAACAAAGAAGAGCAAGAGCTTTGTGCAGAAACTGCTACGGACCAAGGAGAAGTCGGCAGATACCAAGCCGGCACAGAATGCGATGGAGAAACTTAGTCTTAAATCAGATGAATGATTATGAACATGTTATGGCGAAGAACTCGGTTCTCTTGTTCTATGGATTGCCCGGACACTACATGGCTCCAGTTCGGTGTGAGTGTACGTGTTTGACGTGCCCATAAGGTCAGACGAATAACATGCAAACACCACCAGGCACGAAAAATAGGGACTAACTACGAGGATATGATAAAGAGCCTATTTCCATTACGGTTCATGCTGTGACTCGCAATCTTCACGATGAAATTGGCATATAGGGTAGGCAAACGAAGCTGTCTGGAATGTTTTGGTCAAGTCGCGTCAGACGGGAGCAACACAGGCTGAAAGCACCGCCCACAGCTGTGGAATTACAGGCGCGAAGGCCTGTAAGACGCGCTACGAGACTCAGTAAACCGCCAGCAAAGGCCCAGTGCCAGCGCTCAACAGCGCTAGCCGTCCGCTGCTCCAGGCACGTCTTTGTTTGGGCGGATCCGCATCGCCCGCTCACTTCACGGTTTTACTTAGGGAGCCCGCGGCCTTTTTGACGAAAAAAAAGAGCGACTCTCGACTGCGAAAAGCATCAGCCATCCATCGCGGGAGTGACAATACGACTCTCGCCAAAGACAATGCCAGGCCGCTGCCATATTGTCAATGGCCTCCGTCACCCGCTCGACCCGACGACCTGAAGTCTTCCCACCTCCTCACATCAACGGGCACGCCCTCATGGCACGCGCGACCCCAGCGCTCTTCCACCACCCGCCGCCGCAGCAACAGTCGCAGGCACGTCGCACGAAACGGGGCATCGAGGCCACAGAGCACGAATTTGTCACGGCCAACACAAAAAAGACGAGAATCGCCGTCGAAATCCTCGCCCGGCCCGCCGCAGTACCACCGCAGAAGGTGCAGCCCCCCCTCCCGCGGCCACCACCACCACAACAACCTCGACCTGTAGCAGTAGCGGCTGCCCCTGCTGCTGCACCGAGCAACAGGCCCGGTCTGCCGCCTCCCGAAGCAGACCCCAACGTCACAAAACACCAGGCAAAAGTCATCAATGGCATCAAACACGAGCTGGATAGGCTCCAGCCCGACATGGCCGGCACAAAGGAAACTGGCCGAGAGCCTGGCCGCAAGCTCCGGTCCCAGGAAGCGACTCGCTTCAAGAGCGACCTCTCCGCCTATTTTCCAGACTATGACGAGATTATCGGAAACGAACCCAAAGAACAACGTATGCATTTTTTTTTCGACGCGCGGATGAGCCTTTCTTTTCCTGACAGCTCGTATCACAGATTTATTAAACATGGACACCCCCATCATAATTGTCGACACCAGCCCTCGACGCGCTCCTCAACCGGGGTTCTCACAACCACAACCCGAAGTATTTGCCGTGCGAGGTTATGGTGATGCGCTGTACACCGATGTTTTCGATGCGCAACAAATAGATTTTGGGTTTTTGGAAGCACAGTACAAAAACAGAGCGCTGGAGGATCCTCTGCCAGACAGCACTTTTGAACCAATACACCGACGAGCCGAGAGGGTTGAACGCTCAATACGAAACACCGAAAAAGGACGCGCCCAGCACGAAAAGGATCAAATTATTCGACTGCTCGAGGGACTGCAGGGCCACGACTGGCTTAGAGTCATGGGCGTTAGTGGAATCACCGAGACAAAGAAAAAGATGTTTGAGCCTGCCCGTGCCCATTTCATCAGAGGCTGCCAGGGTATCCTTGACAAATTCAAGAACTGGAGCTTGGAAGAGAAGCGCCGGAAACTGGAAAAAGAACGGACGATGGCTGAGCAAGCCCAGGAAGAGCTCAGAGAAGCCGAAGAAATTAGTGAGGAGCCAGAAGATGAAGAAATGGAGGACGTCGATGACAGCACGCCAACCCAGCAAAGCAGAAGTGAAGATGGAGACGGTATTGAAGAAGAAGATGAAGAAGAGGATACTCTGATGAATTCACAGGACAACAGTAGTGAAGCTTCATCGTCGTCACCGGCGAAACAGCTGAGGCAGGAAGCCATGGCTCGCTCAAAAATAGCTGCGTCGTCCAAGCGCCCCCGATCCGATTCGGCGGCATCAACACCGAGACAATCTGAGACACCAAAGGAGTTCAAATCGTTCTTTAACAAGAAATACGAACGCGACGGAGCACTTAATAAACATCGGCGAGCTGGGAGAAACGTCCTGGCCTGGGGGCATCCGATACCGGACGTTGCAGAGATGGACTTTGATCTGCCAGAAGATTATCGAGATGACGAGCTTCTCAAGGCCAGAGCAAGGAAAAGGAGACGAGAGAAGCGGGCAAAGCCATGACTGCTTCCTCTCCTATTTCCTTTGTATCTGATACTGTTACATGCGAGGCGTCGTTGATTTAGCGACACATTGGGCGATCTCTTCAGGAAGGCGTTTGGTTCTGTACATATAATATTGGGAGGATGAAATGAGGTTCATGGAGGCGCATCGGACTTTTTAATATCTGCCGTGGGCACAGTCATAGATAGATAGGCTGAAGCCACACTACAGTAGTGTAAAATGACTTTTTCTTCAAACAGCAACTTTGCCAAGGCATGCTGGGTCGTGTATGATGGAGCATGCTCGTAGTGCTTCCCACGCGTTGCATCATAAAATCATAAAGATGGCGAATGATGGAAAATATTAATTCGTTCTATATTCAACGCCAAGGCTAGCGAAAGCTACCCCAAAAAAAAGCCCTCTTGATTAAGCGAAAACAATGAATGAATAGAGTTGTTACTTTGGGTGGTGGTAGGCTCAGGAGAATACAGAGGTACCTGCAGAGCCGCAGTTGGCCCGTGCGCTAAGCTTCGTGATGGTAAACGCGGCTGGTAACTTACCTGCCTCATCACCACCAGCACACGATTTTGCGACAGGCAGCGCAACAACGTGGAGGCAGCTAGTTCCCTGCGCCGCGCAAAAACCTGCGGAAAAGGAACCAGTCGCATTTATCTCTACGCACATCTGAGCTGCGAGAGCCCCTTGAACTCCGACTTGCGATGCCCCTCTAAACCTGCTGCATGCGACAACCCCCAGACGACGAAGCTGCGTCCACCATTCGCATCGAGGTGGCGCCGCCGAACGCCTTTGTCGCGCTCATTTCCTAATACAGAAGAGCAGCTGACTCGAATTGCGACCCCTCGAGCGGTCGCTCGCGTCTTTTCGTACGCCCGCGAAAGATGGCGATCGAATCCGGGCGCCCGTTCACGCAGAACGGGTTCGACGACTTGCCGCCCCTCGACGACCTCCCCGTGATGGAGTATTTCGTCCTCAAGCAGGAAGTGAGCCTCGAGGTTGACTTTCGCGACAAGTGCATCCACGGAAGCACCAACATTATCCTCGTCACCTTTACAGACAAGGTGGAAGAGGTGTTCCTCGACGCGGCACAATGCGAAATCGACACCGATCGAATCACCATTGCCGAGCTGCGCGAAGGCCACAGCGGCGCGATCGAGGGACCCAAGCGACGGGCCGCTGCCGAGTACAATGACCCGTACAAGAAGCTGTCCCAACCCGAGGGCTGGAACCTCCGAGCAGAGCATTTCGACGTGCGCCGCATTCGCGCGCGCACAGTTTTCCACAGCCGCAAAACTGACGTTCCCGCCGAAAATAGAGAATTTGAGGGGTGTACGCCGGTGTATGGGTCTTTAAAAGTGAAGCTACGCGGCAGGGACGACAGAGATCGCCCGAGGTTGATCGTTAGGAAGTCAACTTTGAATCTCGACGGCCCCGACAGGTCGCACAAGCAGTACAAGATTACTGTCCCATTTGTCAACAGAAATCCCCGCGACGGATTGCATTTCGTCGGAGTGGACTCGTTGGATGCGCGATTCACGCACATGTACACGCGCCACTCGATTCAGCCAGGAACCGCGAGCTGTATTTTCCCCTGCATCGATGACCACGGGTCACGTTGTGACTGGCGCGTCTCAATCAAGCACCCGAGAACCCTTGGAGACGCCTTACAACAAGCTTTGGCAACCAAGAAGGATTCGGGTTCTGTCGACCGATCCTTTAAGCTGGCTGAGGAGGACAAGCTCCGAGAAATGTCCGTGGTATGCTCAGGCTTTCTGATAGAAGAAACGACAGACCCAGACGATGAGTCCAAGAAAATCATGACTTTTCAGCCCGAGAAGAAAGTTTCTGTCCAGAAGCTAGGGTTTGCTGTTGGACCGTTTGAACACATTGACTTGTCTTCTGAATTTCGAACGGAAGAAGACGAAGTCAAGCTCGGCATGAGTGCCTTGAAAGTCCACGCATATTGCCTGCCTGGCCGCGGAGAGTGGGTGAGGCACACCTGTGCTGCGCTCACGATGGCTGCGGATTTTCTTACATACACATTCGCGCGCTACCCATTCTCGAATTTCAAGCTCTGCTTCGTGGACGATTTAATCGATGATACAGTAGCCCTGCACTCACTAGCATTTGCAAGCAACCGACTGCTATATCCAACGGATATCATCGATACTGAAATCGAGGTTACAAGACAGCTTGTCCTTACGCTGACGTCACAATGGATTGGCATCAATATGATACCTAACACACGAAGCGATATGTGGCTGGTAGTGGGCATGGCTCACTATATGACCGATTTGTTCATGAAGCGCATTTGTGGAAACAATGAATATCGATTCCGCATGAAGACCATGTCGGACAAGCTTATTGAGCTTGATGTTGGTCGTCCTGCAATCTTTGACCTCGGCGCCAACCTGCATCTCGATGATGCAGAGGTGGACCTCATGACACTCAAAGCGCCTCTGGTGTTCTTTATCCTGGACAAACGCATGAACAAGGCATCTGGCGGTCACGGACTGACAAGAGTACTGCAAAAACTCTTGACGCGTGCGCAGATTGAAGGCAGCGACAAATCTACCATTCTGGACACAGAAAAGTTCAAAACGCTATGCGAAAAGGGGTCTCGGTATCGCCTAGAGACCTTCTGGAACCAATGGATCTACGGATCAGGCTGTCCGAGGTTCGATATCAAGGCTCGATTTAATAAAAAGAGGCTCTGTGTTGAGTTGACTCTGAACCAAGTACAATTTCAAAAGGCAAAGAAACCTCAGCTTGAAAAAGATGACTTTCTGCGGGAGATCAGAGAGCGACGAGCAGATGTACCCTATGGGGAGACCCAGCCTCTCTTTACTGGCCCCATGACGGTACGAATTCACGAGGCTGACGGAACGCCATACGAGCATATTCTTGAAATTCGCGAGGATGCTACAAGAGCCACAAAGTTTGAGATTCCTTATAATACGAAATATAAGCGACTCAAGCGAACGCGGCGAATGAAGGAGAAGCACAGCACTGGACAAAGCATGGAAATTACAGAAAACAATGACGATGCTTTGCTCTATTGTCTTGGCGATGTCTTGCAAAGCCCCGACGATCAGCGCGAGTGGGAATTGATTGACTGGGACCCAGAGACGGAGCGAAAGATGGATCAAGAGTCTTACGAATGGATCCGTCTCGACGCAGATTTTGAGTGGGCATCTGACATGACGCGGACTTTGGAGCCGTACATGTACGTGTCGCAGCTGCAGCAAGACAGAGATGTTGTTGCACAGCAAGACGCCGTGCTTTACCTCGCGCAGGGCCCGCTGCATCCAATCGCATCTGGTTTCCTAGTGCGAACCCTCATTGACCGACGATATTTCCATGGAATCCGCACAATGGCGGCAGCTGCTTTGACTCGACAGTCCAATATCAAAGATATCCCATTGCTAGGAATGCGCCAGCTCATGCGGGCCTTTCGAGAAATGTATTGCTACGAACAGACGAACCAACCGCGACCAAATGACTTTACCGACAAGAAGCAATACAATGTCCGCTGTGCAATCATCAAGGCCATCGCCGAGGTTCGCGACCACACTTACAAGTGCCCGATCGAAGCGCGCCGCTTCATTCTCGACCAACTTCGCTTGAACAACAACGAAGGCAACCCATACTCGGACCATTTTTACATTGCTTTCCTTGTCAAATCGCTTGCTACCTCGCTTATCCCGTCCAAACAGGACGACTGGCTCACTCGACAGAATAAGATTCCCAACGACGAAGAGAGTGCATTCTTGGACGAGGCGCTGGAACAAATTGAGCGAGTCCTGCGCCGCGATGAGTGGACCAATTCCTACCAAAACACTTGGACATTGGCTGGATTAGAGGCGAAGCAGCGCTTGATGAAGGCAGACGTGATTCCTAAAAACTTTACCGACTTTGGTCAATACCTGTTGGATGGAACCAGAGATTTGATCCGCATCAAATGCTTCGAGGCCTTGATTGACCTCGGCGCCATGATGGACCCTACCTTTTTCAGTTTCTTGATGTACTCTTTCATGACTGATCGCTCCCCCTACGTGCGCTCGAAACTGATAGCCGCTCTTGCCCGGGGACTGGCTGCCATTGCCTTTGGCGAGCACACAAAGGTTGCTAAGATCGAACCTTCTGCTGATGATGGCGACGGCCTACTGCTTGTGCAAGACAGCGCTCAGGAAATTGAAGCCAGAAAAGAAATGTTTGCTCGCAAAGAGAACCTGGATTCTGCCCTGAAAGCTCTGAAGAAGGAAATGGAAGAGACATATGTGGCTGACGAGAGGCACTACAGCACGGCGATGCGCAAAGCCCTCGATCACCCGGAACTGGGCCGGGCGGAGGTGGAGAGTCTTTTGGACCTCGCTTCCATGATGTTTGAGGAGGCGCAGAACTGGGTCTTGACGCTCAACCTCCCTAAACGCTGGAAGGCGGAGCGACCTGTGCAGCAACTGGCGAACCGCCTTGTTGTCAACTTCAAGTCTTACTACAAGGTCAAGCCAAAGGTTCCGCTCCCATCCATAGTGGCGCCACCGATAGCCGCGCCAGTCCCCATTGCGGGTGACATTAAGAAGCCACCTACCATTGGCAGAACGCCGTCGATTAAGATTAGCACTAAGCCGTCCCTGTCTGGTACTCCGCGGCCGTTGGCTAAGCCGCTGATTGGGCTGGATTCTATTGTTGCTCACGGCCAGCCTCCGACGACTGGGTCGCCGGCATCTACCCCCGCCCCGGTGGCTAAGCGGCCCCGGCCGGAGAAGGAGGAGCATGCCTCGCCGGCACCCAAACGTCCTAAGACGGACACGCCCACGGAAGCCAAGGGCCAGTGGAAAAAGAGGCGCATGGTTACGCTTAAGACTGAGAACCCGAGCCGGCTTGCCGTTATTCTCGGCAAGTCCCTCTCCTCCACCCCAGGACCATCCAGAACGGCCCTGCCAGCAAGTTCGCGGCCCGACTCATCCAACGAGAATACGCCTCTCAAGATTCGCAAGCCGCTCCCTTCGGGCGATGCTGTGCGACGGCCACTGCCGACGGGTGACGGTGCTTCCACGCCGCAGCACACGCCCGCGCCGAAGCCCAAGATTAGCGTCAGCAGATCGTCGACGCCGGCCGCGGTCAGGGCCATTTCCACACCCGCGCCAGCCGGTGCTGGAAGCCCTGCGCCGGAGACGCCGTCAGGAAACGCAGCTTCGTCGCGACCCAAGATTAAAATTATCCGAAAGCCGCAGCCCCCGCCGTCGGCATAAAAAAGGGAAGAAGGCCCTACTACTACTACGGGCTGTAAAGGGTGCGTGCCATGGGCTGACTGAATGAGGAGGAAATTCGAGATGGGAAGAAAGTAAAAAACAAATGGATACTTTGGAGTGGCAGCAGAAAAGAGCTGATATTATTTTAATTTCCGTGTATAGTTAGTTATAAGGCGTTACGGGGGGACCAAACACTCAGACTAGGGAATATAAGTTGGCGATTTGTGTTACACATTGGGATTACCCAAGTTGGGCTGTCGTTGTTTTTGCCTGTCTTTTGCTGAATGATTATTGTGTATATTTTCGAACAAACCTCGCATGTTTTCCGCTACTATTACTCCCGGATCGTTCTAATCTTCCCCGACATACGCACCCCCACAGCCAGTAGTGCGACTGGTTGCAGTTCTCACTCTATTCATCAGCCCTAGAGCAAGAGTGGCCACAGCCTGATTTACCCCGCGTGACGGCCAACTTTTCCTTCTCGAGAGAGTCGACGAAACCATGCCTGGCAATCTAACGCAAACATTGCGAGAATCGGAGAACAAAGATTGGAGTTACGGATCTAATTATACGGACGGAGCACTCAGACTCTTTCATGTACGCAATCTCCTGCCTGCATCTCCAAGCGATGTCTCGATTGTTCTTTCAGAATGGCGAGATTTAGATCACATTAGAAAGGGCACCGGCTTTCCGAAATATGCCGCCATCTCGCACTCATGGTTGTCCAGCCCGGAGGCGGAGAGGCTCAGCTCCATCGCCAACCGGCCTCTGAACATTGACCTCGGGCAGGGCAGCAGCGGCACCCATGCCATCAGCTGGCATGGCCTTTGCCAAGCGGCGCGGGCCGCTCGACATCTCGGGTGCGAGTACCTGTGGCTGGACTTGCTGTGTCTGCACCAGGGGTCGGCGGCGGACAAGAAGCTCCAGGTTCAGAACATGGGGCACATCTACCAGAACGCGGACGCGGTCATTGTCATGCCGGGCGGCGTCGTCGCGGCGCAGGGCGTAGAGCACACGGCGCACTGGATCACCCGGGCCTGGACGCTCCAGGAGGCGACGCTCTGCGCGAGAACCTACGTGCTGTTCCTGTATCCGCCGCGAGACCCCGCGTATGACTACATCACTTTTACAGTCTCGGCTAAAATTACACGATACAAGGTTGAGAGCATTGAGGGAGACTTGGCCGTGTCGGAGCTGGAGTCTTTGTTTCTCTGCCGTCAAGGGATTGTTGTCAGCAAAGTCGACCGAAGCACGCGGGAGACAATCAGCGAGCAAGAGTTCCTCGCTGGCTGCTTCGGAGACAACCTCGCCCTGCTTTCCGCCATGGAGGGCATATTGAGCGCGGAGACACTGCCGATGAAGCAATCTGCCGCGTGGCGCAACATCTGGCTGCGGACGTCGACCAGACCCCAGGACATGGCCTTTAGCATGATGCACATTCTGGGGGTGGCTCTCGCTGTCGACTATACCCGCCCGCTCGAAGATCTTATCCTGGAGCTCGCCCGAAAGTCGGCGTCGCTGCCGTCGTGGCTAGATGTAGGATCCTGTCTACCATTTGACCCTCGATGCGGGCTTGTTCCCGTGCTGCCACTCTTCGATCCCAACAGAGCGCCGGTCTTCAAGATCGAGGACCAGCTCGTGCAGGCGAGCGAGTACGTTACGCGAGCCCGATATATATTGACGTTTGACATTAAGATCCAAACCGCGCCGACCGCCCGTCACGAGGGCGACGTCGTCTGCGCCGCCTTGTTTGAGATTCGTCATGACCCCGCCTCCGACCGGGCCTCCATCTCCGACGGCCACGGACAGGAATTTGAGATTAAGAAGCAGTCGGACGCAGCCTCGCACGTCATGGTGATTGGCAAAGACGCCCGGTACTTCAACGCGCAGTGGCGGTGGGCGGTGGACGGCCCTGTCGCGTTGCAGCTGCAGAGGTCCGAAACGGGGGTGCTGGAACGACTGAGCGGTGCTGAGACTATAATACCGAATTGGATTGTAGACGGTATAGAAAGAAGAAGCCACCTTAGAATTGGCGGATCACCGGGGGCAGAAATCACGCCCTGTGACTGTGTTGGAAAATAGGATGGACTATTGGCAGGAATCAATCAGTCTCGAGTCGACTGATACTAGGGAATATATGATGGAGATTATTTCAAGTTAGACATGAATGATGCTACACGACAAAGTATAGAATATGAGTTGCTGGTCTTCTCGCTTTGCACTTCTGATTTGACTTTCCCATGTTATTCGAGCCGTCGGGATTGAGGCGCAGTCCTATTTAGGTCTAGCGTAGAACACGGCTACTGTCGCACTTTCCGCATCGGATTGATAACAGAGGCTTATCAGCACGTGATGCGGAACACTCCGCGCTAGGCTTGTGTAATGGCCCCGACAGATCTGGTCCTGGCTGGTCGCCCTCCATCCTGGCGAGCTTCCCAGGTTCTACACCCAGGCCTGGCGTCTTGTTCCCCCTCCACCACGCATCCTGTGCTTTTCTTTTGCAGCAGCCTTTTTACCTTGAATTTTTTTTTCTGCACGGGGGTCTCGATCTCTATGTAGATATTCGCTGGCCTAGCTGTGCCCCTCGAGCTGTGAGTCTACCCTCTTTTCCCACTTGCGATTGCGCGACAGGTCCTCCTGAGCTTGCGTTGTCGGGCTGGTCGAAAAACACAGCTGCACGGGATTCGGATCGCCTCCAGCGCATGCTGCCCCCCGGGCGGCGGCGAATTGCAGTCGGACTCGACGATATTGATTGGATGAGAGCGTGTCGGCTGATTTTTTCTTTGTCTTTTTTTCTTCTTCTTTGCAGCTACAGATCCAAACATGAACAGCAACCAAAGCCACCACGGCCAGCCTGGCGGCGCGCCCTACGACCGCGATCGCGAAATGGACGACCGACACCGCGCTATCCAGCAACACGAGGAAATGGCGAGACGAGACCAGGAGCGCGAGAGAGAGCGCGAGCGCGAAGCCGCCGACCGATTCCAATCCACACACCAGAGCAGCAGTGCCGGATCGATACCCATACACCAGCCCGTGGCGTCGCGCATCCCTGGCGCGATACATAGCCCGGGCGGCCTGCTGGCGAACCACAACGGCAGCACGTCTTCTATGCCCATTGCCCCGGGCCCGATGCAAAGCTACGGCGGCCCGCCACCGCCGAGTGACCACACGCGGCCCCTCCAGCACGGTGGCCAAGGTGCGAGCGGTCAGCATCAGGGATACGGGTCTATGCCTCACAGCCAGCCCGCCCAGGGCGGCCCGCCGCCTCCTCCGGGCGGTGGCTCAGTCTTCGGCGGCCCTCTGCAGCAGCAACCGCCACAGCCCCCGCAAGACGCCCAGCGACCGGGACAGCAGGGCGCGCCCATGGTGAATGTACCAGCAGGTGGCCCTCAGATCCCCGGCGGCATCACCCAGGGCCAGCAACCCATCCTCAACGTAAGAGAATCACAACGAAGAAAGACGCCCGTCGTGTTTGGCACGGCGAGCAGGTGTACATGCCATTCTGGCCATGTATACCTGAAAAACTTTTCCCGCGGCGATTGTTTAACTTGGATATGGAGTGCTAACACAATGTTATAGGATGCCTTGACGTACTTGGACCAGGTCAAAGTTCAATTTCACGACCAGCCCGATGTTTACAACCGGTTTCTTGACATTATGAAGGATTTCAAATCCCAGGCGTGAGTGCAGATTCTGATCTGTTACAGGTGACACAGCTAACAGGACCAATCAGTATTGACACACCAGGTGTCATTAATCGCGTTTCTGAGCTCTTCGCCGGCCACCCAAATCTGATTCAAGGCTTTAACACATTTTTGCCTCCGGGTTACAGAATCGAATGCGGCGCTGGCAACGACCCCAATACAATTCGAGTCACCACACCTATGGGCACGACCGTCCAAAGCATCGCTGGACGAGCGCCCGATGGTCACGGCACCACCCAGTCCATCTTTCCTGAGCGTGGTGGCCAGTGGCCTCAGAGGTCACCAGAAGCCAACTTCAGCGCCCCTGCGCAGAACGGCGGCAGCCTCTTTGTGCAAGCAGCCGCCCAAACCGGCGGATATGAGGCTACGGGACACCGTGCTGGCTCTCAAGCTCCTGGTCCCGCTGGTGCGAATGCCACTGCTGGGCGAAGCACGCCCGGTCCAGCTGGGCTCAATGGTGCTGCAGCAGCGGCCCAAATAGGGATGGAGCGACGCGGCCCAGTCGAGTTCAACCACGCCATCAGCTATGTCAACAAGATTAAAAACCGATTCCAAGACCGGCCGGAAATATATAAGCAGTTTTTGGAGATTCTGCAAACGTACCAGCGGGAGCAAAAGCCCATTCAAGACGTCTATGCGCAGGTCACTACGCTCTTTAATGCTGCGCCTGACCTGCTGGAGGATTTCAAGCAGTTCCTGCCAGAGACTGCTGGGCAAGCAAAGGCGGCTGGCGGCAGAGCCGAAGACGGCATGGCTGGCGGCGCCGGTCAGCAGCCCGGGAGAGACGGACAAAAGATGCCACCGCTGGGCAGCTTTGCCCCCCCAGCCAGCGCTAGCAAGGACAAGAAGCGCGCTAGAAACGAGAAGCAAGCCGCTGGAGGAGTTCCGTTACTCGCAGAAGTTACATCGCAGCCTCGTCTGCAAGCCGCTGCTGCCAACGGCAAGCGACCGAGATTGAGCCATGCTCGCGGTACTGTGGATGGGTCGTCTATCGAACCCACCTTGACACCTGTCATGCCGGAGCCATACCCCCCCCGTGCTTCCGGTACATCTAACATGGAGGAGATTGCATTCTTTGAAAAGGTTAAGAAATTCCTCAGCAACCGGTCCTCCATGAACGAGTTCCTGAAGCTTTGCAACCTCTTTAGCCAAAATATCATTGACAGAAACACGCTCTTCCACAAGGGTGCAGTTTTCATCAATGCGAACCCGGACCTGATGACTTTTTGGAAATTGTTTGTCGGCGTTGACACCCAGGACGTATTGATTGATAATCGTCCGGCACCTCCCTCCGACAAGCTTTCTCTCAGCAACTGCCGAGGATATGGTCCCAGCTACAGACTCTTGCCGAAGAGAGAGCGTCTCAAGTCCTGCAGTGGCCGCGACGAGCTCTGCAACTCGGTTCTCAACGACCAGTGGGCCTCGCACCCCACCTGGGCCAGTGAGGACTCTGGCTTCGTTGCCCATCGCAAGAACCAGTTTGAGGAAGGTCTTCATCGCATCGAGGAAGAGCGCCACGACTACGACTTCTACATCGAGGCTAACCTCAAGTGCATCCAACTCCTGGAGCCTATCGCTCAACAGATGCTGGCCATGACACCACCCGAGCGAGAGTCTTTCCACATGCCTGCTGCTCTGGCCGGCCAAAGCACCTCGATTTTCAAGCGCATCTGCAAGAAGATATATGGTGAGCGCGGCATCGACGTTGTCAATGATATGTACAGTCATCCCTTTGATGTTGTTCCCGTCTTGCTAGCCAGAATGAAGCAAAAGGATGAGGAATGGCGCTTCTCACAACGAGAGTGGGAGAAGGTGTGGCATGCGCAGACCGAAAACATGCACCTCAAGAGTCTCGATCACATGGGTATTCTGGTCAAATCGACGGACAAGCGCAATCTGACTGCCAAGCACTTGGTTGATGTAATCAAGACGAAGCATGAGGAGCAGCGTCGCGCGAGAGCGCTTCACGGGAAAGCTCCTCGCCACCAATTTGGCTGGAACTTTGCTGACAAAGACGTCGTCATGGACCTGCTTCGCCTGATGATGCTCTACAGCATGCACAATGGGCAACACAGCACACAAGAGAAAGAGAGGATTTTGGAGTTTTTCGAAATGTTCATTCCTGCCTTCTTTGACCTTCCCGATGAAGTTGTTCAGGAGCGCGTGCCCAGGATGCAACCAGACTCTGGTGAAGAAGAGATTGAAGACAACACGCCACCTGAGTTGACGAATGGCCGTAGCCGCAGGAACGGAAAGAAGGGCGATCTTCTTAGAGGGGTTCTCGATCCGGGCCGCACCGGCAGCAAGCCTCGGACTCAGAAGGACGATAGCACATCGGGCAGTAAGGAGTCTACGCCCGATGTCACCTCGACGAATGACGAGGAAATGGGCGACGGGCCTGATGAGGCACCTGCCCCCGACCTATCCAACGAACGGTGGATGCCTACTGTGCCGAAGGCTGTTGTTACAGGTTCGGACAGTGGTCTGTTGGACGGTGACGGCGAGCTCAAGGCCGACGGGTTCTTTAGCCGGCCCTGGTATAATTTCTTCTGCAACCAGACACTGTTTGTGTTCTTCAGTATCTTCCACCACGTATACGAGCGCCTCCAGGATATCAAAGGCAATCCCGAGAGGGTCGCCAAGGAGATCGAGCGACTGAGCCGTTCCAAGCCCGCCAGAGACATTGGCTTCACCGAGAACCACATGACCTTCTTCGAGGCCAACGAAGACCCTGCCAACTACTGGCCCAAGACTATGGAGCTCATTGAAGAGTACATCACTGGCGAGGTTGATGAGAACCGTTACCAGGATGTCATGAGACACTATTACCTCCGCAATGGCTGGAAGCTGTATACCATCCAGGATCTTCTCAAGACGCTGTGCCGACTTGCCCTCACTTGCAGCAGCACCGACGTCAAGGAGAAGACGCCTGATCTTATCCAGCAGTATCTCAATAGTCGCGAGAAGGAGGAGACGAGTTACCAGACCGAGATAAGCGCCAGAAAATTCGCGGAAAAGTGTGTCAAGGATGGTGATATCTTCGTGATTTGCTGGGTAAGTAACCTGCTCACTGCTGCGTCAAGATGCAAATGCTAACATGTATGATAGTTTCCCCAAAACGCAGAGGCTACTGTCCGCTGGCTGCAGCGCGACGAGACGACGTTTTACATGGATGAGATGAAGCTCCGCGAGAGATGGCAATACTACATTTCGTCCTTTATCCGTGTCGAGCCCACCGAGGGCATCCCCCGCTCCCGGCTGCAAAAAGTCGTGCTCACGAGAAACCTGCCGTCGAGCGACGCTGAGTCTGACGGCGAGAGCATCCCCAAGCCTCTTGCCTATGACGAGAATCTGACCATCTCCATCTGCCTGACGAGCTCCAAGATGATTTGGGCGCCCGGCACGTCCGAGTACTTTTTGTATGACAATGCGCCTCGGACCAAGGAGCAGCGCGAGCGCCGCGACAAGTTTGCGGCGGCCCTCAGCAGCCACCGCGAGAGCAAGCTGCTGGAGAAGATGGTGCACAACCCGGCGTGGACCAAGGACATGAGCCCCGAGCAGGTGCAGGAGCAGAATGCCCAGTTCCGCAAGTGGATGGACGAGGGCGTCGTCCCGTCTTCCTCTGCCGGTGGAGACATCGAGATGAATTAGGACGCTTACGATGAGATCCTCTACGGCTGAGCGAGAGAGAGAGAGATAGGAGAGGGATTGGGCCATCATCTTTAACAGGTTGTGCGTGTATCTTTTGTTTTGGCAGGGAAAGTTGGGGACCAAGGTTGACCATCTTCTGCGTGTATTCTCCCCCCTTTTTCTTTTTCACTTGAATTTTTGTTTACGGAAGGGTTTTGTTTCTTCATTCGATTATGCTGCTTACATTTGATCCATTATCACGTCATGTTTGTGTATTTCTTTCTTTTTTTTTCGATTGTGTTTCTTATTAGCAAGAGAGAGAGAAAATTCAAAAATCGGGAAAATTGGAATCCTTTCAGTTTTATAACTTCTTTTAGCTCCAAGCGTCAGTCACTCTTTTTCTTTTCCATCTTTTTTATACATCTTCCATGGAGCGAGGCGAGGTGGGTTTAGAGGCGGAGGGAGGTGTGTGGGCAGCGTGATTTTGGTTGCTTTGATAAGTGTCGGCTGATTCTTACTTGGTTTGCCCTGTTTGCTGCGCCTTTTTTTTTTCTTGGCCTGAGCTATTTCCACTTTTTGATAGTTCTCCATGCGCATCTATATTTACAATCTGCCGGTTGTGCGAGCGCAAGTTATGTCTGTCTAGAAATGCCTCGTTACAACTGTAGACTTGTTTCGATTCGAGATTCCTTTTCATTAAATGTCTATATAAAATTACCAGAGACTGCGAATAGCCCGTCCTGTTTGTATGCATAACTTTTTTTCTGGCGCGACATGTTTCCGGGAACTTTGCCCATGGAACTAACTGCATGTCTTCATCCAATCATTTACATTCCTTCCTTTTTTTCGTAGTTTATAAGCTTGTACGTTTACTGAAGGTTCTCAATGACAAGGGCAGAGGCACCGCCACCGCCGTTGCAGATGCCAACACAGCCAATCTTGGCATTCTTCTCCTTGAGGACGGAGGTGAGGGTGGCGAGGACACGGGCGCCGGAGCAGCCCAGAGGGTGGCCGATGGCGACAGAGCCGCCGTAGACGTTGACCTTGTCGGCGGGCAGGTTGAGCTGCTTCATGTTGGCGAGGGCGACGACGGAAAAGGCCTCGTTAATCTCGTAGAAGTCGACGTCGTTGGCGGTGAGGCCGGCGTGCTTAATGGCCTTGGGGATGGCGAGGGCCGGGGCGACGGTGAAACGCTCCGGCTCGCGCTCGGCATCACCCCAGCCGAGAATCTTGGCAATGGGCTTCAGGCCGAGCTCCTTGAGCTTGGCCTCAGACACGAGGACGACGGCGGCAGCGCCGTCATTGATGGGGGCGGCGTTGGGTGCGGTGATGGTACCATCCGACTTGAAGGCGGGGCGCATGGCCTTGAGCTTGTCCTCGTTGAGGTTCTTGACCTCGTCGTCCTTGTCGACGACGACGTTGGGCTTGCCGCGGCCGCCAGGGACCTCGACGGGGACAATCTCCTTGAAGAGGCCGGCGGCGGCGGCGGCCTGGGCCTTCTTGTACGAGTTGATGGCGTACTCGTCCTGTGCCTCCCGGGAAAGGTCATTGTCGGAGGCGCAGAGCTCGCCAGCGAGACCCATGTGCTCCTTCTTGTAGGCATCGGTGAGGCCGTCCTTGAGGACGCCGTCGACGAGGGTCTGGTCACCGTACTTGGCGCCGGTGCGGAGGTTGGGCAGGTAGTGGGGGGCGTTGGACATGGATTCGGTGCCGCCGGCGACAACGACGGACGAGGTGCCGAGCATAATGTTCTGGGCGCCGAGGACGACGGCCTTTAGGGACGAGGCGCAGACCTTGTTGACGGTTGTGCAGATGGTGGACTGGGGCAGACCAGCACCAATGGCGCACTGGCGGGCAGGACCCTGGCCGAGACTGTTGGCGAAGCTGTGTTAGCAGCAGCATATTTGTGAGTGTGAAGTTGGTGTAGGACCGTACCCAGCGGAGAGGACATTGCCAAAGTAGACCTCGTCGACCTCCTCAGGCTTGATGCCAGCACGCTCGACGGCACCTGTGGTGGTTAGCTGTCTGGAACACATTCAACGCCGTCAATGAGGGGCATTGGCATACCCTTGATGGCGACGGAGCCGAGCTGAGTGGCGCTCAAGCTGGAGAGGGAGCTATTGGATTCTTGTCAGCAGACTGTCTGGCGTCTCGCGACAAGTTTTCCTTGTAGTTGAGCGGTGTCGGACGGCGGGGGAGCTACGAACCCAAGGAACGAACCGACGGGGGTTCGGGCGGCCGAGACGATGTAGACGGGAGGAAGGTTGGACATGTTGGCGGGGTATTTGGTTGATGTGCAAGATGTATGAAGAACCGAAGATGGGAAGAAAAAAATAAAAGGTCGCGAGAGGATGGTTAAAATAGAAAAAGGGGAAAGCCACTGGAGGTGAGGACCAAGTTTGTCTAAAAACAAGCCCAGCCCAGGTACCGACCGCCTTATCACTCGGGGTTTCTGCTGGATCAACGAGCGGGTAAGGAGGGGCAACTATTTTGGCGCCGTATTCGGACCTCTTGCCGGCGGTGCGGTAGCTGCCACGGTGCACGGTAGGAGAGGCTGAGAGCTGTAGGTACTTGGAAGTCATGAAAAATGTCACGGCTTTCGCTATATTATAGATCCATAATTCATTACTACTGCCCTCGTACATTCTGCGCGGAATTCATCTCTACCCCATACATGGGCTGTTGTTGTGCTGTAGTTGACTTCATGTCTTGACTCGTAATCGGAGGTGATGCGCCCGCCGTGGAGTTCGCTACCTGCCGAGCGGCAGAGGGGCCCTTTCTGCAGCCCACCACCAGACACCTCTCTGAGATGAGATGTCGTATGCGAGTGAGGGGTGTTTTCTTGGAAGTAAACAGGGCTCCAAATAGATTAAATTGTATTTTTAGAGCTCCCCACAACGGCAATCGAGTTTTTACCCTGTTTTTAGCAGCAGCAGTTACTGACAACTTTGGCGGTCCTGGCCGGGGTCAAGTCACTTGAAGCTAAGCATACAGGTGTGGCAGGTACCTGAGCAATTGGGCTGCCAGAAACGCCATCCCTTCCTGGCCATTTTCCTGTTTGGTAACGATTAGGACGGCTGAAAAATTATAGATTCTTTTCTTTTTCAATTTTACGTAGCTAAGATACTGTTCACATGAAATTCAATTAAAACCCCGGTTCAAGGCCCGTCTGAACGCAGACGTCACTTTCACAGACCTTTAACGATAAGCTACCAACTGCCTCCAATCTCCACGTGACGCGGTGCGGCTGCTAAGCAAAGCTCAAAAAAGTTGCCTATGCGCGCGGCGCGGACCACAGTAACCAAGCAGTGCCTGTCAATTTTGCAGCTGCCATTGATCTTTGCAGTTGTACGCGCACCAAGGCAAGATGGATGATCTATATGACGAGTGAGTACCCTCTCTGATCGCTCACTTAAAAACTCTGCGCTGACCGCGTCGCAACTAGGTTCGGCAACTTCATTGGCGAGGAAGTCGAGTCGGAGGCGGGCTCCGACGCGGGCGTGGATGCCGCTGATTATGTGTACGATGACGCGACCGGCGATATTCAGGATGATGAGGAGCTCATGGAAGTTGATGGTGAGTTGCGCGCGCTCTTGCGCCCCCAAATGGACCAGTCTCAAGCTGACAACTGGACGCGCGCAGATGGCCCCTCCAACGCAGTAATTCTTCACGAAGACAAGCAGTACTACCCGACCGCCGAGCAGGTATACGGCCAAGATGTCGAGACCCGTGTCGAGGAAGAGGACGCGCAGCCTCTCACCCAGCCCATCATCGCCCCGATTGAGACGAAAAAGTTTACAATTGAAGAGGAGGATCTGCCGCCGGTGCACTACAGCCGCGAGTTTATGACGGACTTGATGAACTTTCCCGATCAAATACGAAACGTCGCTCTTGCTGGTCACCTGCACCACGGAAAAACGGCCTTTACCGATATGCTCGTTCTGGAAACACACGACATCCTCGAGAAGCTGGACAAGAGAGTGGGCCGGAGGCGCGACGAGGCGCTGCGATACACAGACATTCACATCCTCGAGCGCGAACGCGGCGTCTCCATCAAATCGTCCCCCATGAGCTTTGTGCTGCCTAATTCCAAGGGCAAGTCGCATTTGGTCAATGTCATCGATACACCTGGCCACGTCAACTTTGTCGATGAAGTCGCCGCTGCGTTCCGACTGGTGGACGGTGTTTGTTTGGTTGTCGACGTCGTCGAGGGCGTGCAGGTCAACACGGAACAAATCATCAAGCATGCCGTCCTGCAGGATTTGCCACTCACACTCATCATTAACAAAATGGATCGCCTCATTGTCGAGCTAAGACTGCCGCCCAAGGACGCATACTTTAAGCTGAAGCACGTTATCGAGGAAGTCAACACCATAATCACAAATACCGCCCCCGCCTCGTCTGCAGCAAAGCGCATTAGCCCTGAAAAAGGAAATGTGCTCTTTGCTTGCACTAATTTGGGATGGTGCTTTACGCTACAGTCATTCGCCAAGATGTACGCCGACACCTACGGCGACGTCAGCGCCGAGGACTTGGCCAAGCGCCTCTGGGGAGACGTCTACTTTAACCCCAAGAAACGAACCTTTTCACGGAAACCACTCGAGGATAGAACCGCGAGATCATTTGTACACTTTGTCCTGGAGCCCATTTACAAAATCTTTACACATTCCATCAGCGATAGCCCAGAGGATTTGCGCCCTGTCCTAGAGTCCCTCGGAATTCAGCTGAAACCTGCACAATACAAGGCAGATGCTAAGGTCATTCTGAAGCTTGTGTGCGAACAGTTCTTTGGACGCTCTACCGGCTTCGTCGATATGCTTGTGCAGCATGTGCCTTCGCCAGTCGAGTCGGCGCAACGATTACTGGAGCGCCACTACACTGGTCCGCTTGATAGCAAGGTTGCCAGCTCCATGCTGGAGTGCAACCAAGATGGACCCCTTGTTGTGCACATTACTAAGCTTTTCAACAAACCTGACGCCAAGAGCTTCTATTCTTTTGGCCGAGTTTTGAGCGGAACCGCGCGTCCTGGCATGCAGGTCCGTGTCCTAGGAGAAGGGTACTCGCTTGACGACGAGGAAGATATGACAATGACAGCGATTAACCAAGTTTTTATTGGCGAGACGAGATATAATATTCCCACCGACGGCGTACCGGCGGGCAACCTCGTGCTACTGGACGGAGTCGACAACTCAATAGTCAAGACGGCCACGATTGTCGCACCCAAGCTGGAAGATGACGAGGATGCGTACATTTTCCGGCCCATCAGCCACTTTACAGAATCAGTTCTCAAGGTTGCTGTTGAGCCCATCAACCCTTCGGAGCTACCCAAGATGCTTGATGGCTTACGAAAAATTCAAAAGTCATATCCTCTTCTTGACACCAAGGTCGAGGAGTCTGGCGAGCACATCATCATCGGTACTGGTGAGCTCTACATGGACTGTGTTTTGCACGACTTACGCCGTCTATACGCCGACATGGATATCAAGGTGTCAGACCCCGTAACAAGATTCTGTGAGACTGTGGTGGAAACGTCGGCCACCAAGTGCTACGCCATAACACCGAACAAGAAGAACAAGATTACCATGGTGGCGGAGCAGCTGGAAAAGGGCATCTCGACCGACATTGAGACGGGCGCCGTCAAGATCCGGGACCCGATCAAGAAGACGGCCAAGTTCTTTGAGGAGCACCACGGGTGGGACAAGCTGGCGGCGCGCAGCATCTGGGCGTTTGGCCCCGACGAGGCCGGCCCCAACATTCTTCAAGACGACACGCTACCGACCGAGGTCGACAAGAAGCTCCTCAGCACAGTCCGCGAGTCGATCCGCCAGGGCTTCAGCTGGGCGACGCGCGAGGGCCCCCTCTGCGAGGAGCCGATCCGCAACACCAAGTTCAAAGTCACCGACATTGTCCTCGCCAACGAGGCCATCTTCCGCGGCGGCGGCCAGATCATCCCGACGTCGCGCCGCGCGTGCTACTCGTCCTTCCTCATGGCCTCGCCGCGGCTCATGGAGCCCGTGTACGCCGTGTCGGTCACGGGGCCGGAGGACTCGTACATGGAGGTGTACAACGTGCTCGCGCGGCGCCGCGGCCACGTGCTCTCCGACGGGCCCGTCGCGGGCACGCCGCTGTACCGCGTCAACGGGCTGCTGCCCGTCATCGACTCGTTTGGCTTCGAGACGGACCTGCGCATCAAGACGCAGGGCAGCTCCATGGTCTCGCTCGTCTTTGACGCGTGGAGCATCGTCCCCGGCGACCCCCTCGACCGCGAGCAGGTCCTCCGCCCGCTGCAGCCCGCCGCCGTGCAGGCCACGGCCCGCGACTTTGTCCTCAAGACGCGCCGCCGCAAGGGCCTCAGCGAGGACGTCAGCGTCAAGACGTTCCTCGAGCCCGAGTTTTACCAGAGCCTGATGGAGAGCGGCATGTTGGGCGAGTTGTAGAAAGTGTCTTCTCTCTTTTTCTTTTGGGACAGTTGTCGCAATGTAGGATCTGGCGGAGGAAGAAGACTGTATGATTTAATACAAAAAAGGGAATGCTCGATTTGTCGTGGCAAGATGTTGCGTTTTAGGCCTCGGCGTACGGTCTTGGGAGTTGTATTTGTTTTCATAGCATTACTTTTATCAAACACAAAAGTGAAATCATTGAGTACTTCATTTTGACATTTTGATGTGAATTATTACATGTATCAGGACCACTGTGGCCTGAATGGACTAGCTCCTTGAGAGCGATATGGGTATATGTATATCTACAATAGGGTGCGGCATGTGTATGCTCGCTATATTGCAGGACAGCTCCGTAGCTGCCGTGTATACTCGAGCCTCTCCACGGCAAACCGTGAGGGCTCTTGGTCTGGTTGCCCAGCTGCCTTACTCCTCAGCCCGACCAGATATATATGCCTGAAGCGGGCAGTCCACGACCGTCAGTCTCTTTTCTCCATCGACGGCGAACTTGGGGTCCTTTGAAGCGATGGTAGATCGAATGGCTGGCGTTGCGCCGTCTCTCTTCCTCGAAACAACGGGGGGTGGGGGAGGCTTCCTCCCGACTTTCGTGTGTTATTATTCCGCACATCATCATCAGTAGCACGTCTCGAGCATCTTGTCCAGCACGCTCCGGAGCGAGTCATTCTCCAGCGCCGCCGCCACGCGCTCCTTGTCGGCGAGCTGCTTGTTGACCTGGTCGTCCTGCACGTGCGTGCTCTCCTTGCAGCGCACGTCGACGCGGTAGTTGGGCGGCAGCGCCTGCTCGAGCCGCACGCGCACCGCGAGGCCCAAGATGGTCGCCAGCGAGCAGTGCGTAATCGTCGGCGTGATGCCGACAAAGACGTCGACGAGCGCGTCGCCGTCGTCCGGGCGGGACGAGACGCGCGGCGAAGGCGTCAGGTGAATGTCGGCGAGGTTGATGACGGAGAGCTGGCCGAGCGAGACGGGGTGTTCGGGGTCGGTAATGGTGGAGATGAGGTCTGTCACGCCACAACAAAAACAAAACCCAGTCAGTTTTACATGCTTTTTCCCTATGAGGAATGGAGAGCGGCGGGGGAAGTAAGTAAATACCGTAGATTTCCTGCTCGTCAATCGGCTCGGGCGCGGCAGAAGCATCGTCAAAGAGGCCGCCGTCATCGGCGCCCCCGCGGGGCCAGGCAATGGCGGCGCCGTAGTCGTCGCCGCAAAACGGGCTCGAGAGGTACGGCGGCCGCGCAAAGATGACGTCGGCGTACTTGGAGTCGGGCCCGCGGCGGGGAATCACCTTTTGCGAGCGCGTGGGCAGCTCCGAGGCGTTGAGGACCGTCGGGTTGGCATTGTCGAGCGCGGCGGCGGCCATGATGGAGGGGTAAACTAGTTGAGTCCCCTCTTGCTGGGTAGCGTTGACGCGGTCTGCGAGGTCTGGTGAAAATCGCAAGTTGTTCGGGATGATGGAGATCGGAGCTGTAGCGGGGTGTGTTCGAGTCGTCTGGATTATGGGGGATATAGACTTGTCCGAGATGATTCGTTCTGGAGGCAAAAACCAGCCAAGCCGGTGATGCAATGTCGTGTGCCGACGCAGAAGTTGGAACCCAAAGCCCCGCTATTTTACGCACGCTGTGGCCAGTGACAGCGCCGTGATAGGTAATGCGCTTCTACAAGTTACAGATTATCAAGCAGAACAACTACGTCTCATGAACAATTGTATTCAACTCCAAGGCACGCCAGTCTGTAGATTGTCATCCTGTAGAATGATGAACCCTCGCTCATGCGCCAATTCCAAGACTGAGAAAATAGCCGACTCGTCATTGGCCCCATCAGTGGCACTGGACTTGCGCCCGTCGTCCGGCCCGCGGTGCTACCTTGTCTTCCAATCGTAGACGACGGGATTGCAAAAGCTCTCAGACATGCCTCGTGCACTTTGCTCGCTAGTTTCCGGATCCGGAAAGACGAGGTAACATGACGCAAAATGCTGGGCGGTCCGCACACCCTGTCAGGCCCGTGCATTTCTTGTTGTTGCGCCCCAAACAGCATACTATCGATCCGGCTTTCCACGGCGTTCGCTGCTTCAGACACCTGTAAGCACAGGGGGACCCGCGTGCCGCGCCTCCCGCCCGCCAGGCAGCAAGATTAACGACACGGCATGGCCGATAAGGTATGGCGATGCAAGGCTAATGACAGTGTGGAAAACTGCATAAGCAAACTAAAGAACGGACGAAAGAAAAAAAGTCTTCAGCAGTCAGATCGGATACCGGCCGCGGCGAGGCCTTGCGTGTCCCGCGCGGTAACGCAGTCTCGTTCTGTCCCCCGTTTTTTTGCAGTGCTTATTGTCGCGCATAACTGGTGGGTAAAAGTAGGACCCGTTCCTACCGGTACGGGGTTTTGGTACGGATTCTAAAAAAGTCTGCATCTGGCCGAGACACTGAGGCCGTGCTCCATTGGCTTCTTGCTTGGCCGCAAAGCTGCTTTTCCTATTGGCATGGTCTCTGTGCCACCCTGAGCTCGGAGCCGGCCGTCAGTCGGCTAAAAAGCCACATTGATCATCATCCATGCCCTTTTTTTTCGGAGACACAAATGTCTGCATCCCTGTTGCCCTGCCCGTACTGTTCACGACGTTGACGGGATGTGCTGCGACATTTTCGTATCGATAATTTCTGGCGTGGATTCTTCGAGGCTGACGAGCTAGACTTTGCCTGTGTATACTGCGGCCTGCAACCTGATCGTCATAATGTATCGAGCATAATAAGCTGCGGAACACAGCTGCCTCTGCAGCTTCCCCATTTGGCACGGTGGGATGCGCCGCCTGTCTATTAGTTGATCGCCAGCGACCGACATTTCGTTCGCCCAGCACTTTAGTTGGTGTTCGATACCACATTAATAAAGGGCGATCAGCCACGTTGCTGGGCACTATGCGCCATGAACCAGCAATTACTTCCCAAGCCTCGGCATCCTGATTGTGAATCTAGGTCCAGCTCTGGTAGCACTTTTTTGGACTTGTACGCAGCATGACATGTGACAAAGCTGTTGATACGGTGCACCACAACCCCATCTGGCCACCTGCTTCAGCCGTCGCCCAATGCAGAAATCCGGCGGAGCGTGGCTTGCATACGCTGGACTGTATTCTAATGAGCTGCAGACGTTGAGTAATAGTGTATGGGCGGAAAACAACGTGATATCATACGGGTGGACACTCTGTCTCCAACACCCCTGACAAGTCTTCAGGCGCTCGAGTTGGGATGAACTTGTTTTCAGCTCAGTTACAGCTGACGAAAATGACAAGCCCCAGGGCTGTCGATGCAGCCCGGCGCTCGGAACCGAGCTCGTCAATCCGTCTAACTCCTTTGGAGGCTCGTCTTCTGCCTTGTTTGTAGCCCGAGAACCAAGCAAGACGGCTCGATTTTAGGCAACACGAGACCCCTGTTTTTTTCAACCGATGTTGCAAGACCCATGCAATTAATGCACAACTGCTTGGGCTTCGGGCAAGCATCTCATCGACATCTGCCTCGGCTCACTTGGACAATCCGGGCTGTGGTCTTGGGCCGTGGTGGTGGAGGGAAAATTGGAGATGGCTGGGTACGGTGACCAAAGACTCTGATCCAAATGCAAAAATAAAAAGGCCGAAGTCGAGCCTTGGAAGCTCCACAGGACCGGCCGACCTTCTCTGCTTGGTGGGAGTCATCTTGTTCACCCACTTGGGGCTTGGCCAAAAGTGAGTAGATGGGCCATCCCTGGCGATGCAAGAGTGGAAGCCATGTAACCAGCACCACAATTTCCAAGATGGGCCATTATCGATCCGGTCCGGTGCGCGCAACTGCTTGGCGTTATCGAGACCTGGTTTCCTCGTTTTCTGGGTAGAAGAGCCGTAGCATCCGCGTTGCGGACCCAAAGGTGCAAGGCATGCCTTTGGCGCTAGAATCGCTACCAACATGTCTGTGGGCCATAAGTGGACAAGATATTCATGAAATTCCTCGTGTCGTAGCTGCCATTGCTTTTGTCACACCCATCAGTCTCGGGTAGTTCGTGAAAAGTTCCAATGTCTTTGCCCATTTCAATATGGGGTGTACAAGCGAGAAATTGTCTGCCTAGGGCGGAGTATTTTTCTGTTGATGCAATGACTTTGTACAGTTACGCTCCCATACAGCAGTGAGTTAAGGACGTCCCCTGAAGCTTTGGTCTGCGCAGGTCTCATCTATTTCGGGCGGAAGTTACGTTGTAGTTGGCGGGAAGAATTGGGCCGCAGGTCTCACATGGCTGGGGAAATGTTTGCTGTGGCGGAATGGTCGTCAGACAATGCTTGGCAGACGGTTAGTAGCAATGACTGTTGGCAGGCTGTGGCTGCAAGGTACAAGGTGGCTGCAGGTGATGGCAGGCTTGCTGGCGCTCTTGTATGGCGGATTAACCAGAAACGCGGGTAGGGCTCGGATTGCCAACCCTGGAGGGCCCTTGGGGCTGCCATATTCCATACTGAAGCCAGGCTCGAGGCTGAGACCTGACTCCCACCATTGGTAGTCACCATCGGTAGTCACCATGTGTGCAATTTACTGGTACCGACCAGAGGACGGATCGACACAAGGCTTGGCCAAAAGTACCCGCATTGTGGCCATTTTATGAGAATTGCCGGGTTTGAAGGAGCGGTGGCGAGCATTGGCGCAGCCACGTTCGTTCAGCGTGTAACAACCCCGGCCGGGTCGGTGCACGTCGGATGGTGGGTTTCGGCGATGCTGGTGCCACTGTCACGAGACTGTGTACGTGTGTTTCAGATCTGACGACAAACCAGGCCAATGTTCTGAGGTGAAGTTGTCGCGGTCAAACTGCAGGACAGTGGACACTCGGAGACGACTGCTGGATGCGTAGCTCGGTCGCACTATCTGAATTCCCATGTGCGCCAGCCGGAAGGCGAGTCAGAGTTCTGATGTGGCCGAGGACGCAAGAGGTCGTGGAGTTGCTCCCCCCCTAAGGCGCGTCATGAGACGGCACCCTAGCGACATCGTTGTTCCAGAACATACTTCCGTCGACTCTGGGGCTGTGGAAGACTGGAGGTTGCGGGTGGGCGGATGCTGCAGCCACAGCGAGTGGCACACGTAAAACCGGGCTGCCAGGAACACGAATCGGCAGCTTGGGACGCTGCGGCCAGCTCGATGGCGCAGTCTGGTGCCCGGGGTTTATGATGCCGCAAACCAAGAGAGGCTTAGCGAATGAATGATCGCATGTGAGGGTGTAGCCAACGGTCGACTGGTCTGTGCTGGCGGGGCAGGACAAAAGTTCTCGGCGACAAGTCTTTGCCAGGGTCGGAAGAGGAATTGATGAGCAAGACAGTAGGAAAGCAATGCGTTGGATGGGCCGGCCAGTGTGAATGGACAAGCGGGATGGTGCAATGGGGAGGAAGATGCAAACATGCAACTTTAGATGGTGCTGTTTGCGCATGGTGTCGTATGTGTTGTATGGTATCTGCAGCTGGCAGCTGGCAGCCGGCAGCCGGCTGCTCGAGGACCCTTGACAGCCAGTGCTAGGCAAGCGTTTGCCTCGTCGTCATCGACAATGAGTAGTTAAACGAACCCGGTATTGGTTAACAGATTAGGGCTATAGACAGACGATTTCGTACGGAGAATCATGGTCTCATTTTACCCTTGGCCATGCGCAATGCAGTTGCATGACGGTAATAAGACCCTGTCCAGGATGTCTCTGCTAAATATGTCTGCCATATCACTGGCGACATCGTTTCCCCGCATACACCAGTCGTGGTCGCCCCGCTGCACCGCGTTGGATCCTGGACATGAACAGGGCATGAACATACGCCACAACTACGCTACCGCTTGCGGCTTGCAAGTTGCAGATGTGGCATGTGCGTCTAGAATGCAAGAGGGGAGAGAGAAGAAAAGAAGGCAACGCTAGTTTGAAGGGGGGAACAGCACCAGCCGATGCCCCTGCAGCCAGAGTGTGAGATGGCCAGGCGGGACTGGAGAGCAAATTGAGAGGGCGCCTGTTGTGCATGTGCATGGAGGAAGCGTTTTGCGTGTACAATTACGGCGACCTACCGTGATATATCGGGAAAGCCATCAGTTGCCAATGTGCAGAGGTGGCTCGTGGCAGAGGGAGTGCCACAGAATGGGAGCAAGCGAGCCCATGTAGATGTGCTGCCATGCAAGGGACAAGGATCTGTCAAATATAGTATTGGCGGGATGGGTGATACGGCATGATTGGGCAAGATTGACAGCGGTAAGCGGTAGCCAAGCCAAGCAAGATGAAAAGAGACTGAAAAGCTTACAATGTGGACTATCACAGGTGGCGGCTTGGGACTTACCTATCACCCAGCTAGTGGTACCTCAGTAAATATTAATTTAGTGGCTGCTCCACTGGCCTGACAGTCCTTGATCCATTCATCTCACCTGGCCGGGGGGCCTTTGAGCAGTACCCCATCAGCAGAGTGGCTACTGGATTTCTGAATCCACTGTCACAGGACAAGCGCTGCTCATTTATAGCGGGCTCTATCGTGGGTGACGAGACCTAGACGGTACGGGTGCAGCGGTACGATGCCGACTGGGTTGGGTTGGGTGGGCAGCTGGGCAGCTCGTAGTTGACCTTGTGCAATGGCATTCATAATCATGGCAGTATTCAAGGCCTTCACCGTCGTCTCTCGTCCAGCAATACTCGGTTCACTCGGTTCTCTCTACCCCGAAAAGCCACCAAGAAGCCCACACCGATGACATCCCTGTGTTTTTTTTAGTGTAGCGCCAGCGCTTGTTTTACTCGTTCGTGGCGGACACACCAGGCCGGTGGGTGGCTGTCCAGATGGCACACACGGCACTAAACGTCAGGAAAGTAGTTAGCCTCCAAGTCTTCTGTCAAGACGGGCATGTGTTAGTTGGTTAGGACCGCCCTTGATCATTACAGACGACACATGGCGAGGCACTTGGGCCGCACAGCGCAGCCTGCCCCGTCTTGTCCAGTCGGCGTTGAAACTAGCATAAAATCTGGGTGGAGGAGGATTTGCATTCGGGATAATCGAAATGGCTGACAATGATGTTGGTGCGGGCACAAGCCAACTTGGTCGGGACTCCCGCTGTGCCTGTCTCTCTCGCAAGGCACCAGGATGCGCCATAAGACGGGGAGGGCCGGGCTTGAAGGATGACGGCGAGAGGTACCTAGACAATAGCAAACGGAGATGGGATGAAGAATGAAAAATCAAGGCCGTCTCCATTGGCCAACTCAAAACAAAGCCTGCCAGGTTTTTATTATCCGGACTCGCTGTTATTATTGTCCAACGACTCAGGACTCCAGTGGACAGTAGTTAGTCAGTGCTAGGTACTACACCGTCATCAGGTTGTAGCACTCGTCTAGCTAAGCCCTGATCCAAGCTAATCTGGCCCGCCCATTAGCACGTCGCTGCCCCCTGTCGCTCCCCGTGCTCCCCTCAAACCCGCCCCAGCCAGCCAACCAGCATGCCCAGGCCTCCATCGTCCCCCTCAAAGTCCACCAGCGCCACGCACGCTGGCCCCAGCCTTGCGTTGCCTTTCTCGTCGGCCAGTAGTTGATGGACGGTTGCAGACATAACGCTGCTATTGAAACTGGCTCGCCAGGTTCATGTCAGTTGGTTGCCAGTTCTCGTTTGCTGGCCAGTCATCAGCCGCCTTGCGCATGGACACACCCCCAAGGTAAGGTACCCCTCCATCTCCGCCCATCACTCACAGTGGCCTCCAGCACAGACTACAGGCTGCCCAGATGGCCGTCGCGGACGGATACGCAGTAAAGAGGTGAGGTACCTGCCATCATACGGCACAGGTGCTGCCTACCAAGTACCGACCTAAAGATGAACTCTTGTCCCACCATCCCATCCTCATCCTCCATCATCTCATCCATTCATGCATCCATCCACACCCTCCCACTGTCATTCCGCCCGTTTTTTCCTTTTGTGGGTGGTACTGGCTCTACCAGTAGCATCTTGTTTGTCTTCCGCCTCGCCCTCCCCTCTCCGCTGCCTGATCCCTCCCACCCCGACACTGATCGGCTGGCGCATGTCGCACCTTTTTTTATTGCATTTTTCTGCGCTCCTCGCCGCCGCCACACGAGCCACACGAGCCACACGAACCACCACCGACCAGCACTAGGTACCTATAACGTCAGGTACCCCAGCACCCCAGCACCACCCCCAGCACCCGGCATCCCAGCACGGCCAGCCGCATGCGCTTTTGCCCACTGGTACTTTTGCGTCCCGCCGACTCGCGACCCAGCTCCAACTCCCTCCTGCAACCACTGTCGTCTGTTATCGCATTTGTTGGTACTTTTTACCTTGCTGCATCTTCCTCACTCTACCCTTCTACTCTTCTTCGGCCCTCTCTGCGACGCTGCGACTCTCTGCGACCCCCGCGACTGTTGTCCCGCCTGGAGCTCGCTCCATTGACATACTTGCGCCACATCGACAACCCTCATCTGCTGGGCTGCCACCCCCACCGGCTCGATATATGGCCGTTGTCATTTGCTCACAGTTTCTCTTCGCGCCCTCGTCGATTGCCGTTGTACTTGTCGAATGATCCGCCGACCATCTTGAATTTTTCCAAATAAACATAGGCTGCTGTCTAGCTCGCCAACATGTCGTCCTTCACATTTGCCCCGAATCAGTATCCCCAGCAGCAACAGCAGCAGCGCGAGATGCAAAAAAGTATACCTAAACCTTGCGCCAGCATGCTCTTTGCCTTTGCACATGGCTAATCATGACGCTGCTAGACTATGTCTTTGTTGACGAACATAACCGACACAAGCGCCTCAAAGGCATGTCCAAGACTCTGCTGCCGCCCGGCCAACTCCGCTCCGTCGCCTCCGCTAACCAACTGACAATCAGTGATGCGAGCCTGCGAAGGATGTCGACGACGAAAGATCAAGTGCGATGCTGCCACCACAAACTCATGGCCATGCTCCGCATGTGTCCGCTTGAAGCTCCACTGCGTGCGACCAAATGGCTTCGACAGCGCCGGCGATCCAACCACCTACGAGGCTTTCATCACCCCAGACCAGTTTCAGCAGATGACCATGCAGATGCCTCCCCAGCACCAACGGGGCGCCGCAGACATGTATCCTCAAATGTCCAGCTATACCGACAATCCTGCGGCCTTCCATACCATTCCCTACGACCCCTCTCAGGCTCAACATGACATACACTATACCACTGTCCCACCTCGCGCCATGGTCGACCCAGCCTCGTATGCAACGCAAAACAACTTCCCGCCTTCACTCAACCACCCTGAGCACCCCGGTGCCTCTCCCGAGTCCTATACCACCGACTCTTATCAGAAGCAAGATTTGTCTGATCTTCTTGGGACCCTCAAGCTAAACGAGCTTGGTACTGGTATGATCGAGCGCTCCCCTCTTCTGTAACCCAGCTCTTATTAACCTACGCAATTGCAGCCCCATATCTACGGAACAAGGCTTCTTTTCGCCGCGGCGATGAACCTGTTGTCGAGGATGACGAGGACTACGGTGGTCTCCCCCCCATCCTCGCCGGCTCTGGCTCCAAAATCCGTATACCTCCAGAGCTCATGCCCGATGAGGAAACTGCTCTACACTATTTTGAGCTCTACTTTACGCACGTTCATCCCTACGTCCCCGTACTATACAAGCCGCACATCTACCATCAATGGCGCCATGCGCGCGAAACCATTTCACCCCTCATTCTCGAAGCCATCTTTGCCATTGGCGGCCGACTTGCCGAGGAACCTGCCATGGGTCAGCAATGGCTCGGCCTCGCCTCTCGACATGCTGATGCATTCATGGACACGCCACGTCTAAGCACGCTCCAAGCTCTTCTCATGATTCTTAAAGCCCGCGAAGGTGCCCCCAAACGTGGCTACTTCTTCCGATCTTGGATGACTGTGGTGCAATGCGTTCAGATGGCCAAAGATCTTGGTCTTGATGAGCATTACGACGACCACGAGGACGGAATCGATTGTGGGTATAATCCCACCGACTGCCATCTACGCACCCGTATTTGGCGGGTAGTTTTTGCTTGCGAAGTCATGGTTGGAACGCCCCAGGGTCGCCACGATCTCTCCGTCAATATGGATACTGTTGATTTCACCGTTCCAAAGCGCATGCCTGGTGCTGATGAATCCGAGTATCAAGTGTCGAGGAACTTTGTCTACTTTGTCCGTATCGTTCGCAATATCCGGACCATGAGCAGCACGTACGCGAAACTGCGTAAGCGCAAAGACTGGGGAATCGACCCCGAGTTCCAAGAACTTGACAAGACCATCACTGCCTATATCGGCGATCTTCCAGCCGACCTGGCTATTTCCTTTCCCGCGGACAACTCTCCTCCCTGGCTGCCCAACAGCTTTATTGGCAACCTGCATAGCTACCATTACCTTGTCATCATCCTGTACAACCGGCCTCAGCTTTCGTTTCTTGATCCCAATATCAACCGCGTTGCATGGAAGCAACATATGCTGCAGAGCTACAATGCTGCCAAGTCTATTTGCAGACTACAAGAAGCCATAATCAGCAACTTTGGTCTAGCCGGCCTCCAGTGCATGCAGCGTGGCTTTTCCTTTACCGTCTATGCCGGCTTGTCCTGTGTCGTCATTCACCTGGTATGTTACCTCACTAAAATATGCCGAACCACCTGCTAACATTTTGCAGGTCGCCATTGTTTCCCCTGACCCGGAACTCAACACAGACGCCAGGGAATTCTTCACCAGGCATATGCGCATCATGGAACAAGTCATGGAGGTGTGGCCCATGCCTGAGCTGCAAACGCAACTCGACACTGTTCGTGAAGCCTTCTCTGCAGATACGCGCAGGGCATTTGTTCTGAAGCCATCTTTCCCTTACGGAAGCCCGCACCCATCCAACAAATCGAGTCCGCCACACATCCCCAGCGGCGCGTACCAAGGGAACGCTGGGCGCAGCGGTTCTTTGGATCAACATCTGGATGCACACAGCAGCCTCTGCTATGTCAACAACCCGATGACACCGCCAATATCAACCGGACCTATGGGTAGCAAAAATGAGTCGCCGGCTGTCCAAAATCTTGATCTTATCCCCCATATTGGGACTTCGGTGGCTGGCATGCCGCCAACTATGGGACTTGCAGACCAGGTTGCATGGAACCCGTCACGTATCTTTGAGTATGTTTCACGATGGCATCAAATGATGTGATTAGAAGCTAACAATACACAGGCAATGGAATAATACGTTTGCGGTAGAGCCGCCTCCAACCAGCAATAATGCTACGATTGGTCTGTCACCTAGCGAGTCAGACGTCACCGGCATGTCTGATACGCACACGGCCACCTCTGGCATGGCTGCCAGCGCCCAAAATACCTCACCTCCACCTTTTGTGCCCAACATGGCCAACTTTATTACTCCTGCCATGTGGCAGGAGTCTGTTGCTAGCGTGTACGAGGGTGGTCTCAAACGTGCCTGGGACCACCAATGAAGCAGCAAATTTCAGCATCGCAATTTAGGCGGTGCTTCTGAATCGAAATAACGATTGCGACGATTTCTTTCCATGCGCTACACGGAGTATCCTGGCAAGGCGAATACTCGTTGTATAATTATCTATTGGGCTCCTTTTCATTCCTTGGGTTGGCTACACTTGCCGGCAAGTATTTCTTTGTTCAAACATTTTGGTCAATACGAGCAAGGCGCAAAGCCTTGTTATGCTTTTCATGTTCCCTTTTTTGTACCATAGATGGCGAAAATGTGTGGCTGGTTGGTGGAGCATAAAAAGGCCAGTGGGATGCCGTCGCAGGGGGGGCTGCTGCATTACGAACAAGAAAATATGATGGATCACGATGATTTATTAATGAGGGAGGAAATATCCAAGGCGTTGTGGAATGTTGTATGGATCTTTCTTTTGCGTATTATTGCTTTGAAAAGAACTGGCTTCTTGGATACACTTTGATTTGTCCAAATACGATTTGTTTCTGGTGCAAAGACGTGATGACCCTCGGGAGCCGACGAGCCCTGCCAATAACATAGAAGTGCCCGTATATTCGCAATCGAATCAGTGGACGGAGCCCGCGGTTCGTCCCTTGTCAGTGGACACCCCTTTTCTTTCCATCTCCAGCAGTGCGAGATGCGTCTATACGAGCCCATCTTTTGGGCCATTATCCCTGCCCTACATGGGGTGCGACCAAGATGCGACGGCCTTTGACACCGTGGCTGTAGAGATATTTTCCTTGTTGCGGAGTATTTAGATTACAGCGCTATAGAAACAAAGTTTATCAAGCTTCTATATTACCACTTACGACCCCAGTCCCATTTTGCCAAGACCACGGTTTTGCCCACGTCTCATTGGGGTCTTGCGCCACCCCTCTCTCTTTCTCTCTTCAGCTTCTGGAATAATATGCGTGAGAGATTTTATATGTATTTCCCCCCCACCGTAAAGATGCACCGGCACATTCCGCAGCGCTTCTTTTTTGCTCCTTCTTCATCTGGCATGGGCTTCGGCATGTGGAGGTCGATGGAGTGGGATAAAATAATGGATAAAGAGAACGCGGTAGATGGAATTTGAGCACGATTGGGAGAAGCCTAGCAACGATGTACCCCCCCCCCCCCCCCCCCCCCCTCCCCTTTTTTATGCTATGTAACCTTTTTTGCAGGGTCAGGGTTTGTGGCTATTGATAACTAGGCCGTCGTTGACTTTTTTTCGGCGAATGGAACACGCAGGGGTGGTGGCTTTTCGGCAATCGACGCGGCGTTGTTTTCTCAAGGTCGGCTGCTATTGAAGCGACTCCATTCATACTTTGCCCCCCCCCCCCAAAGCTGCCAAAGCTGGGAACAATTTTGCCAAGTACGACCAGGTCCCAAAATCCGGTGTAAAAGCTGAGCCCCAAACATGAAGGGGCTCTGGGATGAAGAGATTGCTGGAATCCGGCTAGTTCCCCCTAAGTTTGCTGTTCAGTAGTTATGCTCCGTCATGTGGACAGAATGGTGGAATGATGGTCATTCAATGGAAAGTCTTGCAATTTTTTTTCTTTCAAGTCGACTGTTTTGAAATGTGCTCGTTTTTATACATGATGTTACAATATTGATATCAGCACCCACCTCAGTATATGCCTAAAGAAACCCCCCATGAAAAAGAAAAGAATCACGACGGCGCACTGCCCGGCGGCGACGCATTCCTCTTTGCAATCTTGTCCTTGACGACGTCCCATATCCAGGGCTCCGCCAGATTCCTCCCCCCTTTTCTCACTTTCGACACCTTGGCCACATCCGGCACGTGAAACTTGCTGACGGCGGGCAGCTCGTACCACCTGCGGCTCGCATTCTCGGCGGCCGTGTCGCGCGTGTAGTTGACCAGGCCCAGCCGCCGGCGGGCGGGCACAAAGTCGCCGGCCCGCAGGGTGCTGTAGCGCGGCTTGCCGATGACGCTCATGGTGGTGACGGTGACGGGCGTGGTCGGGGCCAGCGCGGTGTGGACGAAGCGCTCGAGGGCGGCGCGCGAGGTGCGCGCGGCCGCGGGGAGGCGCATGTGCATGTGCGTGACAAAGGGCGCGGTGGTGTAGGTGACAAAGACAAAGGGCACGACGCCGCAGAGCGCAACTTTTGGCAGGGGGGTTAATATGAGTGATGATGGATGATGCACGATGAGAGGACGGGAAGCTTACTTTTGGCAGTCTTTTCAATGGGCTTGTCGGCCTTGATGTAGCTGGGGACGGCAACGCAGCAGAAAAAGGCGCCGATGAAGAGCGTCGTCACCTTGAGCATGGCGAGAAAGGTGGTGCGGCCGGTGCCGGCGTGGTAGATGAGCAGCCGCTCCGGGATCTCTGGTGGCGCGTTAGCACCGCACGGTGACGGACAGGCCTGTTGGGCTCTGGGATGCTTCATACCAGGGATTATTTTCGATTTGGCGGTCGCACCAGCCTGCCGCTTGGACACGGCCTCGGCCACCTTGGCGGGCGGCGCCTTGTTAGAATACAGACGCAAGATGACGGTGTGGCCCCTGGGTCGCAAACGCTGCGCGCATGGCGTTGTGGGTACCCGGACGCCGGCGACATGGTGTCTTGCGAGGCGGGCGAGCAGCCCGGGGCTGACGGCTGCAAAGGGGCGCATCACGGAGATGCTGCCGGCATGGCTGGCGATGGATGTGATGGATTGTGGTGATGGAGGTTTTGGCGCGTGTAGTCGATTTTGGGTGGAGCAAACTGGAACATGGGCGCTGCTAGGGTATCTGGATCGGCCGTGATGCCAATGCGCGCAGACTCGATACATATAGTAAAAAGAATGCATTCTGTTATTTCATTATTGCTTTGTGCTAACTACAAGCACTTAGTCCATCATTATACCATTACACCACGTTCTTGGTGAGCCATTCCTTCCACTCAGTCTCGCCCCACGACGAGCCAATGTCCTGCACGACGCCGTCAAAGACACCAGTGGGGGTGACGTGCACGCCAATGAGCCTGTTCATCTTGGTGACGAGCTTGAGGTCGTTTGTGACGGCGTTGCCGACATTCAGCGCGTCCTCGCTCTCCGCCTTGTCCGGGATGGCCAGGCGCTTGTACACCTCGGCCTCGTCGACGCCGACCACGGCGGCAATCTTGGCCAGTCGCTTGTAGGTATCATTTCTCGTCTCGCCCACGACATTGATATCAAAAAAGGACTTTTGGGCGTCAAAAAGCGCGGCGCTAAAGTCCCAAAACGCGGCGGGCGCGAGCTGCAGGACGGCGAGGGCGGCCTCGTGCAGCAGCGTCGACGACGGGTGCCACGGCTGGACCTGCTGGCGGAAGACGACGGCGAGGTTACCGGACCAGGATGGGTTGGCGTGCACGAGCGGCGTGACGACGGTGCGCAGGGCGCGGAACAGCTTGGCCGAGAAGGGGCAGCAGTAGTCGAGATACAGCTCAAGGGTGTGGGTGGTGTGCGGCACTGCTGACTGGACGGTGGGCGGCGGGGCAAAGAGGAGCTTGTGGCCTGCAAACTTGGGAGGGAGAGCCATGACTTTTTACGCTGTGGTTTCTGTTGTATGATTTGGTGGCAAAGATGAAGGAAGAGAGAGGGGTTGAGATGGTGAAATGTGAGTGTGAGATGCTCTCTGGTCCGATGGCGTCATGGACCAACCAGCGAGGTCGGGCGTTGCAGCGGGGTTTTCGGAAGGTGAGCCGTCGAGATGGGGGAGTTGCTCGTGGCTGGCGGATCCCAGAATTTAGCTCCAGAGGCGAGGCGCATCTCTCAAAGGAGGGGGAGGAAAAAAAACGTCTAGAAGCGTTCCATCGATACACATTGTCTCACTTGTCTTTTCTTTTTTTCTAGAAATGCTGTTATGCGCCCCTTGCATCTGGGCTTGCCGATTTTCGACGGGGGGACATTTGACAGCACCACATTCTCGACGCTGCTGCCGTCGCAATCTAAGACACGGCCTGTCATCGACGGCACCGCCCCAACGCAGCCATCACGTACCGAAAACAGATTCTGCCCGAGGGGGGTTTCTTATTTATAGCCGGGGCTGAAGAGCGATAGCCGCGTCAAAAACAATTCGATTCTAACACGAAAAGAAAACTCGCTGTATGGCTGAGACGGGCAGCGCCCTCGTGACCACCAGTGGCGGCGGGAGACTATGAGCTAATACTTTAAGCTTAATCAGACTCTGAGCCTTTGGCCCAACCGACCAATAACTAACCTACCTGCCCGCGATGCCGCGCAGCAGACCCCAAACGGGCAACGACACCGCCCGCTCCCCAATTAGTATTCGGCCGAGAGAGCTGTCCTACCTGCACATGCGCTGTCAGCAAATAACTTTCCCAATTCCTGCATCAGCCCCGACAGCGTTCTCCTCCCTCTCACGGCCCTGTACAACCGCCCCAAGACTGTTCAGCTAGTGTCGGGAGAGAACGGCGCTGAGCCAATCTCTCCACAGTGGCGCAGCCTTGGCATCCCATACTGGGCCACACGGGTTCACCATGGTCCGAAAACTTGGGAGAACAAAAAAAGCGAGCAGGCTTTCCCTTTCTCCCTTGTTCCTGCTTTCTCTCTCTCTCTCTCTCTCTCAACAACGTTGGCAAGTTTAAAACCCGAGTCTGAACCCGCAACAAACAACATGATTTGCCTCTCCAAGGCCGACGAGCACTCGCTCCGTCACCTGTCCTTTAACCAGAGCCCGCCCGCCCTCTCGTCCGCCCAGACCACCTGCGAGGACCTCAACGGCATGGCCAACCTGCGCGAGCACGTCGCCGCCGACCAGGACGACGGCGGCGGCGGCAATGCGGGCCTGCTCGGCGCCGACGCCGTCGACGACCGGCTTCAGCTGGCCGCGCGCGAGGAGCCCGAGCCGGCCCGGCCCAAGGCCGCCGAAGCGGGACGGTGGTTGAACGGTATGATGTCCTGAAAAGGAAAAACATCCTGCATAATAATGAAAAGAGTAATCCCATCTAACCCTGCAAACTAGGACCATCCCTGTCTTCTCCCGCGGCGCCTGGCGGTGACGGCCATGGCTCGCGTCCTCCAGCCTCTCTCTCCCAGCGTATCGTATACGCTTGGGGTTGGGTAGCCTGGATCCTATCCGTTCTTGTTGCTTCCTCTGTACTATCGGCCTTTCGCGGCCACTCTGCCCGGACCACCACCGCCGTCGTCGGCATCCCCGCCGTCTTGTCGCCTGCTCCCATATCTCTCGCCGAACAGCCGCTCGGACTCGATGACCTCTTCCTGCTCAACGGCACCACCACCACTGCCGCCACATCACACCGCAAGCGCTCGTCCTGCGCCTCTGGCGGCATCGGCAGCGGCGTCGACTACAACCTGCCGCTGCACGTCGGCGCCCTCTTCATCATCCTCTTCGTCTCCTTCACCGGCTGCGCCTTTCCCATCCTCGCCTCCAAGGTTCCCGGCCTGCGCATCCCCGCCCGCTTCTTCTTCGTCGTCCGCCACTTTGGCACCGGCGTCCTCATCGCCACCGCCTTTGTCCACCTGCTGCCCACCGCCTTTGTCTCGCTCAACAACCCCTGCCTGCCCAAGTTCTGGACCACCGACTACCAGGCCATGCCGGGAGCCATTGCCCTCGCCGCCGTCTTCCTCGTCACCCTCATCGAGATGGTCTTTCACCCGGCCCGCCGCATCGCCCCCGAGGACCTCGGCCCTGTCGCCGGCGCCGGCGCCGGCGGCCACGGCGGCCACGGCGGCCACGGCTGCATGGCCAACATTACGTTTGTGTCCGAGGAGCCCGCCGGCCAGGACGGCACCGGCCGCCCGCAGCAGCCCATCCGCGACATGGGGCCCATCAACGGTCGCCAGTCGAGCGTCGGCCAGGAACTGTCCCAGCTCAGCCGCTCCCTGTCTACTTCGATTGAGCGCTCGCAGGACCAGACCAAGAATGTAGCCGCCAGCAAGAACGAAGCTGCCGCCTCGTCGGATGAAGACTCGTTCCGCCCGCCTACGCTCTCCGCGAACCAGCAGCAGCGCAGGGATCGTCTTCAGTGCATCCTCTTGGAGCTTGGCATTCTGTTTCACAGCGTCTTCATCGGCATGGCTCTCAGCGTGTCTGTTGGCAACGAGTTCATCATTCTGCTCGTTGCCATTACGTTTCATCGTGAGTCTACTTTCAAGAATGGATGTGACGTAGTTTTACTAATGAAGAATCGTAGAAACTTTTGAAGGACTGGCTCTGGGCTCTCGCATCGCGGCCGTCAGGTGGGAAAAGCAAACGATTCAGCCCTGGCTCATGGCGCTTGCCTATGGCTGCACGTATGTACCGTTCCGCCTTTGCTCTATGCATCCATGTACGCTGACTTTCTGAAAACTTTAGCACGCCGATTGGACAAGCGATTGGACTCGCCACGCACACGCTCTACAGCCCCGACTCCGAGGTCGGCCTCATTCTTGTCGGTGTCATGAATGCCATCTCAGCCGGTCTGCTCACGTTTGCGTCTCTGGTCGAGCTTCTTTCCGAAGACTTTCTGAGCGACGCCAGCTGGCGCTACCTGCGCGGCAACCAGCGTATCTATGCGTGCCTCTTGGTGTTTTTGGGTGCCTTTGGCATGAGTCTCGTAGGCGCTTGGGCATAATTGTTCCGTCGTCCTTGTTGTCGTCCCGAAATCTTGTTCCAAGTTGGGTGGGTAGACTGAGATTTGCCTGATTGGGCTGTTTTAGAGCTGTGTCTTGAGTACTCCAACCACGATCTTGCGCAGCAGGGTGTGTCTTTTTGGTTTCAGCCCTTTATACAGGATGATTCTGAGCAGCATATCAAAGTACAGAGGATTCAACATCCGGATACAAAATTCCTTTTAATTCTTGTCCGTTTTTCAGCATCCTTGGCTAGAAAATCTTTTTTCAATATACACTTTCAGCCGGTTACAAGAGCAGCATTTGCTCTGACCACTGTTAGACTTTTTTACATTAACCACAACTTGGCATTGTTGTGGACGCAAAATTTCCAATATTGTGACTTGTTTATGTACATCTTTTCCCCATTCTTGTCCTATGTTCCTCCTGTACACTATGATACCGTATTCTTGGTCACCACGCCCCGCGCAAACTCGCCAAAAGTGAGGTGCTGCGCAATGTCCACCTCCTCGCCCAGGTTGGGCTGCGTAAAGACGGCCAGCGTGTTGCGCGCGATGCGGCCGTCGCTGACGCTGGCCTTGACGCCGCGCACGAAGTGCGGCACGGCCTTGAACTTGCCGGCCGTGATGCGCTCGAGCGCCTCGCCCGTCTGGAAGGCGATGCAGTCGCGTGGGATCTTGACCTGCAGCGTCTCACCCGTGCGCGATTTGATGTACAACCCGGCGCTGGGATCCGGCGAAGCGGACAGCTCGGTCAGCGTAGGCAGAGACGTGCCGGCGCCGGCGGGCACGGCGGTGTCGGTTTCCTTTTCGTCGATGAACATGGCCGACGTCAAGCCAGTCAGGCACCCGTGATCGAGGTGCGTAGCACACCAGTCGTCCTCGTCTCCGTCGGCGGTGTCCTTCTTACCCTGGGGGTAGTAGTGCAGAAGACGGGCCTTTGTCGTGTTGGAGGTGCTGACGACGTGCTCGAGGTAGCCCTTAGGGTAGCCCTGAATCTCCTGTTCGGCGAAGCGGTCGCACGCGCGGGCGACAAGCACGGCTACGTCAATGATGAGGCTGCAGAGATCCGTCACGGCGGGCTTGAAACCGGGCAGCACGTCGTGGCCGGGCCACAGGTTGGGCGACAGGTACTCGGGAAACGTCTCTTCGGAGAACGCGGCGGTGGGCTTGGCGCACTCGAGCGAGGCGTCGACGTAAAAGGCGCAGTTGGCGTAGTAGGAGCCCTTGAAGGTGTCGGCCTTGCCATTTTTGAGAGTCTCCTTGCCTAGGGACCAGCCGGTGAGGTACTTGGCGTGGGCATTTTCGAGTTTTTCTGCAACTGTTAGCACAACGTATCAAGTTTTGCACATTGGACATTGTGAGGGGACAATGTCTTTTTGAGCGTACCGAGCTCCGCTTGGGGAAGATTGCCGAGATAGGAGGCATAGGAGAGCGCGGAGCGTCTCAGCTGGGGGAACTGCTCCGGCACGTCCTTGACCACGAGAATGCCGAGCGAGTCGGGGCCAAAGGCCTGCTGCAGCGTCTCAAAGGAGACATTGCCTGGAGAGAGGTATACAAGTCAGCCACCACTGGTTGCAAATTCCAAGTTCAAAAAAAGGTAATGGAGTAGGGCACGCTTTGCCGAGAATTTAAGGCGGGATTGCGATACCCGGGTTTGTAGACTGAACTCACCAGACTGGAGGTCTTTGAGAGAGACTGTGACGGCTTGTGCCTGTGCCGCCATGGTGATAAGGCTTTTTATATCGTAGAAAGACGGCTTTTGAGTAAAATTGAGGCAGTGTGAGAGATAAATGACGTAGAATGAATCAGACTTAATAAGACTGAACAAGACTGAATAATGATGCTGAGTAGATGAAGAAAGGACTGTCACCCCAAGAGCATATGGCTAATAGCGGGGGAGGGGCAGAGGGACTGCTCTAGGGCCTTTTGTTGGAAACTGTCAGCGCCTATTGGCCCTGTAACCCCTCCACACCCGTTGAAGCTTTGGGTAAGCTCCATGCTGCTTTAGACGGCATTTCAGGGCATTTCAGGCAGTGTCTCTAGAAACGCCAGCGTCCTAACCCGCTAAAGCGGCACTTGCTCAGTTCAGCTCGTCCCGCTGCTCGCCGTCCTCCGAACCCGCATCTGCGAAATTCACCTTCACTTGCCGCAACAAAGCGCACCAACCGGCCCGAGACAAGACGAACTACATTTCCCCGCGATACGCAAGGGATTTGAATCAAGCGACTCCGCCTCCCCCTTCCCCTCCCGCTCCTCCAGGGGTGCAGTTGCGGCAGCGCCGAGCAAGCCACGGGGCCATGGTCAAGCCACTGTCCTTCAAGGGCGACAAGCCCAAGAAGCGCAAGCGCACGCGCGTCGCCGCCGCTGAAGACGACGACGACGATGCAGCGGGCCCCTCGTCCGCGGCGAGCAAGCAGCTGCGGAAAGCCCCCGCCGAGGCCGACGAAGCCCCCGACGACGACACCTGGGTCGCGGCCGACGCGCCGTCCGACGTGTCCGGGCCCGTCGTGTTTGTCCTGCCGACGGAGCCGCCCGCGGCGCTGGCCTGCGACGCGAGCGGCAAGGTCTTTACCATCCCCTTCGAGAACATTGTCGACGCGAACCCGACGACCGCAGAGCCGCACGACGTCCGCCAGGTCTGGGTCGCGAACCGCATCGCGGGCACGGAGCACTTTCGCTTCAAGGGCCACCACGGGAGGTTTGTTACAAACGGGGGAGGGGGCTCTTTAGCTTCTTCTCTGCAAGTCTACTGTGCAGGTGACTGACATATCTCAGATATCTCGCATGCGACAAGATTGGCCTGCTATCGGCGCACTCGGAAGCCGTCTCCCCCCTCGAAACCTTTAGCCTCGTCGCCACGGCCGACACGCCGGGCACGTTTCAGGTACAGACGCTGCGCGACACGCTCCTCTCCGTGAAATCCTCCTCTTCCTCGACGGGGCCGGGGCGCGACGAGGTCCGCGGCGACGCCGACACCATCTCGTTTAACACGACGCTGCGCATCCGCATGCAGGCGCGCTTCAAGCCCCGGATCAAGGCGTCCAAGGCCGAAAAGGCCCTCGCCAAGATAAGCCGGCGCGAGCTGGAAGAGGCCGTCGGCCGCCGCCTCGAGGATGACGAGGTCAAGAAGCTCAAGCGCGCGCGGCGCGAGGGCGACTATCACGAGACGCTGCTCGACGTCAAAGTCAAGAGCAAGCACGACAAGTTTAGCTGAAGAGGGGACAAAGAAGCGTGGTTTTCAATTTATCGGTAGTGTTATTTGGGTTAGTTTGGTCCGGGAATCATGAAAAAGGGCATCAAAAAATGTATCACTAGAATATACCCCAAGAGGTCGCAAATGCACAAATGACATGGAATGGCATTCTCTCAACTACCCAGCCCGCCATCCTCTGACGCAGCCGTCTTCGCCGGCGGTAAATACGACTTGCTCTTGATCCAGGAAGCAAAACGATCGCACAATGTCGTCTCCATGGGCCCCCGGCAGACCAACACTATTGGCCGTGTCGAGCGCCCATTTCTGCTGGGCGTTTTTGGCCAGAAAGAAGAGCTGAAAGAGTTGTTTACTACACCGAAGAACCCCAAGTTAGCGACCAAAATATCATAGGAGGAAACCACAAAATACATATATTGCGGATATAAAAGGACAGCAAAAAAAAACATACTCTTGTGAGCCGGCTCCGATGACGGCGCCGACGCCATCCACCTTGGGCGTCACGTTGGCCACGTACTGGCAGCCGAGCACCCCGCGCAAATCGCCAAAGTCGTGGGTGGCGTCGCCGCCGAGAGCCTCGTCGGCGGCGTCGTAGAGGGCGAAGCGCTCGTCGTGCGAGAGGGCGAGCACCTCGTGCGACGGCGCGAGGAACGCGGCGTGGTGGACCGAGGCGCCGTGGTTGAACGTCTGCACCGTCACCTCGTCCTCGTCGGCTATGCGCGTGTCGTAGACGTTGACGAGGCCGTCTGTCGACCCCGAGAGGAGCAGGGCGGGCTGCGTGCCGTGAAAGGCGAGCTCCGTCACGTCGTCGCTGTGGACGTCTTGGTAGTGCGCCTTGGCCGTGGGCGCGGCGCTGACGTCCCTGTCGTGAAGGTTAGAGACGGTTCATTTTCAGATCCGCAAGAACAAGGAGATCAAAGTGCTGGAGCTGGGAAATGGCGGTCGTACCAGAGATAGATGGAAGCCATGTGGTCCTGCAGCTCAGTGCCGACGGCTATCGTATTGGTGTCCTTGTTGCACGCCATGGATAGAATCGGCGCTTGGCTCGCTACGACGGCACAAATCCCGTTAGCATACTCTCCCCGTACATGTACGACAGAAGCTACACTCACCCTGGAAATGGGCCACCTTGGCCGAGGCGCCCTGCATCCGGAGATCCCACACGGCGACGGTGCCGTCCTCACCCGCCGTGCACGCCAGCCCGCCGTCGAGCACCCGCAGCGCCGTCACGGCCGCGCCGTGCGCCACCGGCCAGCTGGCAATGGTGCCGTACACCAGCCTCGTTGGATCGAGGAGCGAGAGCGTATTGTCTGTTGAGATGGCGGCTAGGCCGGCGGCGGTGGGCGCAATCTCGGTGACGTAGACGGGCGCTTCGTCGCGGCGGCCGAAGCGGTGGCTTTCGAGATTGGCGAGCGTATACATGTTGCCGTTCAAGTTCCTTGAAAAAGAGAAGTATATAAATATGTGTGTGTGAGGCTGCCCGGCACACTGCCGTTTTTGCTCTTGGCCCTTTTCCTCCTGAGAGCTTGCGATGTTTGAAGTGGTAGAGCCAAAAAAAGATTTTGCGTCTCGGTCTGGCGGGTTGAGTCTGCGGCTACCAAAGAAGGGCAAGGCGTATGGTGTTTATAAGTGCGGACTAAAACCAGCTACAATTTCAAGCTCAATATGTGTCGAGTGGTGCGGTCTGGGTAGGCACAAGTGAGTTGCTCATATGAAGCAAGTAGCTTGGTGATGGCCCGCCTCGATCAAGATTTCCATTCTGGTGGAGCTCGGGCACTAACACCGCGCAGCCACGGCCATATTTAGATCAGTGACGATATTCCCTTAGCTTCAATCCAATTACAGTTTGTTTGCATATATCGATATTCATTGAGATATTTTCAGTGCATTTTCTTTTTCTCACATTTCCTATACATCGCATAGATCTACTAGGCTTCTGCCTCCTCAAGTACACATACTCATTCAAGACTCACAACATGGAACTATAAAAATCAAAAAATTAGCGGCAGCAAAATTGATTTAAAATCTATCCAATCAATCAGTCTAAGCTAATCTATTCAATAGTGGGCAAGTCACCAATCAACGCCTTGGCCGCCGCGCATTCCTTTTCCGGCAGCGTCTCCAGCACACTGTACAGACGGTGCAGCATCTTGTTCGCCAGCACCCGTCTCTCGGGCGACTGGCCCTGCTCCACGAACGCGGCCCGCAGCTTCTCGTCCGTGGGCAGGAAGTGCTTCTCCCAGTTTAGGCGCGACGTGGCCAGCCAGGCGCGCGTCGCCGCGTGTCCGTCCCAGACCGTCCGGGCGCGGTAGTACATGATGTTGGCGACGAGCCAGTCGCCGGCCACGTACGGGTGCGGGATCGGCCGGCACAGAGTATTCTTGAGGGCCTCGTCGTCGCCGGCGTAAGCGCTCTCGACGTGCGCGATAAAGGCGGCGCTAAAGACTTGCTGGCACGGCCGCACGGGCTGCAGGCGCAGCGTCCGGCCCTGGAAGACGGGCTCGGCGGCGAGCTTGGCCAGGCCGTCCGTGGAGCAGTTGATGAAGAGCGTGCCCGGCTGCGGCGTGTACGATCCCTTTTGCAGCGTGACCTTGTCCGGGCTGATGGCCACGACGCGGCCCTTGCGGACGATATTCTCAATCTTGCGGATCTCGTCCAGCTCGGCCACCGACACCGTCGCACACCGGTACATTTCCGGCCTACTCTCGCTCGACAGGCGGATCGCCTCTCCGCCCTTCTCCAGCTGGTCCAGATAGTCGTCGAGCGACGTGCACGTGGCTGCCACCTGCTGCATCAGCTTCAGGGTCCCGGCCCGCCGCGCGCCGAACAAGTCGCCGGGCTGCAGGCTCGCGCGGTCGCGGAGCCATGCGTCGCGGGGCATGATCCACGTAATCTGCTCCTGCGGCACGCCGCTCTGCAGAAGCCACAGGCACGTGTCGATGCCCGTCTTGCCGGCTCCGACGACGGTGTAGTTGCTGCGGCCTTGCTTGAGGTTGACTAGCTCGTTTGGCGTGACCAGGTCCACGCCCGGGGCCACGTCGTACTTGGGCGGCGCCATGGACGGGACGTTGACCTTCATGTACGTGGCGTCGACAATCTTGGTCTTTTCCCCGACCTGGTACGTCTTGTTGGTGATGATAGAGCGGAACGTGCCGTCGCCCGTGTACTCGCACTTGGGGTGGTAGCTGACCCGACCGCTGGGCAGGAAGTGCTGGTACACGAGCTGGTGGTAGTAGGCGAGGACCTCCTGGGACGTGGCCAGCTCGTAGAGGCCCTTGTTCAGGCCGTGCTTGTCAATCTCGTCGCTGCCGAGGGCCTTGGAGTTGACGCCGTAAAAGGCCGAGGGCTGGTGCAGGTGAACAAAGGGGTAGGCGACGGTCCAGTGCCCGCCGGGGGCGTGGTACCGGTCGACAATGGCCATGGTGGCCTTGCTGTCGCTGAGCATCGTATCGGCAAAGGCGAGGCCCATGGCGCCCGCGCCAATGATGAGGTAGTCGACGTCAATCGTTTCAGTCATGATGTGTAAGTAGACTGGAGCTGGAGGGACAAGGAAGATTTGGTTAGAAAAGAAACGATGATAGTGGCCAAGAACCACAAGAAGAAACGTCCCAGCTAGCTATCCAGAAGGCTTATATAAAGAGTCAAGATAGGATGAAGAGTAGCAGAAGCGGAACCTGAAATCGGTCATTCGGGCGAGGCTACTTATACAACCGAACCACATCAAACAGAGCGGCGCCGGGCTCGGATCTACAAGTAATCCCCTTACAATTGTCCGAGTAGCCCGAATTCAATAGTGCCAAGCTTCACGTCCCTCGCCATTCATTGCCGGCCCGCGCGGGCTCGCCATTAGCACCGATCAGCGGCTCTAATTGCGTGTCTCGATTTACGTAAACCCAGGACGGCATCATTGTTGTCGTGGCAGGCCTTGATTATGCAACTCGACTCCGACCTTGCGGTCAAGTAAACGGGAAGGCGATATTCTACCAACAAGGGATATGACTTGCGCTTAGTTTGCAAAAATGCTGGCGCTCGCTGGTACTCGGAAATGTAAAATACACCGTGCAACCGAAAGGAAACACTCGAGCTTCAATCTGCCTTTGGTGTCGGAGTGTAGAAGCAGCTCGGCAGTCCCGCTATGCGTGCGAGACGTGGCATGACGTTGCAAAAAGCCCGTTTGCGGGGTTCATAACCGAGTTCGTCCCCCATGATCTATGGTCCATGGAGATTGTCCGAGTCCGAGTGTCTGGCTATACAACCATTGCCAGAGTATAAAGTCCGCTCCCGATGCTGCAGCTCCACTCGCGCGGCAGTTGCCGAATGTTGTCACTGTCACTCAGCTTTAACTTAAAGTCTTGCTATTCGGACCTTATGAATTTGCTATCCGGACCGACTAAAGAGTGGGTCTGGGGGAAGGTACTTATTATTTAGTAGTACTTAGATGAGGTCCGAATAGCAAGACTCTTAACTTGGCAGATTCCCACTGCATAAACTTGCTTCCTTCCAACTGCTTAAGCAAGACACTCCCCAGCCTACGATCATCCGCACTCTAAACATGGCACTGCATTCCTCAGACCGCGGCCGCCGTCTCTGCAAGGCCTTCACTAGTGACAGTTGCGATGAATTCTTGCGCGGAGCCTCAAATGCAGGGTCTATCCGCTCATGCAATGAAGAGTAGTTTGTGATTTTTTACGCTGCTATCGTACATCTGCGCTTCATTTTATCTATTTTCCCCATGCCAAGTATTAAGTATGTCCAGCAGGTCAATTCAGCATCATAGCCAAAGAGAAAGAGCCTGCCTGTAAATGTTTAAGATAACGCCAAAAGTGAGTGCCAAAATCAGGTATCTCTCGCTGATTCGAATTCTATGTTCCTTTCCGTTTGTCAAGATGCATTAGATTAGGCCGGGCCTATCTCTCGAACTCTTGCTGCTTACTATGCGCCGCACGCTCGTTGATGGATTGGAAAACTCGCTTTCCCACTTCGTAGCTGCTAATCATGATGGCGCAAGCTGGTGCAACCTTGAGTGTTCGGGGAATCCAGCCGCTCCAGAGCCCAGCGGCACCCTCAGTCTTGAAGATGTGCCACAAGAGTCGAATCATGTGTTGCTCTTCTGGGGCGGCTCCTGCTGCTGTGCCAACTGTTTTGCGCACCGTACCGTCGTTGTAGATTTGCGTTCTCGTCTTGCCAACGTCAAAGGGCATAGTGACAATAGATGCAAACGCGCCGGAGAGTGCACCGGCCGCGAAGCTGTCGAAAAAGGTCTCGGACTGCTTCTCGTTACTTTGCGAACGCCGCCGGGCAGTCAAGAGATCCTCATCACGCGACAGCGATCGACCACGTCGCTCTTCACGCATGTCCGTAAATTTGGCGCGCAGCGTCTCGTATCCCCACCAGTAGAGTCCAGAGAATGGTACATCACGCCAGAGAGTCAGATTGAAGCCTCTCCAGAGCGAAGTGTATCCTTGAGTGGCAACCATCGTTCTGATACCCCCAAGCGTCTCCATGAAATGGCCCGAGGCAGAGCCTCGAAATGCCTGGATGCGAGTGCGGAAAAGCTCAATCGGGTTCACTGCAGCGACGGCAATTACTCGAGCAATGGAACCGGCGGCGAGCGGCGCATAATCGGGCGAGAGGTTCGAAAGCGGGCTATTCGGGTTATACCGCAGATAATCGTAGCCAGTAAAGTAAATAATGTTGGCGGGAATGGTCATGACCAGGGTCGGGGACAGTCCACGCCACAGCGTGGTGACGCCCTCATTACGGGCAATCTTGCGCAGACCGTCTATCGTTGACTTGTATGTCTTCTTTTCGACTTCTTGGACAGCGCAGTCGTGAGCGCGAGCACCAGCCACTCCAGCCGTGATGCCTTCTATCTGCGGCGCGGCCAAGCAAATTTCGGCGTTGTTGCCCGCAAAGAAGACTTCGCGGCAGCATGCTGTGACTCCAAGGTTGGCGGTTTGGATCGGGGTAAGGCTATGCGGCGTGAGGGTAAGCTTGGAGAAATCGATGGCGGAGACGGGAGGCTTTTGTGACTGGAGCCGGACACGGACGACGTCGAGTGGTGTGACTGAGAAATTTTGTTAGCAGGTCGTGTATCTATAATCGAGAGCGAGCGTCACAGGTCCAACGCACCGAGCAAAGAGGTGAGCAGACTGCCGGCCAGCGCAGAGACCATAGTCTGCGCCGGCGTGACCCGGGGTACGGGCGGCAGGACAGGCTCTATCCTGTCATGGTTCTGGGATGTGATGTCGGCCGTGGCCAGCTGCGCGCTGGTGGGAGGGCGGCTCATGGTGTCCGTCGCCTCTGGCGGCACCAACCGTGAATGGTGATGCAGGCCGTCAAGGTGGACGGGGGCTCGGCCGAGCGAGACGGCGTTTGTGACAAAGGGTGTTGGCAGGACTGAGGCAGGCACTGGGTGGCGCGATGGGCAGTAGGACAGCAAAAGAGGGCGGGCGGCGTGATGTAGGACGTAGATAGAAGCAGCGGGGGAGCGATTGATAAGATGAGTGGACAATGAGGAGTGGGCGAAGATGTTGAGGCAAAGGCGCGAGGTGGACGTTGACAGGCTAGCCAGACAAAATTTTGGTGGGTTTCGCCCCCCCGTGGCCGGAGGCGAGAATGCGTTACGTTAGCGTTACTCTACGTAACTCGGGCATAGCTTGGTGCATCACAGTGCAAGCTCCGAAAGCGCCGCGCCAACAGGGCTGTGTTAAGGCGGGCGCCGCGCCAGAGCGTGGATCACTAACAGGCCGTACCTGGGCACCTTCCAGACTCGGATCCTCGGTCGAGGCTTGGCTCTGCCTGCAGATCGAGGTGCTGAGGTGCGCCCCGAAACCTGACTAATCCGTTGCTGATGGCCCCGAAAGAGCGCTAACAGAAGCCCTCACAGCGTCGTGTCCCCTAAATTACAGGGCTGTTCCACCCATACAGAGGCTCTACAGCTTGCTGCAGCTCACCTTCTCCACCAATGATCCCGTCACCCTCCACGCCGGTGACGCATTGCATCGAACCTCCAACCTCAAACATCCCAGTCCTGTATCGAGAGAATCCACTTACCGAGATTCCTTACCCGTTCTTATACCTGCCACGGCGCTCTCATTCATGCGTCTTCATCTCACACCGCGAGTTCCCTATTATCCGCCAGGCCCTCTAGTCAGAACCATGTATTCCTTATCATAAGCGACCTCTTCTCTGTCGTCCTCCATCTCACGCTACGGCGCTACCTCAATCTTAACTCCGGCAGCAGTGCACGGATAAGAGAACAACCCGTCTCATTCGGTCCAACCTCATCCTACGAATCAGGCCATTCTATTCACAATGGCTTCCGGTGACGGCCTCGACTCTGAGCTTGAGTCGTTTAGAAAGCAATGGCTCTCAGATCTTCAAACCCCACGAGGACATCCGTCTGCCGATGCGCCCTCCTCCTCGTCTGCCAGCCATCTTCGCCGTGAGAGCCACAGTCGGCGGCATGACGCACCACGCCAGTCCTTTTCTTCTTCATCCGCACGGCCCGGGCCTCTCAAAAAGACCAACGGCCCGCCTAGTCCCACGGCCGCTAGGCGCGCTTTCATCTTGGACGAAGGCTTGGATTATGTCGGCGGTCGCTCGTTTGATGAGCCCGCGCCGCCGCTCATCCCTTCTTCAGAGCCCAGGACACCTGTCAGCAGCATAGACGCTGCAGCTAAGCCTAAGGAAAAGAAACTGGTATCGGCTCTGGATCATTATGAGGAGGCAATGGAGAAGGAATCCCAGGGCAACATGGGGGACAGCCTGCAATTATATCGAAAAGCGTACAAGGTAAGACGATGCTTCTTGTTCGCCCCTCTCAATGCTCACTCGCTCCTGTCAGTCACTGTTATCAGTAACTAACAAAAGCAGATGGATCACGGCGTAGAGCGCAGATATCGCGAAAAGCATTTCCCAGCAGGATCATCAAAAGCGCCGGCTGCCCCAGTACCCAGCTCAGCAGCTTCCACGCGGCCCGCCCCAGCTTCCGTGCCACCAGCCGCCGTCGAACCCGAGGCCATCCCGCCCAAGACCTTTTCCGAGCTGCTGGCCGGCTTCGCCGCGCTCCAGATCGAGCCGGCCGTGCCCGACGTCGAGGGTGCGCCCGTCCTCCCATGCCCCATTGTCAACCTTCCCGACGAGCTCCTCACGCACATCATGCACGACGTGGCCGTGGCCGACGTGGCCGCCTACGTGCGCCTGTCCCTCGTGTGCCGGCGGCTGGCGTACCTCGTCGCCAGCGAGCAGCGCATCTGGCGGCGCGTCTGCCTCGGCCCCGAGTTTGGCTTTGCCGGCATGCACTACCGCTGGAACCGCGCCATCGAATGGGGCGCCCTGTCGTCGGACTCTGAAGACGAGCAAGACGATGACAGCGCCGGCGGCGGTGCCGTCTCCGACTCGGACGACGCCGGCCCGCCTCCGCCTCCCCGACTCAGCCCACGGGAGCGCGCGCAGCGCCGCGACGCCCGCGCGCAGGCCGTGACGCTCGCCCTCACGCCGTCCGTGTACCCCACGTGGAAGAAGATGTTCCGCAACCGGCCGCGGATCCGGTTCGACGGGTGCTACATCTCGACCGTCAACTACGTGCGCGCCGGACAGGCGTCGACCAACCAGCTCACCTGGGGCGGCGCGCCCATCCACATCGTCACCTACTACCGCTACCTGCGCTTCTTCCGCGACGGCGCCTGCGTCAGCCTGCTCGCGTCCGCCCCGCCCGCCGACGTCGTCCACTACATGACGCGCGACGCCCTGCGTCTGCACCGCGACGCCGCCCAGAACCACCTCCCCAGCGCCGCCATGCGTCTCGCCCACCGCGGCCGCTGGCGCCTCTCTCCGCCCAGCAGCAGCAGCAGCAGCAGTAGCCGCGGGCAGGGCGCCGCGCCGAGCGGCGACGACGAGCTCGCCATCGAGACCGAGGGCGTCGGCGACAAGTACATCTTCAAGATGGACCTGCAGATTCGCAGCGCGGGCAAAGCCACGGCCGCCCGCAACAACAAGCTCGTGCTGGCCGGCTTCTACAGCTACAACAAGCTGACCGAGGACTGGGCCGAGTTTCTGCTCAAGAACAACAAGCCCTTCTTCTTCAGCCGGGTGCGGAGCTACGGACTGGGCGAGTAGCCTACCAGCATCAGAGCGAGATTTGTTAGATTCCTTGCTTCACATACAGACATATATATTACTATATACATAAATTTCATCACTTAGACAATGCAAAGGCACATAAGCCAGATTTACAGAATACATGGCTCAATTGTGACGTCTCGTAGAGACCATGTTTCAGAGTAGCTAGAGGGAGATTCGCGTTTATTCATATTAGGTCTGTATTTGGCACTATGGCAGTGAAGTATCCAAGGAAAACAGGTGGGGGGGAATGAGTCCTGGTATATAATAAAAAAGCAGTCTCCTAGCCCAGGAGCAAAGAACAAAAAACAGGTATCGTGTAAAGAGAAACCCTGATGCCATGTGAGAATCGCCAGCGCTTTTTTTTCTTTCTAATGCAAGTGCGAGACGCCTCTTATCCAGACTTGTTTTTGTCTCTTTCGTTGTAAGGAGTGTGTGTGTGTGTGTGTGTGTGTGTGTGAGCAAAGAGGTGTGTGTGCCAGATATGGTATCAAACCCTAGCCCAAAGCAAAAAAACAAATGGCATCCAGGATTGGATATACAACGTATTATGTACAAATGTCGCCAACTTGACCACCTTTCCGGAAAAGCACAAGAGAATCGGTAGCTTCTAGCGTATTCTCTTGCCGTCAATGAACCGAGGCGTATTGGGATCGTAGTATCTCTGGTCTGGGCCGCCAGCCGCCTTGCGCGACTCAAAAGCGGCGCGCTCGTCTTCGTCCATGGTAAACGCCTTTTTGAACCAGCCAAAGGCGCTCTTCTTCTTCTTGAGCTGCCGTTCCGTGTTTTGCGACGTGCCGCTCGTGGTATTGTTACGGTCCATCGGCGGTCGTGGCACTGAAACCTGGCTCATATTTGTGAGTGCACCGAGCGGTGTAGACTTGTGTGCCGTGTGTGCCGTGGCAGATCGCTGCGGTCCTGCAGCGGTGTGTGGCCGTTGCTGCAAGGGTGAGTGCGGCGACGCTCGGACGGGTTGAAAGGCATGATGGTCGGAGAAGGGCGACGGTGTAAAGGTTCGCAGGTCAGAATTCGGCGTGTTCAAGGGCGAAGTGCCGCGACCTCTCGGAGGTGGGCGGCTGAAGCCAGTTTCCGGGCTTCGCAGGTCGTGCATCGAACTGGTGGTCCGGGGGGTCCCAAAGGCCGAGGAAGGTACATACAGCGGAGAGTCGGGGGTGGAGGTTGGTGGGATTTGGATAGATGTAGGCGGGTTGGTGATGCGATCACGGANCATCGTCACCTACTACCGCTACCTGCGCTTCTTCCGCGACGGCGCCTGCGTCAGCCTGCTCGCGTCCGCCCCGCCCGCCGACGTCGTCCACTACATGACGCGCGACGCCCTGCGTCTGCACCGCGACGCCGCCCAGAACCACCTCCCCAGCGCCGCCATGCGTCTCGCCCACCGCGGCCGCTGGCGCCTCTCTCCGCCCAGCAGCAGCAGCAGCAGCAGTAGCCGCGGGCAGGGCGCCGCGCCGAGCGGCGACGACGAGCTCGCCATCGAGACCGAGGGCGTCGGCGACAAGTACATCTTCAAGATGGACCTGCAGATTCGCAGCGCGGGCAAAGCCACGGCCGCCCGCAACAACAAGCTCGTGCTGGCCGGCTTCTACAGCTACAACAAGCTGACCGAGGACTGGGCCGAGTTTCTGCTCAAGAACAACAAGCCCTTCTTCTTCAGCCGGGTGCGGAGCTACGGACTGGGCGAGTAGCCTACCAGCATCAGAGCGAGATTTGTTAGATTCCTTGCTTCACATACAGACATATATATTACTATATACATAAATTTCATCACTTAGACAATGCAAAGGCACATAAGCCAGATTTACAGAATACATGGCTCAATTGTGACGTCTCGTAGAGACCATGTTTCAGAGTAGCTAGAGGGAGATTCGCGTTTATTCATATTAGGTCTGTATTTGGCACTATGGCAGTGAAGTATCCAAGGAAAACAGGTGGGGGGGAATGAGTCCTGGTATATAATAAAAAAGCAGTCTCCTAGCCCAGGAGCAAAGAACAAAAAACAGGTATCGTGTAAAGAGAAACCCTGATGCCATGTGAGAATCGCCAGCGCTTTTTTTTCTTTCTAATGCAAGTGCGAGACGCCTCTTATCCAGACTTGTTTTTGTCTCTTTCGTTGTAAGGAGTGTGTGTGTGTGTGTGTGTGTGTGTGTGAGCAAAGAGGTGTGTGTGCCAGATATGGTATCAAACCCTAGCCCAAAGCAAAAAAACAAATGGCATCCAGGATTGGATATACAACGTATTATGTACAAATGTCGCCAACTTGACCACCTTTCCGGAAAAGCACAAGAGAATCGGTAGCTTCTAGCGTATTCTCTTGCCGTCAATGAACCGAGGCGTATTGGGATCGTAGTATCTCTGGTCTGGGCCGCCAGCCGCCTTGCGCGACTCAAAAGCGGCGCGCTCGTCTTCGTCCATGGTAAACGCCTTTTTGAACCAGCCAAAGGCGCTCTTCTTCTTCTTGAGCTGCCGTTCCGTGTTTTGCGACGTGCCGCTCGTGGTATTGTTACGGTCCATCGGCGGTCGTGGCACTGAAACCTGGCTCATATTTGTGAGTGCACCGAGCGGTGTAGACTTGTGTGCCGTGTGTGCCGTGGCAGATCGCTGCGGTCCTGCAGCGGTGTGTGGCCGTTGCTGCAAGGGTGAGTGCGGCGACGCTCGGACGGGTTGAAAGGCATGATGGTCGGAGAAGGGCGACGGTGTAAAGGTTCGCAGGTCAGAATTCGGCGTGTTCAAGGGCGAAGTGCCGCGACCTCTCGGAGGTGGGCGGCTGAAGCCAGTTTCCGGGCTTCGCAGGTCGTGCATCGAACTGGTGGTCCGGGGGGTCCCAAAGGCCGAGGAAGGTACATACAGCGGAGAGTCGGGGGTGGAGGTTGGTGGGATTTGGATAGATGTAGGCGGGTTGGTGATGCGATCACGGAGAGACAGTCGTCTACGAAGAGGTGCGGGCTCAGCAGACGATGGTGATGCCAGCAGCATGGGAGAAGGAACTGGGGCGGGAGGCTGCGGAGTATAGGTCCGCGGCTGAAGAATGTACAACGATGTATCCTCGGACGCGGTATCGCTGCGTGTCTTCTCCGGCAGTGTCTCCTGCAGACGAATGGTGGGAGAATCTGTGACTGGCTCTGAGCGTGGCTTTGACGAAACGGAGGCAGTCTCACGGTGACGATGTGTGGTTGGTGGCAGCAAGGGCAGACCACCGGGAAGCGGGAAAAACATATCATCGTCATCATCTTCTTCATCTCCTTTATTGGAATCATTCGGTGTCAGTGACAGGGGGTTGGGGACGTATGTATGGTTGACTGAAGGGTTGGTTGATCTGGCATGCGAATGGCGTGAAGGCGGGGGCGATGGAGAAGCGCCGTTGACGGATTTGTGAGTGGATGGCGGTAGAGGCGTTCCAGCTGGAGTGGAAAACGGTGGTACAGAAGTCTATAAAACGATGCAATTAGTTTAGCCGTATCGGGAATGCAGATGAGAGGAGCAGCTTACCCAGGTTCTTCGACTGACTTCACCAGCTTTGCTCTCCATCTCGGTAATGATGGTCATGAGGGTCATGATGAGACCATTGATCTCCTGGGCGCGATCGTTCATCTCTTCAAAGGCATTCAGCCAGCCTTCAGTGTTGCCCTTCATAGCATCAAAGACGTCGATGAGATCGGGTTGCTCCTCGCGCCAGGTACCGTCGGCTTGGTCGGTCAGCCAGCTGGCAAAGACTGTGCTGCTTCGAAGGCCAGCTTCAATGTCGTCGTCCCACTGTCGCATGGCGGCGTTGGTTCGGGTGAGGATGCCGTCTATCCTTTCGTTGCCGTCGAGAATCTCGGCGCGAAATTTGCGGTCCTCTAATAGTTGCTCGAATACCGTAATATTCTCCATGGGCAGCTTGAGATGCTGGATTCGCTTTGTTAAATCATCTACAGCCTGTTTCAAATCTTCGAGGGTGACTTCAAGAAACTCGTCGATTTCGTCGATATGGCCCTGGAGAATACCGATGACCTGGGAGTTGCTATTCGCCATGCCGTTAAACATGAGGTAAACACCAAAGGAGATTTGGGCGACCAGCTTCATGACCTCGTGCTGGGTCTGGCCTGGTCGGTATCGCCATTTAATATCAAAGGGTTCTTCGTCTTTGGCTTGATTGAGAAGCAGCTCACGGCGGGACTTGGCGTCTACCTCTTGCAACTTGGGTTTCTGTGCAATCGTTCCCTCGGTCGCCTCTCGCAGGGACTCGGCAAAGGCATCCTGAAATGCTGGGATAGGGTGCTCGGGTGCAGCGTCATCTCCAGCCGCGGGTGAGTCCCGCGAGTGTTCAGGAGTCTCGATTTCTCGTTCGAACTCTTGCAGAGAGGACTGGCGTGAGTGGCGTATGGCTTCAGGCTCAAGCTGCTGTGTATCAGGCTGCGGAGGTTCTATTTGTTGCTGAGGGGAGGGTGTTTGAGCTGTGCGTTCGGTTTGTGCAGTGCCTGGGCGGTGTTGTTCGGGCGAGTGTGGCCTGGTTTGGTAGGCTGTCGGCTGCAGAGTCTCTACAGGCGGTTCGGGCGCGGGCTCTGGGGAATGCAACTCTGCCTTGCTATTGTCCTCGTGTTCGGTGGTTTCGTCGTCGGGGCGGCTGAAGTAGTCGGCAAAGGGGTCGTCAAAGGAGCCAGCGTCTCCATCTTCGAACGAGGGGAGGAGAACGATCTGAAGGCCGCCCTCGTCAAACTGGAGAGGGGGGAGCTGAGTTGCCGCCATTGTTGCAGGTTGTCAAGACGAGGTGCTGCCCGGGGTGTTGGAGAGGCGCAGCAGCCCCCCGTCTAATGGGAGGTATGCGCGTCGCAGAGCCGGAGCAGGGTGCCGCGGAGATTTTCTGCTGTTACAGGCGTACAGGCATCGATCTGGGTAGTCTCAGGTTATGGTGAACACTGCATGTGCAGTTGGTAGCTGGAGAAGGTAGAATGCCGCGTAATCACAGCGTTGGAGCGGCCGAGGCAGGACAAAGACAGCAGCGAGCGTAGATGGCGCGAGAGCCGGTCGTTGGGTAGAGTCGAAAATGGCGATTGCAGTCTCGAGACGAGGGTGGACGTGGCCAACTTTGCGGTGGCTGACCTGCGGCCTGGTCCGTCGGGCAGTGGTGGTGCGACACTAGGAAAAGCCAGGGCCTTGGTCCGGCCGAGGGGTCGACTAGATGTTGGTGTCGAGGCCTTTTTAACAGGAGCCGGCGCACGAGGTCTGGGATCGCAGCGAGGGAGAAGGTTTGCGGGAGTGCGAAGGGAGAAATAGATGAAATCCCAGCAACGCTCTGGGAGATGCGGACAAGGACGATAACGGGTTTGGGGGACAACGAGGTAGGATTAGACTGGACCAGGGGGGGTGTGGGCAAGGCCCGCCAAGGAGGGGAGCACTGGGGGAGCGAACCAGATGGGTACCACTTGTTGTGCATGCAATAATATCAGCAGCGGAAAGGGATGGGGTGCTACAGAGCGCAATCACAACGGGCTGCGTGCAGTTGTTTCTGTCAAGGGCTGCATAGCGTTGGGTCGCATGCTTGGCCGCGTCGCGCAAGCCGCGAGTCGAGGCGGGAGTCGAGGCGGGACGGTTGGCTCGGTCGGGGAGCGGAACGAAGCACATCAACGGCTCAAGATGGCGCGACACAGTCATTGTTGGGATGGCCATGTATCATTTGGGGGCGTTTCACGGCGCTTTTTAGGGAGCCAGTCAAGCTAAATTGGGAATCTTCAGCAGGCTCCAGGGGGGTGCACGGCGCGGACGGGCGTGGACGGCGTGTCCTCTAGTCAGGCACTGCCAGGCACCTGCCAGGCCGGTGGTCCAGTGTAGTTTAGTGCTCAAGTGCTGTGGGCCAGTGGACATTGGGTCCCGTCGTTGGCACCAACGCCTCTGGCAGGGGCACCCGCACGCTATCGAGGTGCACAGCAAGCTTCTGGAGCTATTTATCTGATTAGACATGAAACAAGTTTATCAAGAGTCACATAAGACATGGATTCTCTCCGTCTTTTGTTTTTCTTTTGTTTCTCTTTCATCTTTGCTTTTTCTTCTTTTTCTACTTTTGCCTCGCCGGACCTAGTGAACGAAACGGACGCGATATTGCACGTCTTCTAGGTAGGTACAGTCCCAGTGGGCTCGCTCCCTGCTCCTAGTCTCCCGCTAGCGCAGCTGACGCTCACAAGATTCCACACTTGAGACAGCCTCGCTTCAACTCGTCCCCCCCTGAGTCCCCGACGATGGCTTTACCACCACCCGTAGCGTACCTTGTTCCTGCCATGGCTAATGCATGCGACCTGCAATTCCACGCCATCCAAACTCGACGTTTCTTTTTCCACTTGGCCTCTGCCTCTTCACCCAATCCCATCCGCGCCAGTCAGCCATCGTTAATGCGACTCACCCGACTCCCCTCCATCGGCTGTTCTGATCCCCCTCACGGCCCACTGGGCCTCTCTCTGGCTTTCCTGAGCGCATGAACAAGCAGGTAAACGAAACAAACCAAGGCCGTGGTAAGAAACTTTGTTCGATGTCGAGCCATCACAGCGCCATGAGCGCCTGCCGGGGCTCGCAGCGATACGAGCCAGCCCAGTTTATCTACCCCGTCATAGCGCGTCCCTTGTCCGCCATCTCTAAATAACCCCTGGCCCTCCCTGGCCCGGCTCATGCATGCAGACATGCAGACATGCAGCCTCTACTACAGTAACCCGGCACTCTCGACGCTTTCTGCACATGACTAGGAAGCGGCCTAAAGTAATCTGTACAATGGCCCATCACTCGCTAACTGGTACGTATTATTAATATTGCAGATGCGCCCGCACTCCTCCGTCCCGCGTTGTGGCTGACTGGTATTGATATTACCGGTATTATAGTATAACATGCCCCGAAAGATGATAACAGATCCTTTCAGGGGCATAAATACATCTCCATTGACTATTGAATCTGCCCACCTTTTCCTTCGCCTGCAATACGGCAAGCCTCTCGGCACGCTACCGCGGCTGTAATATCGTCTGGCATCAACATATGAAACTCGGTCAATGTCATGCCGTGCCGTAGAAACCGCCGGTACAGATGCGATGAGCTTCTGGGCTGTTCTCTTCTTCCAGTTCGATAGCACAGCTCGCCCATTCATGCCGTGAACTAGTGTACCAGGTCGGTAGGTTACCATGTCCGCATTTGGCAGTGCACATCAGTTCCATAACCCGATGTATACGCGATGGCCCAATCAGTCATTCCCAATGACAGTCGCATTACTAAATTGCTTGCGTTTCCGTCCATCATGGCACGCCATCTAGATGAACTCTAATAAAAGTTTCGGCATGCTTACCGGACTATCGATTCATCAACAATGTACTATTCCAATAACGATGGTGCCCTGGGGAAGCCTCCAACCCTCTGATCAACCCCAGGCATGTCCATCCAACTGCATCACCTTGTATTTCACCTGTCGATTTTACTAATACCAGGGACGAGACGCGCCGCTTCTCTTTTACAATTAAAGGACACCTCGCACGGGTACCCCCAAGGGTAGTATCATTTCTGAAACGACGCCCGGCACCGTGCATCAAGCCTCGGTTCGTCCCGGCCGGGTTTGCCGAATGTAAAACGCGAAAAAACATCATATTGCATGATGCACGCGTCAACTAGAGGCTTTTTTTTTCTTCTTCTGGCCAAAAGACGACGGATTCTCGTGCCGTGTGTCAACGTATCCCGGCCAGCGCCCAGTCCGATGTCGCAGTCCCTTGTGTCTCTCCATTGATAACCTAGGGCATGCCGTGGTCTTACAGATTGATCCGCAGGGACGTCTGCCGCTTCGGTGCGAAACCCGGCAAACCTAGTTGCGGATGAAGCCATGATACGCTGGCGATCCTGGCCCAAGTTCAACGGTCATAGTTGGGGGCGCAAAGCGCTGCTAGGAGCCGGTCTTGCGGTCGAGACATTGGGACAAGGTTTTTTCAAGGTTCATTATGAATGCCGAGCGACGACGGCTGTCGCAGGCGCCTTTTATTAAGCAACGGTTACAAGTATTCAGTTGGAATCATCAATGTTCGATTCACTCTTCTGACTCGCGAGCATAAATTGCGCACCAATACACAACCGAAGGCGACCATGTCTTTGAGAAAAAATTGATCTCGGCACTTCTTCTCTTGGCATTGTACGGCAGCGATGCGATGGCACAAAAAAAGTATAACAGCTCTGTTAATGAAAAAAAGTGAAAAAAGTCATGCCAAAACCCAGTCGCACGGACTCCTGCAAGGTACACGTCTCCACACTGGAGACCGGGAGCTTAATCTGCGCCATCTTGCCTTTTTTGTGTTTGCTTCTTTTCTTTCGCCTTTGTTTCGTTGTCCCTGCTTCTCCTGGGTAACAGGTCTTCTCTAGCAGCCTCGGGGTTATCGTGCCGCGTTCCGAAGCCTCTCGCGCGATAGGCGCATTTTTTGCAACGCCAGCCAGCAAGCCCAAAGAAAAAAGAAAAGCCCAACGGCTCGACGCATGACAGGAAGAAAAAAAAGAAGAAGAAAACGGTCGTGTGAGAAAAACACACTCCTAGGAAATTGTTTTTTTTTTTTTTCGTTCGTCTCGTCCTTCTCCTTCGTTTCACCATCGCCGGGAAATATCCACCACATACGGGCCCTTTGGCTACCATTTTGCGCGGAGCAGAGCAAAAAGACGAAATTTCCCATCCGCAAGTTTGCCAAAGTCAGGATCGGCGGCGCAACCATGGCTTTCCTTCGCGCGTTCAAGTTTGGCAACGACCTCTGGGATCCGTCGCATCGATACGAGACGTCCTGGCTCCTTCCGCCCTGGCTGCTCTTTGTGTGCCGAGCCCTCTTTGTACGCCAACCTCTGTCCCTCCCCACGCGCGTTCGTCGCACATCCGGCGAACCATGACACGGGGTGTTACGCGATGCAACTTGTTTTTGTTTTATTCGCTATCCTTACTAACCTGGCACCACTTTCCACTCTCTAGTCCGTGTACGCCTTCACAACCCTCTTCTTCAGCCTCGGCTGGGACTGCACCCACCCCGACGCCGGCGGCTGCCGCACCGCGCGCCGCTCCTTTTCCTTCTTCACCATACTCACCTACTGGGGGCTCGCCTTTTACTTTGCCGTCGCCGCCGTGCACACCTTCAGCTACCTCCGCAGCGGCGGCCGCAACTCCCTGCTCGCGCGCCTCCCGCGCCCGCTCCAGGCCCTGCACGCCCTCTTCTACACGTCCGCCGTCACGCTGCCCTTCCTCGTCACCATTGTCTACTGGGCCGTCCTGTACGCCGGCCCCTGGTTCCCCCGGCCCTACGACGCCTGGAGCAACATCAGCGAGCACGCCCTCAACAGCGCCTTTGCCCTCTTTGAGCTGGTTCTGGCGCGCGCCGCCCCGCCCCTCTGGATCCATGCCCTCTGGCTGATCGTCATCTTGCTGGGCTACCTCGCCGTCGCGTTCATCACCCTCGCGGACCAGGGCTGGTACACGTACAGCTTTCTGGACCATGATCACGTAGGCGGCCGCGGCTACGTCGCCGCCTACGTCTTTGGCATCGCCGTCGGCATCCTCGTCATCTTTGTCGTTGTCTGGGCCCTGATTCATCTCCGCGTCTGGGTCACGGAGAAGAAGCTCGGCATGGAGGGCAAGTTTGTCGGCGGCCGACACCCTCGTCTCGGTGAGGATGCTGACCTTGGTATGGTGCAGAGACCAGAGGACCAAACTACCCAGTCGTTTGTTTAGAAGAGCTTTGTAGCGATATCGATTGCATTCTGCAATCATCACGTCAGCGTGTAATTCTTTCCAAGCATTTTTTTACATTATGATTTAATAATGACAGGCCAATGCCATGCTAATCTTAATATACAATTTTATCAAACATGCAATATATCACCCTCCACAGCCCCGTGAAACGTTAACATCTCAGCGTTACGCCCTGGCGCTTCTCGGATTCGCGAATCTCAAACATGACTTGGATGCCAACAAATAGTGCAGAGCATGCAGTCACCAAGAAGAGAAAGCCTGCCCATGTCAGATACAAGTCGGTCAACAAGAAACGAGGACATGGAAACTTACCAGACCAGTCGTGCAAGATGCTCCGTATGATGCTTTCTAGGCCGTCCAGGCCTACAGCAAAGCCAACCAGGTTGGCCGTAATCATCATCAGGACATTAAAGACTGCTCCGAAGCAGCACAGCATGCGGTACTCTGTCGGGCGGCTCTCCCACTTTCTCTTCGGGAACAACGCTGCCGCTGCAAATTCGGGCAGCATGAACAGGACAATGAGCCAGCCCCAGATCAGCAATCGCAGCTGGATGTCGTGCCACAGCGCGACAAACGTAAAGACGCAAATGTACGTGACAATCGACCGCGCAATGGCCCGCCAGTTGCGAAAGGACGAGCCGCCGAGCGGCACAAAGAGGTAGCGGACGAGCCAGCGGCTGTACGAGCGGTGCCAGGCGCGCCAAAACTGCTGCGTGCTGTAGTTGTTGCTGACGCAGCGCGTCATGTTCTCGGGGGGGTCCATGCCGTCAATCAGCGCCCACAGGCGCGAGAGCCGCCACGGGAGCAGAAGCTTGAGCCAGATGAGGTGGAGGTTGAAAAACGACAGCAGACTAAGCTGTGCGGCGGTGTAATCGCTCCAGACGGGGCTGGCCTTGCTGATGGCTCCGACATAGTCGTAGTGCAGGATAAGCTCCATGGCCAGGAGGACCAGCACGAAGCGCACACCGTACCGGATCGTCCGTGGCTTCTCGATGCTGGCGGGGCGGTGCTTGGCCTGGGAAATGTAGTCGTTGAACGTCATGATCGGGCCTGTGAGGTACAGCGGCGCATAGATGGCATAGGCCACGTAGTTTCGGAAAGAATAGTCGTTGACGTCGGCGGGGATCGAGATTCTGTCCTTTTCAGACAAATTGGCTTGGTCGAGCTGCTTCTTCTTGTGTGTATTAGACGCTGTTTATCAGAGGACAGTCTGCTGGACCTCTTACCTCGAAAATGCCGGCTTGGTTCTTGTCGCGGCTCCAGTAGTAGTCCAAGTTGAAGCTAATCAGCCGCAGAACAGTAATATTGAACAAGACTTCCCATCGCGCCACAACACCGCCGTAGCTATCCAGCCATTTGCCCCATTCCATCAGCGGCGAGTCCATGGCGTGCAAATCGCCGCCCACCAGCGCGGGCGGCGAGAGCAGAGCCGCCGCCTTGCGCAGCGGGTAGCCGTCGAAGACCTCGTTGGCAAAGAGCGTCGCAATGTTGAAGATCCACGTCGCTGCGGGGACGTAGCGTCGGGGGAGCCTGGTCGCCAGCTGGTAGTTGGCGTACAGGATGCCGAGGACCTTGCAGGCCGACACGCCGTGCAGCGCAAAGAGGAACACAAAGGCAAAGACGTAGTCAAACGACACCCGCTGCTCCATGCGCGCCGCGCCGAGCGGCCTCTTGGCCGTGATGGGCTTGACGGCGTTCCAGGCCCGGCGCAGAAGCGGGTGAAAGGTCAGCAGCGCAGCCATGTACGGCAGGGTGCCGCGGAACATGCCGTACTGCGCATCGGAAATGTCAATCTTTCGCCCGGGGATCCAGCCCTCGGACAGGAACTTTTCAAACTTGTAGTATCTGGGGTCGGAAGCTAACATAAAAGTACAACACGTTAGCCATGGGAACCGAAAAGAGTAAAGCATGCGACAACTGCGGGGGGGCACCGTACGCCTTGAGACATCATAGGCTGTCCAGAACATATAAGGGATCGCGGCGAGAAACACAAGATAGTAAAAGTAAAACTCGGGCGTGTTCCATTTCGAAGGCTGCGCGCGGCTCTGCGCCTTGGCGGTGGCGTCTCGCTGTGCGGCCGGGTCGTTGCGCGCCTCAATGACCGTCTTGTACGGCACCGACGAGGCCGAGGTGAATCGCGTGTCGAGGGTGTCGAGGGTGTAGACCTTTTTGAGAAAGGAAAAGGCACCCATTGTGGGTGGGTTTGTAAAGGGTCGTGCGCAAGACCGTTGCCTATTGCATTTCTGGTAAAGACAGCTGAATGAGAAATGAAAGAAAAGAAGGGAATAAAACAGATTGCAAAGGAGTGACGGGGGGCAATTGGTGGTACGTGTCTGAAGGTCGTGGCTCCGCGGGGACGGCTTGGAATTGGCGGACCCCTGATTTGGCGACGTCTGGCTTGTACTGTGTGGGGTGTGGGCTTGGTGCATATTTGCACTGTACGTTGAGGGTGTAAGACGACGGCTGGGTGTGATGCTGCTGCGATAATGCATGGGCTTTAAGATGCACATCACCACTAGTACTTCTTGACATGGCAAGCTCTTTTCTTTCAATTTATTGTTCTATATCACTTAAAAGACGCAACCTGCCCTCAATGAAGCTATATTTGTCTGGACCCTCCAAGCCAGGTATTGTGAGCACAGGTCATCTTGGCCCATACTACACAGAAAGTGTCACATAGTTTCAGCATCCACCTGTGCTATATGTATTCTTTCTCGAGGTCCACGGCCGTCTTTTGTGACTTGTTTTTTTGCGCCCATCATCGGTGTTTAGATGTGCGGCCGCACTGCGGCCGATCAACCGGCGTTAATGCAGCAAATGCCTATCGGGGCCGTTTTCCTGCGACAATTGCCATGTATCCTCGGGGTCTTATCTGCTCGGTTGCTTGAAATCGGAGTTTCCGCGGCAGTCAGTGTGACTTTATCTCTTCAAAACCGCGTCGAAGCACATAGCCATGTTAGGTGAATACAGCTGCTCCCAGAGGAACTATAACCACACGATGCGTACGTGCCAGCAACAACCGGATTACATCCGCTATTTATGATTGCTACACGTTGTTGATTCTGATCCTCTTATTTAGCTAACAATAATGCACCCCGAAACGATGTCGAGCAGGCTTCCAGCCCAGAGACCGCTCCAAAAACGTTGGAAGCACCACCCAGTGTTGGGAGTATTTGTCTCTTCGCTGGTTTGTTTTCTGAGGTGTTCAGCGATCCGGAGGTTCAGAGAAATATGCGAGTGTTGTGGAATCATCAGCCCGAGAAAGACGGCCATGGCAATTCGGCAACCAATATGGATGCCGAGGGCATGGAAACCCCAAGCTGCGATACCAGCCACAAGGCACTTTGATACATGACACCATAAATACTTTCCACATCACGACGAATACGAGCAATGTATAGTAAGTATTTATTTTATCAGAGAGAACCATCGCAAAAGCACGGCAGGGGCGAACACTTATCCTCATCACCGTAGGGTAGCCAGCAAGCGATCTGCTTGTGTCGAAAAGTGGAACACACTAGTCAACCTGTCCATATAAAACAAAATAAATCACCAACTCGCATCTCTGAGTGGTCTAGTTGGTTCATGGCGTCCGACTGTAAATGTAAAGTTGTCATCGGAATGTCGGCGGTTCGACTCCGTCCTCGGAGATTTCTTTTTGTCTTTTTGCGGTTCTAAATTCGGGCTGTAATACGGAAGGAACTTTTTTTTTTCTCTCCTACGGTCGGCAAATTTTTTTATGTCTCTGACGACTGACTCCTATTTGCTTTTTTTGGTCGGTTCTCCCTTGATTCACGCCACGTAGCCGTCATTTCCAAGGGCCACAAGAGAGCCACACCATCTCACCAAAGCATGGCGTGGCACACATACGAATAGTAGACCACAAAAAGTACACAAGTTTTATAAGTATTAAATCGTAGAAATCGAATGGGGTTTATTTGAATCCATGCAAAATAAATTGCCGCCCATACGCGATTTAACCGCTGTAAAGTGTGTTGAGAAAAGCAGGCAACTGCCGCTCGTAGTTGGCTGGACTTGTAATTAAGTCAAGAGATTCCAGTGTTCTTGCAAAAAAAAGCACGAAATTTTGTTCCCGTGAAAGCGCAAGACAATGAGCCAAAATTCCAGCAAACTCCAAAACATCATAAACTCCACGCTGTTAATCCATGTCACATAAGGCGTAAATAGGTGATGAATAAGTAGTGACAAAAATGATAAGAGACAAGAAAAAGCAGATGACCTCTTCAAACCGAGTCAAGAGCGCCGTCCGAGAAGGGGTATATATATATTGGTTAATAGCTGAAATCAACATTGGCCATGGTTGGTATTACGGCCTTGTCTTCCTCTGAGGAAGCGTGGCCAGTGTGGGCTGTAGAGCTTGTGGTGGAGGAACTTGTGTCATTGATTGTCGTCTCGGCGCTCATTTGCGAGGCAGTCGTGTGCAGCTCATGCCCTTGAGGAGGTATGCCGCTGGGAGACCAGCCCTCATCCACAATCTGCTGGAAGCTCCAGCTGGGCTCGAAATTCTTGCTGTTCCAGGCGTGGTCGACTCGCTCGTACATTTCATCAATCTGTTCGAGACTGATCTTGCTCGTCTCATAGACCATGAACCAGACGAAGAAGACGGCAATGACGCAAAAGGCACCCCAGATAAAGAAGATTTTGGGACCGAAGCCCGCATTGCCAGGGCCAGCGTCCACCATGAATGGCGTGCTATAGGCAATACCAAAGTTGAGCAACCAATTCGAAGCAGTGGAGATGGACATGGACTTGGCTCGAACCTTGAGAGGGTAGATTTCGGAGGTGACAACCCAGACTACGGGTCCCCACGAGGAAGCAAAGAAAAAGATGTTGAATGAGCAAAATACCATGAGGATAGTTTGCTGTACATCTTTCAGCTCTTGTCCTGTCGCGGTGACAAACGACGCAATGAAAAGCTGGCAAGCAGCCATGCCAATGGCACCAGCCATCAGCAGCCTTCGTCGACCCCACGACTCAATGACAATAAGGCCGGGCAAGGTGGACACGACGTTGATGACTTGGATGATGAGGGATTTGGTGTATGGGCTGTCGATTCCCGCACCACCAAAAAAGGTCGTGCTATAGTACATGATAAAGTTGATGCCGGTGAGCTGCTGAAGCATTTGCAAGCCACAGCCGGTGAAGGTGCGGCGGGCCAGATGCGGCGTGCCGACAAATATCTCCTTCCACGAGTCGTCCCCTAGTGTCAACTCGTATTGGTGATTGGCAATAATTTCGTGTAGCTCCTCGATGAGGGCAGGGTGAGTAATGTCGAGTCGACGCAAGCGACTTAGCGATATGCCAGCTTCCTCATTACGACCCTTCTTGACAAGGAATCGTGGAGTCTCGGGAAGGACGAGGAGGCCGGCAGTGATGATTAGGGCGGGTACCAACTGTAACCCGAGAGGGATGCGATATGATGATGAATTGGGAATGTGTGAGGTTATGACATTGACGATGGAAGCCGCCAATAAACCAACGGTAATGGAAAACTGATATGCACAGACAAGCGTACCACGGATCCATTTTGGGGCCATTTCGGATTGGTACATGGGGACGAGCACAGAGACGGCGCCTACACCAACACCAGCAAGAAACCTAGCAAGCCATTAATGTCGAGTACAGGACATAAAGAGACATTCAAACATACCGTCCAACAATGAGAAGAGGGATAGATTCAGCGCAGACTTGGCAGATAGCACCAACGCAGAAGAGTGCAACACCAAGAAGGAGAGATTTGCGGCGTCCCAGTAAGTCGCCAAACGGAGCGGCGGCCAGGGCACCGAGAACAGTTCCAGCGCTAAGAATGGCGACAATTATTGAAGAGTCTTTCGGGCAAAGATTTGTGTTGGCACCGGTATCGCTGCAATTTGAAGCGAATTTCTTTTTGAACTCGTTCATGGCAAGGATGCCGTTTATCGCACTATGAAACAAGTTGGTTAGTATTGGACGCAAGTATAATGCGGCACGGAGTTGGTGAGGCTGAAAGAGGGAGAAAACAATATGTACTGCTGACAGCACTCTGCACAGCTATGTCAAGACCTGGTGTTGCGGATGGGGTACCGTCGGGTCTTGAACATCCGTGGGCGAGTAGCACATCGAGAGCACGAGAGCAGCCAAGGCTGCGGGAAGAACAGGAGTTCCAAGGCTTACCCAGTGTCGTAGCCAAACAACAGTCCACCAGATGCGACGAAGAGACCGACCATGATGGCCGGGGCTGACGAGCCAGCGACATTGTCGGGCTTATGCCAGCGCATGGCAATCGCCATGGCGTCGGAACAGGATGAATCAATCCACGGTAGCTGTCGGCGGCGATCGTGCGCGCTTTATCCCGGGTATATAGGGGTAATTGCCAGAGGTGGCCGTCGTCGAAGCAAGAGCTGAAATGTGTCGTTGGACAATGAGCCGGAGAGTTGTGTAATGTCAACGGTTGATCGTCAAAATGGGGCGATTTTCAGCGGGCGGGGAGTCGCGAGCCGGTAGTGACTTGACGATAAGAAAAGCACTGAAATAGGCAAAAAGGCGATAGTATTCGGATTCGGCGGCGAGACGGCAAGAGAAGTCGACGGACGGGCGAACGGCTCGAGCAGAGGAAGGGCGGCGAGGTATGGGGTGGTGAGATTCGCAGTGTTGGGTAATAAGGATGGCAAGTTTAATGTGGAGTGTAAGGTGGTGAGAGGGAGAGCGAGAGTCTTGAAGAAAAGACGGGGTGAGGACTGGTAGAGTGGGCGACGACGGCCAGCGCACTACCACCCGACAAACAGGGACAACAGGTGCAAGTGCAGCAGGACGTTGGCACCTCGTAGGTTTCTGGGCGGCGGCGGACTGCTGGGGGGCGGCCGAGCCTGGACTGGCCTGATGGGGGGAACGACAGGGCATCCACAGGGGACGAGGAAGCGGGCTGGCTGACACAGAGGCCAGCCAGAGCCCGTCGCGGAGGGTGGAGGGGCTCAACGAGGGAGCCTCCCGACTTGCTAGCCTGGTGAGAGTCAGTCAAACCAGTCAGACGGTTGATGGTGGTGTGCCAGTGAGCAGGCCAAGATGCAAGTACAAGCTACCACAGCGGTGGCGGAAGGGGGCCAGGATCAGCAGTAACAGCGATATTTGATTGGGCCGTTTATAGCAAGCGACAGAGTGATTGGCCAAGTGATGCAGCAGCCACGTTGTGGGCGGGGCCGCGGAGAAGTACAGCTACCTACCGGCATTCCCTTGCGATGGGCTTGGCTTCAGTGCCTCTTCAGAGCCCACCTCAATGGATTCCAGCGGGCTTGCCTTCTTTCAGCGGCCGCTGCAGCGCTTTCGTGTCTCGTCTGCCTGAGCCCCACCCTCCCTGGTCGCCGCGCCTTGCCCGGTTGGGCGCTGGTGCTCACACGACGGAATGCCGCCAAGCTGCGTCTGCGGTGTCTCCGCTTCCCCAGACTTGCATTGCACTCTTCAGCGCCAACCTCAGGTAAACGGTTTGCCTACAGGCTAAATATATTGCTACAATGTATTTTTGGACACGAATTTTGCACCTTGAGCGCTCCCATCACCATTCACGCACCCGCCACCCGCTCACCGCATCCCCCGTTCATCTGTACCAACCCCTCCTCACCGCTGCTACAGTTGCCATTGTCTACCTTACCTAGGTACGTAGTACTCAAGCTACCTAGCGGCCGCCACGCACTAACCAGCTTTCCCTTCTCCCCACCTCCCGGGCACGCTACTCGCTCTTTACAACCTCCTAACCACACTCGTTTGCCATGCCGTGCCCAACATATTTTAGTCGCTGATCCGAGTTGCATCCATCCTCCCGCTTCCACTGCCATCCAGAGATCGATCGTTCGTCTGAAACCCATCTGGTACGGTACGATGGTCCAGGCAACCGTTCCCCATGAGGCACAAGAACAGGGCCGTGTTGACGGACGTATCGTCAGAGCCGGCCCTTGTAGAGCCTCAACACCACCTCGTCACCTCGTCACATTCACGACTGGTATATTATGCATGCTCTCCAGCCAAGCGCCATCCGTGCTTCTCAGCCACCTGATCTTCTTATCCTCTGCTAACAGCCCACCAGCAAGCAGTCTGTTGCTCACTTTGCGGGGGAGTCGCTTAGCCTTGTCTGCTCAACTCGGCCTCTACTTCAACGCCATATCCTTGTTACGCGACCCTTGCGCGCCCTGCACTCACTACCAGTACTTGTAGTTTAATCCCTCTCGCGTTGATGCCGACACTGATTTTCTGTGGCGGAGGGTCTTACGCTAGCCTGCAGCAACCAGCGAATTATGACAGCGCGACGACGCCTCGTCTCCCGCAAGCCAAGCCCCCGACGGTTTAGCGGTTCTGAAATCATTTGACCCTGCACTACTTTGATGTGGCTGCCTCTGCCGTCACTAACACACTTGGCCTGCTCATCACATCCACCTACTCCGTACTAGCTGCAGCAATAAGCACAGTATCGACCACATGGCATGGATACACAGTGCTGGGCCGAGCTGCATGAGATGGCGCAGGTCCAAGTCTGCTCCGGGCACAGCAGACGCCAGCGCACCATCCAAATAAACTGTCATCTCGAGCCCCTCAAAGTTTCCCTTCATAGTGCGCGGAAACAGGAAGGAAGGCATGGAAAAGGGTAGAATACTGGTATCCTGCTCTCACCTGGCCAATGCCTGCTTGTCAGTCAAGTGTCTCTGCCCTCAGTTCGCTGGCACCAGTTCCGCTGAAGTGTCTCAAATCTGGCGAGCCACTTGACCTGCAACACGTCGCCCAGCATTCCATGCAAGCACACACACACATCTGGCCATTGCTGCACAAAGCAAATAGCGAAGCCCTATTTCAGTGCCATTACCCTGCTAACTTACCTCTGCTTCGCTTATTCCCCTTTCCACTCTTCTTTTCCGCTTCTTCGGATTCTGTGTGCTCCTGTTGCCCTACTGGCTAACGTTCGACCCCAGGTGCTAGTTCTGCAACGATGAGCCAGACATACGATCATTAGAACTGTGATCCAGTCTCCCAGCTCGTTGTTACAGAGCTCTTCGTTTGCGCGGGGAAACTACTGGATGACATGATTTTGAAACCACCCGTGAGTGATATCAGTGCCTTATTATTATGACAACATCCCGGGGCTAGTCGGGGCGAAGGGCCTCTCCTGCAGACTGTCTTGTTTGGAAATGCGCCGATATGCATCGCTGCTCGGGCACAGTGCCAGCGTGTGTTAGTCTCTGACACCCACCAGTGCTTGTGCTCCTCGGGCATGTACCGGTCCGTTCGACTCGATCCTTCGAAGCAACTAGCTTTTGCTTGTAGGGCGGGGGACAGGACTACCTCACGACTGGGCAAAGCGCCAGTGGCTTTTTGAGGCGTTGGCGGAGCATGCAAAGGTAATCTCCCTGTTTCGGCTTTTTTTTGGGTAAGTGGCGGAAATGCATGCAGAAATCCAGCTGCCTGCACCCGAGCTGTTTCATTTCAGGCCGAAAATGACAGATGAACCTCCTTTTCTGTGTAGTGTAGCGGTCACAGGTACTCCTTAGCGTTTTGCTTGTTCCATCAAGTGAAGCTTCTCGCCGCAAGCAAGTTCACCACTATTCGCATCGCGGGCTCTTGATGACCTTGCCCCCATGATGCTGCTGGCCTCTGTGGAAGCAGATGGATTCGGCCCCGGTCTGGAAGGATTCCTGTGTGGGCTGAGCTAAATCTGAGCACGATTGCCCGTCCTTTGTTGGAGACTCCAGTGCCGGGACCATTGCCTGCTAGCGGGACCAGTCTAGTGCTCTGCGAATCTCATGGCAAAGCGCAGTCGTCCTCATATCCAAATGTGACCAATTCCCAGTAGTTACACATTGAAGGAAAGCGCAAGCTTCCGAACACTGGCCATTCCCGAAAATTCAATAATCCATCGGCGATTTTTTCTACTTTCTTTCCATTGCCCCTCTTAGGGAAGTAAGCGGCCATGATGACTTGCTCCCCCGACGAGCAGGAAAATCGTACCTACCAGAACAGCATGCGTGCTTAGCCTTATAAGATATTGCTTGGCAGCATTGTGCCCTTGCATTAATGCCTCTCTCTCTCGCCGCTCTTGTATCAAGGTGAGAAGGAGAGTGATTCCGCAGCAGAAACTGCCGAGGCTACCAGCCTCTCTCCCTCACGCGGCTTACGCGCGGGCCCCGGCCTGGCCCAGCTTCGACCCCGCGAGGAGTGATTACCATATTACTGGCAACCATATTACTGGCAAAAGAAGAAAGAAAAACGTTACGTTATCAACGTGTACGGGAAAGATGACCAGTTAATGTAATCTTGCAGAAACATGTTGTGAGGAGATACGGAATCAAACGTGTCTGTTCCGAGGGACAAGAGAATGCGTATTCGTCATGGGAACCCAGGGTCGGCTCATCTCGCGATGATGCCGAATGAGGCTGTGGACACATGTGCGCCAGGATACAGCTTCGGTGGATCTATAAGTAATCTCTACAATTATATGCCTTATCAGAAGATATTAACCCGGTGTGTGCTCTTGATAGTTGCCACATCGAGCAGCGCGGCCCTGGTTCTCCCGCTCCCGCTCGCGGGTCTCTTGCTGATTTGATCACGGGCAACTTCACGTTCGTATGGTTGGGCGAAAAAGCTTCTTCATATGCATGCATTGCTATCTGTACAACGTCAAGAATACATAGGGAATAATCCAAATACATAAACATGATAAAATAATCCAAAAGTCCCAAGCGCCAAATTGCCCCTCAGGTCACCTCCCCATCCGGGCTGATACATGTTGGGGGAATTCTTTTAATCCAGCATCAAAAATCTATATCCCATCAATCCGTGAAATAATACTATACGACCGGTTTCGGTTTTTTTTGTTTGTTCGGGTATGAAAAAAAGGTCGCTTTACAGCTCGAGGCTGGGCTCCTGGCCCTTGACACGGCCGATAACCTGGTTGGGAGCGTACTTGGGGATGACCTCGTCATCGTGCAGCATCTCAAACTCCTCGGTGGCATCACGGCCCATGAAGTTCATGATGGCCTGGGGACCACCGGGGTGCTCGTCGAGCCAGTTGGAGAGGTCCATGACGACACCCTTGACGACGACCCAGAGGTCATCCTTGGTGTTGTGCTTGGCAACCTCCTCCATGCTGTACTCCTTCTCGGGGATGGAGAAGGGCTTGGCCTCGACCTTGGGAGCCGACTCGGCGGGAGCAGAACCAGCGGCGGGAGCACCGGCGGCAGGCGCGTCGGCAATCTGAGCAGGGGCAGAGCCGGCAGCAGCACCGCCGTTGGCCCACTGGACGGTCAGTCTGCCAGGAGCAGAGGGGTCAAGGTGCAGAGAGATCTGGCCAAGACGGGCGGCACCAGCGGAGCCGGCGCCGCTGAGAGCCTTCTGGAAGAGGAAGTTGCTAGCAGTGTCACCAGCAACACGGCCGTAGACGACACAGCCGAGAAGAGAAGAGCCACCAAGACGGTTGGCACCGTGGACACCACCAGCCAGCTCACCGCAGGCGAACAGACCGTCGAAGGGCTTCTTGTCCTGGTTGAGGACCTGAGCCTTGTCGTTGATCTCGATACCACCCATGGTGAAGTGGAGAACGGGCTCCATGACAGCGACGTGGAAGGTGTCGTTGATGTCGAGGGGCAGGTTGTGGAAGAACTTCTTGCCCCAGGGGTCCTTCTCCTTGCCGTCGGCAATGGAGTTGTAGGTCTTGAAGGTGCTCTGGAGGTGATCGGGGGTGCAGCCAATCTCCTTGGCGAGCTCCTGGCCGGAAATCTTCTTCATGAGACCACGGCCAGAGTAATGGCGGGTGTGGAAGTCGAGGACGGTGGAGGCCTTGGAGTTGAGGATGAGGCGGATGGGGAACTTGCCCTTGTCCTTCTCCTTCCACATCATGCCAGAGACGTAATCACGGTGGCCGAGCTCGTCGCAGAAGCGGTCACCATCGGCATTGAGGAGAAGGCCACCCTCACCACGGAGAGCCTCGGCAGCAAGGAACTTCCACTTGGAGCCAGGGTCCTTGGGGTCGACGAGACCAGTAGGGTGAACCTGGACCTTGTCCATGTCAATACCATTGCCACCAATATCCATGACCATCTTCTGGCCATCACCAGTGGCGTGGGTACCGTTGGTGGTGGCAAGGCCGTAGGTATCGGGACGGTGCTTCTTGAGCAGAGAGCTCTCGCTGAAGTCGGCGGCGTAACCACCGGTGGCGAGGACAACGGGGCCCTCGAGGGTCTTGTTCTGGCCATCGAACTCGTAAGAGACACCGAGGATGGAGTTGCCCTCCTTGGTGAGGCCAGTGACGCGGGCCTTCTTGATGATCTGGACGCGGTGGGGCTCGCTCTCGGCAAGCTCCTCGAGGCGCTGCATCAGGGCGTAGGTGATGGCCATACCAGGGAACTTGGCATCGTGGCCACGGTGGGTTCGGGGCTGGGAGTGACCACTGCGAGAAAGAATCAAGTTAGCCATTTGCCATTTCGGAACTGATTCGAAACCTGCCGGGGTTGCCGGCAAGCAAACTGTAGACTTACCCGAGGCGGGAAACGAGGGTAAGGTCCAGGTTGAACTCATCCTGGAGCCACTCGACGGCGGCAGCAGACTTGTAGGTGAGGACCTTGATGAGATCGGGGCGGGCCTTGTCACGAGCAGACTTGAGGGTATCATCGTAGAACTGCTTGACGCTGTCGCCAACCTTGTGGTCAACCTGGGTGCGGGTCAGGGCACCGTTGATACCAGAGGTGGCCTTGGTCGAGTTACCACCGAAGAAGCCTGTTACAAAGAGCGGTTAGCGCATCGAAGGAGGCGCCGGGGAGCTGGGATGTAAATTCACTCACCTTGCTTGTCAAGGACGACGACGTTGCCACCGGCCAGGTAGATGGTGTGAGCGGCGCTCAGGCCGGAAACTAGAGCGCTGAGAGTCAGCAATGCGATTTGCGACGGATAGTTTGCAGGCGGCGCGCAGGCATCAAGCCCGTGATGGACCAAGGCGCGCAAATACGATAGATGCAGCGCAAAACCGCAAACCGAGGCAATGGGACTACTTACGACCACCACCGACGACAATTACTCTGGGAGCCATTGTGCTGTGTGTTGTGAATGTGATGTGGCGAGATGAGAATGAGGGAGGCGCAAGGAAGAGGAGCAGGCAGGAGAGTAGATGAGGCCTGCGCAGACAAATGAGCTTGAAGAGGATTGAAGGGAGAAAGAGGATGGAGGGAAGATGGAAGAATGAGGAGAAGAACAAAGGTTAAAATGGCTTCCGGACTTTGGAGTTTATGAGGCCATGGGTGGAATGGTGGAGCCAGCACGCCGAGGACGATGGGACAGCCGAGGTCAAATTTGGGGGGGCATTTGACCGGGGGTTTTCGACTTTCGTCACTGGGGGGCGCTGGGAGGGCCGCTGGGGGCTGCCCCTTCTGAAGATTTGAACACTTGCCAGGTGCCGGGCGCCGCCAGTTGCCAGGAGCAGCCAGCGTTTGCTCTGCCAGCTGCGAGCACTGTAGCGCCCCACAACGGTTGTTTGCTGCCAGCTGCCAATGCCAGTTGCCACCAGCCGCTTCAGCACTGTCTGCGTTTGCCAGCAAGATTTTACTACAACAATAAACGGAATGGAATCATTTATCGAGGCATCATCAAGACTCGGAAGAATTATCACCATCACAGATGAAAACAGCACCGTTTTTTTTAACCCCAAATTCCCTACCACATTCGCTTTCACTTCCAGGCCTGGTGCCGATACAGTTACACCTCTTTCCGGCCGCACCCACATGCCCCGACCGAATAACCGGCGCTTACTTCCTAAGCCTCGCCCGTCCCCCCAAGGGCCCAAGCACCCGTGAATTACAGGGCGTCGTTCGGAGCTTGCCACGGGAAGCTTGCTGCTCTCAGCATAGTGCCACGCAAAGCCGTCTCACCAATTCCGCGAGGCCATGCGCTCGCTGTTACAGGCATGTGTCGACACGAGATGCGCTACAGCGAAATGAGACTACGACATGCACGAGCGACAACGCCTCGCCGTCCCTTTCGGCACCCGCCTGGGGTAAGGGGACTTGGACGAGACAACGGCCCGATCCAGGAAGCTGTCCCGGAAGAGCATATCCAGATGGCTTGGAAGCTCGTGAACGTTGACGGTAGGACATTCGGTGCCAACAGCCGGTTCACTCGAGGCATATGTGGACACTGATGGCGACAACGGAGCCTCGGCCTTTGTCTCTTCGCCTATCCTCTTCCACTCTCCGCAGTGTTCCAATGAAATAATTACAAAACCACTCCCAATCCTCGAAATATTGCAAGCTCTCGTTTACATGTCAAAGACGCTCAATTGCCACATGCCAAATCTAGCGTCCATCACGAACACTACCCCAAACACGAGGCCAAAATAGTCTGGTGACGGGCACAATTTACATGTGAACTCCTCCAACTATTGCCCCACGGGCACAGCGAATGCAGTTCCCCACACTCCGGGGGGCGCACTGGGGAGAAACACCCTGGAGGGGCATCTTCTCCGTGCCTAGTTACCGTCAGATGACCTGTTTTTTTCTCACTCTCTGAGCTGCTCGGTGGCGCACTACACATCCAACTAATACATCGAGCATGATTGGCGAGCGCCGCTTTCGCACGTGAAAGTCAAACTACCCAGCCTTTGGGGTAACCCAGCAAAAATTATTGGAGATGCCGATTTGCATTTGATGCTGCCGACCCGGGACTCTGGAGTTTAGTCGCCGAGCGGCATTGTATTTGCAATTTCCATCGAGGCACTAGTCACCGTGGATGCATATATACATGCATCGCCTCTATGCCATTCTGGCCACCCGTAGTTTTTCTTTCCGTCGCGGCGCATGTGGCTCGGCTTCTCACTTGCCCCACGAAAACACCGAGCCCGGCTCTCTCGCAACGCAGCCAAATTCCATGTGCTCTTGGACTTGACTGTCCTTGACATGCCAATTGATTTTTTTCTCTCAATGCTAAATCTCTCCAAGGGTTTACTACTTACGTTACAGGATACCTGTCCGATACCGCCGACCGAACCAACGTCTCGGGACTTGACCGCCACCCAAAGCAGATCCGACCTGAATAACCGGACGGCCCAGTTGGTGCATGCACCAACGCTCGCGCGGGGAAGTCTCGGCGGCCCATGCCCCTTTCGTCGTCACTGACGTCGTTTGCTCTTGCACGACACCCAAGGTGCTCATGCCCCGGAATTAGCTGTCGTAGACTGCAATACATTTTCCCATTCATCAATTTCCGCGCCCGATTCTTGATAAATTTCTCCGCTCATTTTCAGTAAAGTATTTTGGTGAAAATCTGTGATGCGCCGCGCCGTCATTGCGCTGTCCGGCTGTCTCCTTCTCATACCCACCATTGCTGCCGTGCGCAGCAGCAGCCCACGACAATCCTCCAACGACGTCACCACTCCTACTACCACTCAGCGAAGTAGCCGTCCGCCGAAGCATCTCGCCACCATGCCCGCCGCCGACGACCACCCCGTCCAGACCGCCGTGCGCCTCAGCGATACGCTAGCGTCCAACCGCGCCATCACCTCCTTCTCGTCCTTTGCGCGGCAGCACGAGGCCGCCGAGGCGCGCCTCGACAGCGGCATCGACAAGACGACCGTCCTCGCGCCCCTCAACTCGGCCATCGAGGCCCTGGCCCGCAAGCCCTGGGAGAATGAGCGCGAGCTCGGCGAGCTCGGCACCAACGCCTACGAGGGCGACGACGGCAAGGCCCGCGCCGACGCCAACCTGTGCCGCTTCGTCGAGGCGCACCTCGTCACGCAGAGCCCCTGGCCCGCGGGCACCAAGGCCAAGACCATGGCCGGCGGTGGCGGCCGCGAGGTCTGGTGGGAGGAGCGCGAGGATGGAAAGCGTGTTGTCATGCCCGACGAGGTCGAGGTGGACAAGGTGGCGATAGAAGTCGGCAATGGCCAGATTGTAAGCAATGAGCAGCGCAAAGCTCACTACTTAACGATCCAGAAGACTGTGTTTCTTTGCTAACAGTTTTCTGCAGTGGATTCTCAAGGGCGTTTTGAAATTTCAGTAGATTCAGACGCTGCCCGCAGAGAAGGGCAGATATGAACATCCTCACGATAATGATGACGAAATGAGCGCTATTGAGATATATCCGTACACGAATTTAACTGCCTATGCTAGTTCCCAGTTTAATGTTATGCTATTATTTACAAGCATGCTTACGCCCCCAGCGCAACCTTGCGCGGCGCCTCCTTCTTCTTGTCCTTTGTAAACTGAACGGCGCGGTGGCTGCGGTCGTCAAAGGCCGCGGCCGGACCAATGTGCATCTCCCGCCAGCACCGGCTGCAGTAGACGTCGTCGTCGCAGCCCAGGCACCGCAGCGTCGCGTCTTCGAGGCAGACGGTGCACCAGCTGTCCACGTCGTCGTCGGTGTACTTTGTCCGTGTCTGCAGCCGCGGGACGGGCTTGGTCGAGGGACGCGACGTCGGCACAGACGGCAAGCTAAGGGAACCGCCGCCGCCGCCGCCGCCGTCGTCGTCGTCGCCGCCATCGGTGTTGTGGCTCGGCGCACGCAGCGCGGCTATGCGCGCGGCCATGTCGTCCAGGTCAGGCGTGCCTTGTCTGGCGCCAGCCGGCGAAGACGGGAGATGTTGCAGGTCAGAGGGGACCGAGGGCAGCAGTCCCAGGTCGGCAGCGTCGTCGGTCTCGTGCGTCGCTTCATCGTGCGGATCTTGAAAGTCATCGTCTGCCGAGTCCTTTTTGTCCCGCGGTGCGTCCATCTCGGCTTCATCTTGGTACCGCTCCACGACGTCGTTGACCTTGCGCTGCATGGCCTCGCTGTCCGAGTTGTCCTCGTCCAAGTCCAGCTCATGATCGCTGTCCTTGCGCCTGGATGACGGGTCGGAATCTTTAGGGATATCATCGGCGAGCTTTTCCAGAAGCGCCTTGACTTGCTCGTCGCTCGGCTCATGCGTGCCAGGCGCAGTCAGGTCTTCGTCGGGCGTGACGTCGGCCAGGAGCTCTTGCAGGGTGTCATCGTCGGTTTCAAACACAGCGTCGATATTCTCTTCCTGGTGATCCTCTTCTAAAGATGCAGCCCTGGAAACTGAGGCTTGCTTTTCTGAGGAGGCCGGTGCCCGCTGAGCGGCAGGCTTTGGCGATGCTCGCTGCCTCTCAGTCTCGGGCGTCGCGGAACCCTCACGTAGTGACCTCAGTCGTGCCGTCAGCGCATCCTCTCTTGTTGGCGTTTTCGCCCTCTCAATAACGTCAATATTTATTTTCCTTTGCGTTCTATTAGTGAATGATGGCCTTGAGTCGGTTACGCCCCGCTGCTGCCGGTACTCACTGAGGCGCTTGCGACGGTTGAGTGCCAGCTGGGCCACCCCGCAGTGCCTGTAGGCGCTCTAGCAAACTCTTATCGACGTCTTCAGCCATTATTATCTCCCAAGTTTTGCATACATGGGTATATGGAGTGAATTAGAACTGGGCGAAGACTGGTGGCGCAGCAGTGTGTAGATGATGTTGGAGCAACACGTACCATCCTGTGGAAGGCAGTTGCGGTTGAGGTGGGGCAACGTCTTGGCTGAGTATCATGGCTGAGTATCACGCGCTCAAATACAGTGTTGCAAAATGTTCATGTGCTCTTTTGAAGTCGAGACTGGACTGGTATTAAGTGTGTGTATCATGGAATAAAATATAAACGCCCGTCCACTTCCTCCTGTCCAGCAATATACAGCGTGTGGTTCTGAGGCACTGCCTTCAGGTGTCTAATTGGAGAGTCTCTATGGCCGAAACCAGTCAAATGTATCCAAAAGATCCGAGTTGAAAAGATCAGCGGCGTCGACAAGAAAGTCAGTTTCCCAGCCTTGGACAGAAAACTCTTGGCCCGTCGTCTCTTTCGGCGGGTCTAGCACGCGGTCCAGCACCTGTTCTATAATTCTCTTGAGCGTTGCGCTGACGCCGTAATTTGGCGCATCTGAAGGCACAGCGTTGAGGCATCCCACAAGCATGCTTAGAGACTGAATCATGGTCGACTTCTTGACGCCAGAGGCTCCGGATGACGCTGCCGCGGGTCGAAGAAGCTCCATGCACAAGACACCGCCAGCCGGCGCGCCGTACGCCATGAGCAACCAGTCAATGTCGCACATGACGCCCGTCGTCAGCTGCCGATTCGTAAAAGGAATCAGCGACAGTTCGATGATTTCGAGGCTGATCCTCACAAGCTCGGCAGTCACTCCTTCTTTAAGCTTGGACAGCAAGCGCTCAATGAAGAAGATGTTGTGCAGATGCTCCAGCGTGATGTGCAGTCTTGTGTAGACTTGGACGTGATCCAATGCCGGATTCTGCAAGTCATCGACAGAGTGCTTCATGCACGACGGAAAGCCGTCGTACATTTTGGTAGCTTGCTGCTTGAGCTCGAGCAGCGGATCTTCACAAGCCATCAGCGTGTTCCGCAGCGCAATCTCCAAGATCGAGTCACGGGTGTAGGCCATCATCGTTCGGGCACGGAGTGGCGAGACTGGAAACATCTTGTTTGCCAAGCTCCATCCTGCGCTGTCAATTGCGGGATATACCGTGCCCCGGCGCGGTGGCACCTGCAGCAGCTCCTCGTCAGAAATGTCGAGCGGCTCCGCTTCGGAGATGAAGCGACGACTCAGTAGTGGTGGGCGCCCGGTGAAGATGGCGATGAGCTTATCAATGTTGAAAACGCCAGCGAAAAGCCGCCTTCTTATTTGCACAGATACTGAGCGATCGCCAAATGCAGCGCTGGAGGTGTGCAGGCCCAAGTAGGTTGTCAATGCGACGAGATCGCCATGCAACCTGAAGTGACGAATATCTGACCAGAGAGAGTTAATTTCTTCATTCGGAAGCCTTCTGATAATGTGATAGGGGCTCCTTACCGCCGTCGCCACCGATGTTGGACTGCAACAGGCTTCTCTTGAATAACAGAAAGCAGAGTAGCGTGTTTCCGTTACCCACGTTCCAGCAAAGATTGGCGCAATCAGCGACCAACTCCTTGTAAAAGTCGAGAGCAGTCCTTCTATCCATGTCATTCAGCGCTTTGCAACTGCCTTTGAACGTCTCGCGCGGCAAGCTGAGTAACCCCGAACTCCAGTAGGCAAAGAGGATGCCGATGCCTTCCCACCGCATGTTATGACCAGAAAACTCCTTGAACCACTCCTTTGGGTCCGTGTGATCTTCTCGCAGAACGGATGTTGTGTTGAGACATAGCTTTTGTGCCATGATAGAGAGCGACTCGTCGCTTCTGTCTCCATCGAGAATGTCCCCAAAGGTATCCCATAGCGAGTGCAGCAACCATCTTGCGGCCAGCCGACACCAAGCGTCGTGAATGTTTCTGTATGTCTCAAAAAGATAGTAACTTGACGCACGGTCAGGGATATTGCGAAGAACATTTATGGCAGTGGCTGATGGGCTAAAGTCTTGTAATGACGGCGAAGGAACATCCCTCGCCGGCTTCGAACTGACATGGCCCTCTGCCCCCGGCATGGACATGAGGCGACGCTGCGCCTCTTCCAGGTCGGTCGAGAAGCCCGTCGCACCCATGTACCCCAGCGCCTCATATCTGACACTCTCCGAAGGTCGCGTGTCAACGGAGGCGTGTTCCCGATGCACAATCCGGGGGCTGGCGGTGCTCGCCGCCACAGGCCGGTCCGGGGAGGGGAGGTTGGACGTGTGTTCACGACTGCGAGGGGGCGTTGGAGAAAGAAGATGTTTCGAAACAAGGTAGACGCATTTATGTTCTATGCGGCCCTTTCTGCAGCGCGAGCAAAAGGGCAGCTGGTGGTCGCAGCCGACCTTGCGACTGCGACAGGGCTCGCAGGCTTGCGGGCGGCCATTCCTCCGCCGTGGAACAGACGATGCATGCGGAGATGGCGCATTGGGGCGCGGGGATAACATACTCTAGCGATGGCACACGATTTTTTCGGCAGCAGTAGCGATGCTGCGACCGTACAAGGCGCAGCGTGACTGGGATCACTGGGACACGACTATTTTTGCTGATGAAGTGGTGGCGGCTGGGGCGATGGCGGGTGTCCGCATCGAGTAGCAGCGGGCTGGGGCTAGGCGTGCGAGCCTGTGAGATGCGGCTTACAAACAGCATTTTCGTCCAGCATCACCAACACTTTACTCATAGTAAATTTTTAAAATCCGTTACAATAACAGCACATCCTTCAAACCGAATCGATATCGCTCAAAGTATCTTCTTTATACCCATCGGCTCATATCGTGCACAATTTGTACTTTTGGTGCCGCGAACAATCTTGGGTGAGTCATCCGCAATGGTGTCAACTGGTATTCTTCTTAGTATTTCGGGCACCGATTGATTGTCCGTGGCGTCTCGGGTGCTAGCTCAGGCATATTCGAGACCCTTGCAATCGCAAAACCAAATCCAATCGGCAGACACGTGCTGTGCTGTTCATGTCGCTATGCGAAAGCTGACAGCGCCACTCCGCCTGCACAGCCTCAGCTGGAAACGAGGCGCAGCCGCGGGGACTATGCAATTGGCCATGTCGGGAGCGAAGCGGCGAGTGCCCGACCATCGCTGGAGGTTGAATTTGAGTTTGTTAAGTTTGTATATCTCCGGTCTGATGGGGCAAGATGCCTGTCGTCATCGACCGACCCTGGGTACTGTCCACCGGCAAGAGGTGGATTAGCAGGTGCGAGATGCCATGGCAGAATACCTCGTCACTTTATTCTGATTGCTTAATTATTTTGTTACTCTAGGGTTCGTCATCCGTATTTTTTACTCTAGACGTAATTATGGTCATTTGCTACCCCCCGGCGGCCCAGGAATAAGTGACAGTGGTGTTGATGTCTCTTTCCGTCAGTCTTGTACGGCCAGACACCGTCACTGACCTGCCATCACTCACCAAGGGTCTTGTGGCGGATTGAAAGATAAATTACTAGCCTCAGCCTTGTACAAGTGACCAGGCAATCAGGGACATCTTGACGTCGTTGATCATCATTGAGGCTGTGCCTTGGCCTCGGAGAAACAATAGTCTGCTCTCTGCAAGGGCGGCCTTTGTGTGCTTAGCGTCACGACCATTAATCTCTAGGTAGTGAAGTGGCGAGGCTGAACTGGTAGCTCGTCGCCTCGGAAGATTTTGGGCTCTTAGTCACCAATAAACTAGGCAGTTGTCGGTGGCCTCGGATCGGTCGTGTTGTCACGGTACAATTGGCTGGCAATCGCGGCTAGCCACAATTACACCATAGCCTGGCAGAGTTGTACAGCTAGAAAACGGCGTCGCGCAGAGAATTGTGCGTGTGACGGTGATAGTGACAGGACAGTGTTGTTGTCAATGACGCGACGTTGGCTTGGTGCGTCACTGTTGGGGCATTCTGCCTAGGTAACCAGGTCAGGTAACTCAAGACCAGGGCTGCGGCCAGGACGACGCATACTGACACATTGGGTCGTACATGCTTTTCCTTCCGAATGCTTTTAGGAACATGTTTAGAAGCTTGAGAGGTTGTGAATAGAATACTTGACCACACTGAGACAAGGACGACAAGCTGTGGGCCGGTCCCACTGCCCTCAGCCACTAGCCAACAATTGGCAGCGCCCGACAAGGCCTGCTAATGGCCTGTAATTCTCCCCTCGGCTGCTAGGTATGCCACTTGTTGGTCATTCGCCCGCCCCGCCCGCTACCACTTTAGCTGCTCCCGCGGCCCCAGTGGTGGCGGGACACCGCACTCGAGCCCTGGAAATAAGCTCAGCTGCGGCCTCCAGGGCTCTCGCAGCGAGTCTCTGCAGGAACCCCCCATGTCATTATCCCCTGCTTAGCGCCTTCAAGGCAGCTTTCAAGCTGCTTGGGCCTCTCCCCAGCTCCATTCCGTTCCGTCTCCCATGATGCCTATATAATTTCGCGACGCCCCCGTACCATTGGTGTCTTGGCAGCCCCAAACCATCCAAATACAAAACTCAAGAGAACTTTTCGTCTCCATTGCTTCGCAGTTGCAGATTCCCTGCTTGCCTTGCATCTTCTTGTCCCCTACAACATCATTTTCTTCGACTTCGTCTCAGTTCGACATACACTCTACGTTTGCATCCACAGCTCGATTCGCCACCATGAGACTCGGCTTCGCTATCGGTATCCTATCACTCTTGACGAGTGTCTTAGCCCTGGTCATTAGTCGACCCATTGTTCAAGATCTAGCACTTGGCTTCACATGGCATGACGTGCGCGACCCGAAGGGTGGTGGCGGCGGCGGTGGCCGGGGCGGCTCCAGCTCTTCAGGCAGCCGTGGCGGTGGAAGTTCGGGCTCATCTGGTTCGGGCTCATCTGGTTCGAGCTCATCTGGTTCGTCTAGCTCTTCCGGTAACCGCGGCGGTTCCGGATCCTCTAGTTCGTCTGGGAATCGTGGCTCATCTGGCTCTACAGGTAATCGCCCGTCCAACACCGGATCCAATACCAATTCTGGCGGTACCTCAAAGACCGGCACCGGTCCTCAACCCCAGTACGGCGGCGGACAGCACTACGGCGGAGGCTCGCGCGCTCCTTACCCCGCCGGTGGTGCCAGGAACGGAATCGTCCCCGGTCTCCTGATCGGCTCTGCTCTCGCCTTCTGGCCCTTGCTCTGGATCAGCGGCGCATACATGTACCCCTTTCACGACCCCTACCGCTTCCGCAATGCATCCAACAACAACAAGGATGAAGAGCTACCTGTCATTTGCGGCTGCGCTGAAGGCGCCTCGTGCAGCTGTGACGACAGCGGCAACGTGACAGCAACCCTCAACGACCTCGTCGGCAACGGAAGCTACGCCGGCCTCAACAAGAGCGTTGTCACCGTCGGAACCAAGGACGGCCAGAAAGTCCTCCTCATCAACGGCACCTTACCCAACGGCACTACCGCCCAGGGCGATGAAGACAAAGATGCTAACGGCAACCCTACTTCTGCTACTTCTGCGGCCGCCAAGACGCTTCTCGTGAGCATGGGCCTCTGGCCAGTTGTCGCCACCGTTGTTGCCATGGTCTTTGTTGCTTAAGACATGCAACGTATATGCCTGATTTATTTCCGCTCTTGCGAACACTAATGTGTATCATACCTTTGTGTTTTTTGTGTGTGTGTATGTGTGTGGGTGTGTGTTTTACAGCGGTGCTGGTACTTGGACATGCCTGGGAAGCGACTTCGGTTAGATGGCTTCAGCGTTACATGACTAGTCTTTCGAGCTCGTTCATGACTGTTAAGGGGGGGTTTTTTTTTTTCGGTTTGTTTGAAAATGATATCCCTGGGCATTGGGAATGACTTGGCGTCGATGAATTAGCGATGTAGATTTAATAGAGTTAGAGATTTAAGTGAAATACAAATCAAGCCCACACTTCATCTTGCAGTGAAACACCTTAAAACTTTGGAAATAGTCTTTCGTTACCAGATTGTTTCAGCACAGTTTATGCGTCATGCGTTTCTGTTACGGCTTCCTCTAGCGATGTATGTACTGTACATGGCTGCACTTTGCTCTAACTAACAAAGTAATTCGTTCTTTTCTTTTTCTAAAGATGTATTTTTCTTTATATCAGATGCAGTGAAAGGTTGCTCTTCTGACACCACAAACAGAGCGCGCCTGGCGCACGGACCACCCTCCCTGGTGGATCCTCATTTCTACCTCGCTTCTGCCACCTTCACTTCCACCCTGCACTCGCGACCTCGTTGGCCACGCGCATTCACGCTCAAATCTTGCGCGCAAGAGCCTACTTCTTTCTTCGTTGAATGGCGCATAGTGTAAAGAGACGAACCCACGAAGAATGATTTAAGCCCTCTTCTTGCAACCAACACCTGGGCTCGCGAGAAGGGGACGCCGATTCACGATGCCCGAAGACCAGGATTTCTCCTCGTTTGACGAGAACACCTGGAAGGCTCAAGATGCAGCCGATCAGCGCGAGATTGCACGTCTGTTGGAGCAGAGCCAGGATGGCTCCAGCGGCGGCTTGAAGCTCGACGATACCCCCTTCGATCAGACGAACAAAGCCGACGATGCAGAGGACTTTGAGGATATTAGCGATGACGATCTGCCCGACGAGGAGCCCGCCGCCGGTGGCTCGCTCGAGATTCCGTCTTTAACCGATGACGGTGGGACTAGTAACGATGCCGATGATCTTTTTGGCGAAGGGCCCTCTTCGCCTACCGATCCCATCGGAGACCACCCATCCCCTGGACCACGCGTGCGCGATACCGAAGCTGGTGACGAAACTCAACAAACAGATACGGGGTTAAGCTTCTCTGGAATGAACTTTGATCCTGATCCACATATGTATGGCGCTGCCAATCAAGATCCCGATATCCCAGCGCCTGCCGAAACCGTGGAAGACTTGCTCAAGGAGATGTGGCCCGCCTATAACAAGGGACATGTTCTCATTTGGAGCGAACTACTGCCATCCAAAAGAGCTACATGGAAGGGGAAGAAGCCAGCTAAGAAACCGAAGCATCTTGTCACAAGCAAGCTGAATCTCGATCTCGCGCCAGATGAGGAAAAGCAGTTTCGCATCCCAGGACCAGCAACGACGGGCTCCCTCAAACAGAGGCTGAGTGCATTCAATTCAAAGCGCCTAGTGCTCTGCGATAAGGAGTCGGCAGAAAATGAAGATGAAATAGTCCAGTTTGATATCGACCAAGAATCCGACGGCGAGCCTATCATGGGCTATACGATGCGCGATATCGAACTCGCTTGCCAGGATTGGGGCAATGATATCGAGGATTTCCAAGAGCAGTTCCAGACACGACTGGCCGCTGAGCTAAAGGAAAGCAACCAGAAGAGGCATTTAAATACCGACCAAGACGACGAATGGGATGCGGAGTTCTTGCAAGACTTTGGGGAAGACACAAAGAGCCGGCCGAAGAAGCGCAAATTTGTTGCGTCTGGCCTTCCCGAAATACCTCGGTATACAGCGCCATCGTTTGACAACTTTGAAGAAGCAACAAAGCGTGGTGCGAAGCGCGTCCATTTGGACATGAACGATCCTCACCTTTTGATCGAATCGGATTCACAAACCAACGCCAAGCGCGCTCGTCAAGATGATAAGAACAAGCAGACTAGCGCTGGACATTTGGGACGCACCATGGCGCAGCGATTCAATCTTTCCAACGATGAGGCGTATGACTTGCTCAAAGAGAACCACCAGAGCAAGGTCCGTGCTACTCTCGGCAACATTTCTGTGGAACACAGTATGCCAGCTATCAAGTTGACTTGGCCATACTACAAGGTGCGACTGCCAGGTACAACTGACGAGTACCATCGTCCTCGTTTCCGTTACAAGAAATTCTCGCATCACAGTATCAAATTCGATAAGCCCCAGCATCAGAAGCGCAAGATGATGAAGGGCAAGGCCCATGAAGTTTTCCTCAAGTCAAAGGACCTGACTCTGGGTGATAACTCTACTGCCGTTCTCTTCGAATACTGCGAGCCAAGGCCGCGCGTTTTGAACAATTTTGGTATGGGCACCAAGCTCATCAACTATTACCGCCGCAAGGACGAAAAGGATGAAGAGCAGCTGCCCAAGCTGGAGCTCGGTGAATATCGTACTCTGTTGCCTGAGGATCGCTCTCCATTTTCGCTATTTGGCACTGTCGATGCTGGCGAGACTGTACCCACGCTACACAACGAAATGTACCGTGCCCCCGTCTTTAAGCATGTCCCGAGAACAAACGACTTGCTGGTTGTCCGGAACACAACAGGTGTCGAGGGTTCACGCTGGTATCTGCACAAAGTCGATCATATTCACGTGGTGGGGCAAGCATTCCCGTCGGTTGAAGTTCCCGGGCCTCATAGTAGAAAGGTCACGAACGCTTCCAAGAACCGTATGAAGATGCTTGCATTCCGTATGATACGACACAGTCGAACAGACAATTGTCAACTGTCTGAAATGACCCGGCACATTGCGGACTCGACTGATACGCAGAACCGCCAGAAGCTAAAGGAGTTCTTGCAGTATGACAGAGAAAGCGGAGAGAAGGGAATGTGGCGCCTGAAGCCAGGCGAGGTGCTTCCCGATGAAAACGCTATCCGCGCCATGATCAAGCCAGAAGATGTCAGTTTACTCGATGCCATGCAGCTTGGTATCAAGGAACTAGAGGATGCTGGCTATGACCCTCGAAACGCCACCATTGAGGACGAAACCCAGGCGGCTGAGGATGGGGAGGAAGATGACGGGGAGGACGACAGCAGCAAGATTGCCAAAAGCGCCGCTAAAAAGGCACAGGAGAAGCAAGAGGAAACGCTTGCAGACAAGATGGCACCTTGGAAGACGACTAAAGCATTTATTGACGCCTGCGCCCAAAAGGCAATGCTTCAGCTTCACGGCGAAGGTGACCCGACTGGACATGGACTGGGCTTCAGTTTCATACGCACATCCATGAAGGGAGGATATATCGAGGCTGTTCAGGGGCCGCTGGCAACCTCTGCTGACGCCATCGAACGCGAGAAGCGCGCGAACGGTGGGCATGCATACAACGTGAAGAAGCAGCAAGCTATGTACGAGGAAGGTATCCGTGAAATCTGGGAGAAGCAGAAGACGACATTGACAGATGGAACCGCACACGACGACAATGACGTACAGCCGCAGGAAGACGAAGACGATCGATTCAATGTCCAGGCGGCAGCAACACCGGCGCTCTTTGATGACGGAATCAGCCAGATTAGCGGTTTGACTTCATCCAGTCGTCACCAAAAGCGGGCGATTCGAATCAAACGCGATTACCGCCTACCAGACGGATCCATCCAGACACGAGCGGAAATGGTGCACGACCCGGTTGTCATTTCTCAGTACATGAAGCGACGTACAGAGGCGGAATTGGAGATGAAAGAGTATGTGAACCCCCGACATCGGACCCTTTCGCTCAGCCGACTGCAATGGCGGCGATTGCCACCCATGACCCAACTGTTGCTCCGAAACGCCATATATATGAAACAGTTGACCAGCCGGGCAAGATCCGATTATGGACCTGGCGCCACGGCAAACATGAAAGACTTGACTGGCTTTGAGTTTAGAGCCCCAGCTTACACCTATCTACGTGTAGCATCTACAGCGTGCGTCCGACGGGCAATGCCGACCATGACCGTCTTGCAGGCATTAGGTATGTTGAAATGAAGTTGATGAGGGGGACCGTGGCTAACAATGTCGGTATAGAATCAAGAAAGAACTTGAACGACTGGAGAAGAACAAAGCCCGACGACAAGCCCGAGAGCAACAGAAAGAGCTGCACCAGAAAGCAGCTTCCGGCGACGCAGGGTCACCTTCAACCGCAGGGGATAAAATCCCCACGGGCACTACTCGAAAATGTGCCAATTGTGGCCAGGTCGGACACATCAAGACTAATAAAAAGTATGGAATATGTCCCCCCACCCCCACGCCCGTCTTTTGATTGGTGGGCGGCAGCCAAGAAGCCGCCAGCAGCAGCAGATGATGGTCAAGGTCAAACCACCAAGAAGCAACTCAGTCTCCCAAAGCAGCTCCAGATGTCTAACTCGCAGGCGCAACGCCGAAATAAACAACGCGCAAAGAAGCTAGTGGATGAAGAGAGACAGAAGGCACGAGAGGACCAGAAGAGAATGCGGGAAGAGGAGCGAGAAGAGCGAAGAGCGCAGAAAGAGAAGCAGCAACTTGAGCGGCAGCAAGCGAAGGCTGATCAGGCTCGAGCCCGCGAGACGGCTGAGGCAGAGAGGGAAGCAGCTCGACTTGAAAGAGAGCGCTTCAGGGCTAGAGCTTTTCTTTCTGCCCAGCGAATTGCAGCGAAATTTCGAAACAGATTTGCGTTCTGATGCAACGCACCGACACCCTATGACAACGGGGACCAAAGACGAGACAATGCTGCTTCGGGAGACACTGCTGACTGCTGCTTACTACTGACCCAGCCCATTTGCTTTTGCCGACGACTTTGCGACGGTCACTGGCTAGAGGAGAATCTTTGCTAACTGATGTCCCTTCCAAGGTTATGCCCTTTGCTCAACGGTACGATGAAAGCCGACGCAGCAGCGGAGCACGGCGGTTTTGGTAGTTATAATGCTGGTAGTGCAGGGTCGCCGTCGTGAAGAGGGTTACAATGGAGTTTTTCTTGGTTGATTTTGGAAGTACGGTGTCTGGCGTTTACGAGGAGAGCTACATCCAGCTCAGCTGGGCTCTCGCTTTTTTCCCCCCCGAATATGATAGTTCTTTAGTACTAGCGATTTTCAGTCGTTGAAACCAAAAGGGCCAAGTCGAGACAGCGATACAAAAAAAAACGCAGAATGCATGAAGCACCAGAGCAAACAATGGTGACGTTTTGGTAGCGCAGTGACCTGTGCAAGTGTCTTGGCGTAGCAAATGAGACGAAGGGAAACAGGATACGAAAATAGAACGCGCGTTCCCATTGTCCCCTGTCATGTTTGGCGACTAGCGTGGTTTATGCATCATTGAGCGGGGGCAGGCCATGAAGAGGAGTCTGAGATGAGATGATGCGATGTTGAAGATGTTGTGTCTTTTTGATAGCTGATGATGGCGGTGTGAGGGGGCTGTTGGAGGGGGGGGAGGGGCTGTGCATGTAGAAGCCACGCGTCAAGTGGGATTGGGCCCAAAACTATCGATCCAGTACAAAGAATATTCAAAGGAGAAAAAAAAAAAAAGAGGGCAAGACTCGAGAGAGGATACCAGTGTTATCCGTTTCGAGGCGTGGGGTTTTGGTCATGATGCTCCGCCCCCCGTAACTTACTGTGTGTGGTTTATTTTTAGAAGCCCTGCGCCTGTCGAGTAGCCTGACTGCCCGCAGGCACATAACCCGGGTATCGTGCCCCGGAAACTAAACTAAACACCACCCGGGGGGGGGGGCTGGTCAGAAATTCATGCACACTCCAAAATGAATAGGGATAATAGTGTGAGCTAGTTACTGCAAGTGAATGGCGGAGACAAGGTTATCCGCTGTCTTGGAGCAATGTCTGTGATGAGTCGATGTGATGACGGGGGGTTGGGGGCGATGGTTGGACGGCTACAATACAGGGCGCTTGGAGAACAAATCAAGATGGAATAACATGACCGCTGCCCATATATTATGCAAATGGTCCCTCCTTGTCACTATTTTCTCCCCGGTTCCTTTGTTCAGCCGCAAGGATACTCGACATGAGATGTAGGGTACTCTGTGCACGTCATGCAAATCCCAAGTACGTCGCCGCGCTTTTGTCTTGCAATATACTTGCTCAAGTTTTTCAAGGTTTTCGTATTTTATTCCCTTGTCTTGTTTCATCATTTTTGCTCCTTTTCTGCATCCCAGTAATACTTACTAAAAAGGCAATTACTAGCCTGTTTTTCTAGCTACGACAGGTGAGTCACGACAACAGCACCCGAGTGGGGGTGACAGACCGTGCCCCTGGTCTCTCCCCCCCCCCGCCGTCGCGTGTTTTCTATTGTTAGAAATTCCAAAGAGAGGATCAACGTAGCACCAGTACAGGAAATCGGCGAGTGGTGCCGGACTGCATCTGCAATGCAGGCGAGGCAAGCAATATGCGACGCTGGGTCTGGCTTACACAAGGGGAGACGGGGGGGACCCTGGCCACCGGTATGACGGATGAGGCAACGGATTGTCAATCTGCAGGGCCACTCGAGATATTTAGAGCTGAGTGCCAGGATTGTTGGCACCAAATTAGAAAAGCTATGCCGTGCAGGTAATAACAAGGAACGGGTATCTATAGCACGGGGGCCAGACCTGATGGCATAATCAAGCTTTGCATGTTTACAATATAGGATGGCGTGCATCTCACTGCATCTCTTTTATGATTTGCCTGGTTGGCCCACGCCTTGTATGTAACACCGATTTTGTGTCGCGGCGCTGCTCCGGGCTAACAATGGCAAGGTTGGAATGTAGGAGAGACAATGGTTGGGGTAAGAAATGCAGAATGTGGTGGACTTGGGAAAGAGAAGAGGGCTAAAACGAAAAAAATTAGATAAAAAAAAATACAATAAAAGAATAAAACAAATTGGAGTTGTTTGAGACTGGGCACGAGAGACTGAAGGGAAACGTGCTGATCTGGAGCAAATTAAAGACGCGCCCCCTTGTGTCAACCTTTATTTTTTGCTTCTTCTTTCCCCATGTGGTTCCTAATCTTATCTCGTCTCCCCCGTGTCGCAAGGCTAGCGCGAGATGTCACTACGACTCCGCCAGCCAGCTAAGCGAGGGCGTGGCACGTTACTAGGTAGGCAGAGATGAGATGCAGGAGGGCAGTGTGCATCTCTGTCTCGGATTCTAGACAAACAGAGGTCGATCAATGCAAGCAAGTAGATTGGAGACAAGAAACAGCACGGGGACGCGCTCTCTAGGCCGCGCGACGAACAAGTTGGATAGCGAGTCATCTGGAGTATTGGCTGAGGAATGAAGTCAAGTACACTCTGATGTTGGCGTGCCGTCTCTTACTGCGTTTTGGCGCAGATGGCTGAAAGTATGATTTTCGTTTGGCTCTACTCTTGGCCTTGCAGAAACGATCTAGAATCCCCAGAAAAGTCGATTTGGCTGGAAAGCTGGTGAACTAGCTTTTGGAGTCTGGCCGAACGGCGAGTTGAGGCGTTGGCGCTAGCATGACTTGGCCCCGACCGTTCGACGTCGGATGCGAAGCAGTAATAAAAACGAGTAAACTAGATGGGAGATTACGGAAAGTAGGTCTAGATAATTGCCGCAAGAAGCTTCTCGGTGGGTTATACTCTTTTCCCTCTGAGGAGCGAAACCAAGATTGTTGCGGCCTCTGATGTTTTTGGCGTCGGTCGCCGTCGGAACAGCCAAGAAACATGAATCGAGGCTCCATGATTACTTTTCAGTTGGCCATGACGATTCAGTCGCCGGTCAGTCCACCACCACAACATGCCATGCGTACGAGTGGGCGTTGGACAGCTCCACCACGGCAAGGACGCCGTGGACGCCGTGGGTTCGGTAGATCCGAGGCTTGGGGCACGACTAGCAGGAAAGCTATAGCATAATAGGGAGTTGGCAAGCTGAGTCCGGCTCCTGTTTATTGTCGTGGTCTAGTTACTGTTGTAAATTTGTCCGGATAAAACTAATCTGGATCGAAGAATCTGGGCCTTGCAAGACCACCGCGCGTCATGAACCTAGGCTGGTGGCTGAGAGACATCGAGCAGGGGGGGCACCTGGGCTGTTTGCAACGGCGACTGTGTCACGTTGGCATGATGCCACGCGAGAGAGTTTCAGTAAAAGGTCGATCGAGGGCCGAGATGGGATATGGGCAAGTAAACATTGTGTTTGATGCAGAGTCAATTGGTCAGTTGTGAAGATACTGGTAGACCTCGTTGCAAAGCGGTCAAAAAAAAAAGAGATGATTGCTTTTGTACAACCTGACACTTCATTTCGAGCCTTGACCCCTCCACATTTCGGAACCCGCAAAAACAGCCCTTTTTTTCTTGTAAGAAAAAGAGGGCCGACCACCGTATTCGGCGGATGTTGGAAGCATTTTGGGAGATTGGACACTGACCAAAAGAGGCAGGCCGTTATTGGACTTTTTTTTCTTCTCCTTCTCCCCTCTCCCAGGGAAAATCATTAAAAGCGGGATGCGGTGACGCTATTTAGCCCACCACCGCCCACCAAACCCGCCCGCACGATTCCAGCCGAAAGCAGGGCTGCTTTGTTGATCAAGCTCTGCATGTCTCAGAACGACAAAGGAGGCAAAATTGGGGAGAGGTTATTTTGCGAGGAAAAAAAAACAGAACGCGTGAGGGATTGTGCGTACGGAGTAGTTGTAACGAGAGATTACGCCGAGCGAGCATGGTATGCACATGTAGGTAGTGCAAGGGCAATGCAAGTCATGTAGGGAGCGCATTACTTGCACGTGGGTTTGAGCTTTTTACCAGATGTATTTTTTCTTCTCCAGCCTTGTTATTGAAGCGACCGAGTGTGATGTTATCTTCTTTGCGTTTCTTTCTCTTGGCTTGCTGGGCTTGCTGGGCTTGCTTGCTGGGGGGGAGGGGGCTTTCCGGGTTGTGGCTGACAGGAAAAAAAAGTTCAGCCAGCGGCTCGTGGCCCTCGGGCGCTTGCTGGGGCGGTCCAGTTGGTCCGTTTGTGGGTGGACACCCCTGTAGCCCACTGCGACACGCATTAGCGTATTTTGGTGGCGCTGGCCTTGTTGTCTGGTGATGGGGGGGATTGGTCGTTATTTCCAGTGAAAGAGAAGAGAAGGGGGAGGGAGAGAGGGAAAATGTGGCTGGGAGCGAGACTCGGCTCGGCCGTTTAGAAGCACGCTGCATTGGTCCGCGGGAGCCCCGGCGGCACACGGGTGCATGTCATGTTGGTGATGAGTGATGAGTGATGAGTGATGCGGTAGCTTGTAGCTGAGCTTTGCTGTCGCAGGTAGCAGCCAACAAGACAGAGGCGCAATGGCGCTTTGTGCTGCCCCCGCCTCCTGGATCAGGCATTTGTATTCCTGTAGTCTGTGTTCTTCTATTCTAAAAATTGCGTCGTGTCGTGTCCTGGCTGCTTATTCTTCATCTTCTTCTTCTTCATCTTCTTCCCGTCCTAATACCAGGCTTCATTATTATTCTGACTTGCATTTTTTTTGCTGCCAAACGTTGGAATTGGCAGCCACAGCTGGAATCCACCAGCAAGGGGTCCCCCGCTAATAAGCCGAACCAAGCAACAGAGGGCGAAGAAGTAGGTTAGGTAGGTACCTAGGTACCTACTTAACCTACCTTACCTAGCTTGGCCTCCACTGTCAACCGTTCTTTGCGGCGCAGGGCGGCACTTGTTTTCTCGCGGTCCATCCGCAAGGCAACTCATCATCCCATTGCTGGCTGGATTAGCCTACCTGACGTTATTGTCTGCTGCTACCTTGCTGGCCATCCTTGCACATCCTTGCTCGCAGGGATTTTCCATCAGCCCCAGCTGTCCTCTCTCCAACTGTTGCAACTGATGTGCAGGTAGCTTTTGGCTCTATCACTCCCTGCTGCAACGCTGCCACAGCCCACACACACACACCCACCACGACCCCCGTTTGCCCGTCTACCTGGGGGACCCTCTAAAACCTCCAAGCAGCTCCCTTCCCCTTCCCGCCCACCCCCATCCTACTTGTTCTTTTTTTTTTTTTTTTTTTTTTTAACCTCCCATGAACTGAACACGATCAAGGTCTATTATTAGAACCCTCCAACGCCAGATCCCGCCCCATCATCCTGCACCACCAGCGCGCACCCGGCCAACTTTCCTATTCGACCAACTGCGATAGCTTCATCCATTTATTCGCCTGTCCTGCCCGTCGGCGTCCTTCTTTTCCTGGCCGCTTGGCCGTCCTCGTCCTCGCCCTCGCGGTCGCGCCACCCGCCCTGCCCGTTTGCGCCCGTCACCAAAAACCGGCCCCCTTCGCTTGCTACATGTCCTGCTGCTCTCTCCCCGTCCTCAACGTCGCCGCAGCGCGTCCGCTTCTCTCGCCGCTGCCACCTCCAAGCTCGTCCTGCTTCTGCCGCCGCATGCTCTCCGCCGTCTGCTGCCCTCACGTCCCCGCCAACCTCGCCGCAGCTTCTGGGCTGCGCGGCCAGCCTTGCGACTGCCCATAGGTCCACTCCTCGCGCAGCCGTTTGCCTCCCGCAGCCAAGACAACCAGTCGTCGGTCGGTCGTCCGCCTGCCCACTGCTCTGGCACCGCTTCCACTCTTCCACTCCTCGACCCTTCGACTCGTCATTGCTGCGCCCGCAATCTACTGCAGATTGCTTCTCGTCGCTTGATCTCCCCGACCATTGACCCGCCCCGCACCCCATCTATTTCCGTTGCGATAGACACGCTCCAACACTATACATAAACCCGGCGTCTGGCTTGGTCTTGTCCGCCTCTCTGCCGCTTACCACTCTCGCCCGCTGCTTCTCATAGACACACGCCACCATGGGTCGCAGAAAAATCGAAATCAAAGCCATCAAAGATGACCGCAACCGCTCAGTGTACGCTCCCCCCCCTGCCTTCTGCCCCCAACGCAACACCTTCCGCGCCCGTTGCTAACCAACATGTTTGACCTGCAGCACTTTTCTGAAGCGTAAAGGCGGTCTCTTCAAGAAGGCTCATGAGCTCTCCGTACTTTGCTCTGTCGACGTCGCCGTCTTCATCTTTGGCAACAACAAGAAGCTCTACGAATACTCTTCTGCTGACATGCACGATCTCATCACCCGCCACCAATATGTAAGTTTGCCTCCCTGCCCTTGCCCATTCTGCATGCGACTAACCAGCTTGTAGCATGGCGGTGCCAACGAGCACAAAGGTCCAAACGACTTTGCCGGCGGAGACGACGGAGACGACGACGAAGACGGCGACGCGACGCCCCCAAGAGGCCACGACGAAGCCCAGATGATGCCGCCCCAGTATCACCCTCAGCATGCTCACTTCCCCCCGCAAATGCGCCATCACACGCCCTCAGCTTCTCCTCCTGTTCCTAATGGCGCGCCTTTCCCCGGTCATCACGCCCACCATCTTCCGCCCCGCGGCCACTCGCCACAGCCGCCCATGGGACGCCCAGATTCGAGAAACGACGGCCGTCGCGTACCCTCGGGCATGGTTCCTCCTCCGCCGCCTGGCACCCATCCTGGCAATCATCCTGGCATCACATACATGCCCGCGCCGCCCATTTACAATGGTCCTGCCGCTCCCTCACAGCCCATGATGCATCACCCTCACGGTGGCCAGTATTATCATGCCCAGTCCCAGCACGCCCATCAACCGCCGCCTCCTCAATCATATGGTGACGATCGTCGACCGCCCCAGCCACACCCTCAGCAGCCTCAACCTGGATACACGCCTCAGCCATCCCATCATCAGCCTCAACCATCACACCAGCAGCCTCAACCACCGCATCAGCAGCCTCAACCCGCATACACGTCCCAACCACCGTCTCAGTCCATGTCCATGCCTCCTCGTCCCGATGTCCAACAGCATACCGCCATGCCGCATCCTCCTCCACCGCCAGATCGCCGCCCCATGGACCTTCAACCGCCGCACTCTAGAGACGCAGCTTTTGACCTCGACGCCCGCCACCCGCCTTTGCTCAACACAGAATCTGCTATCAAGAAGCTCCCTCAACGGAGATCGCACAGCATCTTTACGCCTGTGGAAGAGAACCGGTCTATTCTGGGGCAACATTCTAAACTGTTCAGTACTGAGGAATCTACTATTAAAGAGGAACCTACTAGTCGCTCCCAGTCTGTTGACGGAGGCGCTCCAATACGCACTTCACCCCCGCTACCACGCTCGCATAGTTCCATGGACAAGTCACGAAATGTTTCACTACCCGACGTCGCCTTTGCTCCGCCATCCCGCACGAATAGCGTGACTGGCGGTCCCTTGTCTGCCAGACCCCGCGGCCCGAAGCTCACCGTGCAGATCCCGGATGGAGGCTCCGAGCAAGGCGGAAGTGCCGTTACCGGAGAGTCCAGCTCGCCGCGCAATCCTGCAGACACCCCAACCCACACGCAAAGGCGGCATGGATCCATTGTCTTACCGCCGCCCTCTCCGTCTGCTTCTGCGCTGTTGTCTGCAGGAGCCACTGGGCCACCGAACCCATTTGCGAGACCACCGGTAAACCCGCAAGGAATGGGCAACGGTACTTCCAACAAGAACGAAACGCCACAATCTGCGCTGCCATCGAGGTACCTCAACGGCGAATTCCTGCCCAGCCCAAGCAGCTTCTACCCAGAGTGGAATTACAAGGCTAGCGACAGCAACACTCTCCCCAGTCCGCTCAACTTTTCGACACCTGTCGTCGGCTCTGGCCCCAGCTTCTTGACACAGGATCAGAGCCACACGGCCACATCATCCGCCTCGACGGCAGCTTCATCCACAGCCCCGACAGCTGGCGCGCCTGACAGCCTCAAGGCCCGAGAAGCGATGAAACGGAAGAGTGAAGGCTCCGCGACCTCGAGCGCGAGCAGCCACGGGCCTACAACAGAGCCCAAACGAGTCAAGGTTGAATAACGGCCGGTTCTGAGTTTCTTTCATTGCACATTCTTTGCTTTGATTTGTGAACGAAGCCCACGCGCTGAGACTCATCGCGTCTGCTTCTGTTTGCTCTGTTCGGGACGAAAACTAGACGTGTTTTCGTCCCTCTGCTTTCTTTCTGTGTTTTTGGTTACGGCCATTTTACTGATACCCATTCGCGCTCTCTGAACGACGCTTATGTACATGCTGTGGACGATGTCTCCTTGATAAACGCCGACAGCTTTTCATTTTTCGTATACACCTCTATACGCCCCGATATATCGACTGTTTTGTTCTACTAACTGATCATGTTTCTTCTCGTTTATGGTTGTGGAAAGAGGAAGCTCTCATTGATTCTTTTTCTCATTTACCTTTTGTCTTATTTCTTTTTTTCTTCTTTCGGGACTTCTCATGTTTTTGGCAAGGATAGATGAGGGAATACGCCACCAAAAAGAAGGGTTCACGGCGACATTTTTACGCCACTTCAGGAAGCTCAGGTATGTGTTTTTTGTTCGTCTTGTTGGATAGTTAGGAGGGAACCACTCGAAGCGGAAACAAAACACACAGAACCTTTCATGTTACGACATCTTTTCTATCTTGTGAAGAGCACTTTCCTTGATGTAATTAGACACGTATGAGCAATATCCCAATAACGTTGAAATTCAAAAACACCTATATGCAAAAGACCTAAAACCTTGAAGCTGGAAAATGCATAAAATGTAAAAACACCCAGCCAAACTCCTTTAACACCCGAATAAAATACATATGCTCCCTTATCCTCGTGTATCCAACCCTGCGTTTATTTTCCGTCCTCCCTTTCCTTTCCTAATCCGTTCGATGATGCAAATTTGATTCAGCCTTGATAATGATACACGGGTGCAAAGAAGAGGGAAAGAATCCCACTTCATTTAAGCGTGGGCCGTACCATAGTTGCGGCTGTTGTTATTGTTATTGTTATTGTTATTGTTGTTGCTGGTACTGTTGCGCGCATCTTCCCAGCTCGCGGCGAAGCGTCGCCCCGTGGCTGCCAGCAGGCTCTCCTCCTCATCCTCCTCGGCGTCCTCGTCCATCTCCGCGAGGTTGGCGCGTGGCGTGCGGAACGTGGCGGTGACGAGCACGACGAGGAAGATGGCGAGAAAGACGAACTGGCCCCAAAAGGCGACGATGCCGAAAAAGGGCCATGTCGTGGTGATGCGGTTGAGAAAGGTGGACATGACCGAGGGCGTGCAGGCGCGGGCGGCAAAGGGGAACTCGCGGGACTGGGCGCAGGGGAGCACCTTGTCCAGGTTGGCGCGACAGTCGGGCGGCTGTCCCGGGTGGGCGGGCTCGAGGCTGCAAAAGGTCTGGGTGCCAAAGGCGGCGTACTGGGGGGCGACGAACATGGCGACGGCGTAGTTGATGGCGAGGGTGATGAGGCCGAGCATGACGGTGGCGATGAGGAGGGCCTGGGGCGCGGTGCGGCCGCGGCGGATCTGGAAGATGCGGATCCAGAGGAACCGGATGCCGACGGTGGCGATGCCCGAGATGGAGGCGCTAAAGAGGTGCAGGACGAGCAGGGCCATGAGGACGTAGTCGACGGGGAAGACGCGGGCCGTCTGGACAAAGAGCCAGTTGACGGGCTGGAAGACGGCGACGCGGTCGAGGATGTAGCCGCAGCGCTGCTTGCAGACGGAGTGGGTGGCCTTGTCGATGCCGGTGACGAGCATGGAGACGGCGACGAGGACGGAGAGGACGAGGAGCAGGATGCCGCCAATCATCTTGACGGGGCGGAAAAAGGCGCAGACCTGGAGCCAGGCGTGGTAGAGGCGGCTGTGGCCCTCGCCCTGGGCCTCGGCGGCGAGGCGCTCGCGGCGGACGAGCGTCTGCTCCTCGCGGACGAGGGCGTCGAGCTCGCGGCGGTCCTTGCGCGTCATGCTACTGTCCTGGCGGCCGGCGTAGCGCATCTCGAGCTGGCGCTGGCGCTCACGGTTCTGCGCGAGCTGCGAGGCCGTGGTGGCGGAGAGCTGCGGCGCCGAGATGGCGGGCGCCGACTTGATGAAGGAGATGGGCATGAGGGCGAGGCCGGCGCTGGTGTAGACGACGTAGAGGAGCGTGCCGAGCGTGACGAGCAGGCCGAGGGCAAAGGTGAGGGCCTTTTCGCCATTGTTGCTCTGCGCGACAAGGTGCCCGGAGTACGAGGCCGCAAAGCTGCCGCCGCGGCGCCAGTCGTGGCCGGGCGGCTCGGTGCTGCCGGCGGCGGGCACGAAGAAGCCAATGAGGAAGAGGGCGACGACGAGGGCGAGGAAGAAGAGGGTGTACTTTGCGGCGGCCCAGAGGCGCGAGCGCCAGGTGCGGCCCTCCTCCTCAAACTCGATCTCGTCGTACTCTTCGTACCAAAAGTAGGCAAAGGGGATGAGGAGCAGGCAGAGCAGGGCGTCGACGCTGTAGAGGGTGTAGTAGAGGACCTTGAGGGCGAGGAGGATGTCGGCGACGCGCTCGGGCGTGGCCCAGTGCTTCTTGAGGCCGAGGCGGGCCGACGACGTGGCGGAGACGAGGGCAATGTCGACGGGGAGCAGGAGCACGGTGGCGAGGAGCGCCGTGAGGCTGACGACGGCGACGACGCTGACGACGGCGGAGCGCTCGCGCGGCGTCTGCCAGGTCAGCGTCGTGATGACGGCCGCGACGAGGCAAAAGGCGACGGCGCAGGCGTAGGCGACCCAGATCAGGCTGGTCTGGATCAGACCGGCGTCGGCCAGCATGGTGGACGAGTGTGTCTTCGGGCAAAGCTGGTGGTGGTGGTGGTGGTGGTCGGGTGGTAGGTGTGCTTTCTGGTTCGATGGCAGATAGAGAGAAAGAGAAAGGCTCTCTTGGAGGTATGAAAGACTGGGTGGATGTTGAAGAAGAAAAAGGCTGCGGCGACGAGTTGGGGGCGGGCGCGGATGTTTCGTGACGCAATCAAGGAACGTTGGATATTGAAACCTGCATAAGTGACCGCCCGCTAGTGCAGAAGCTGTTGTGTTGTTCAGCCAGCCACGGTGGTGCATGCTGGAGAAGCTCTGTCTCAGCTGTCTCGGCTCGCCACGGCGTACCCCAGACTGCCTGGGTACAGCGCCCTTGATGCCCTGTAACAGTTATCCCAAGGGTCGCTGGGCGGATCAATCCACTGCCGTCCCGAAGCTCCAGCCTCAGCTTAGCCAGATCCAGCCACAACCTGGTAATAGCTGCAGCCTTGCACGTTGAAACCTACCTTGACTTTTTTAACGACCTCACAACCCGACCCAGCAACAACCATCCCTCCCGCCCCCCCCCACCCAATTCGACTCGCCGGTCGGCGAGCGAGAATGACCTGGCCACCATGCAGGTCTACACGGAGCTTGTGGCGCCCTCGGCCGTCACCCATTCCCTGAGCCTGCCCTTGACCTCGGCCGCCGCCAGCAACCTCGTCGTCGCAAAGGGCTCCCTCGTCCAGATTTTTGCGACGCGCACCGTCCCCGCCGAATTCGACCCGCAGTTCCCGCCCGAGCCGCCGGCGGCCGCCCGAAACGAGCAGCAGCAGCCCGACGCCGACATTCGCGGCAACGATGACGAGGCGGCGTCCTTGCTCGGCGGCGGCGAGACGCTGCTGCTGCCGCGCGACCGCGCCCACCACACCAAGCTCGTCCTCGTCGCCGAGATTCCCGTCGCCGGCACCGTCATCGGCCTCGCGCGCCTGCGCCTGCAAAACACCGCCTCGGGCGGCGAGGCCCTCCTGCTGGCCTACCGCGGCGCCAAGATGTGCCTGACCGAGTGGAACCCGCGCCGGGCCACGCTCGACACCGTCTCGATCCACTACTACGAAAAGGACGAGCTGCAGGGCGCGCCCTGGGAGCTGCCCTTTGGCGAGTACGTCAACTACCTCGAGGCGGACCCCGCCAGCCGCTGCGCGGCCTTCAAGTTTGGCAGCCGCAACTTGGCCATTCTGCCGTTTCGCCAGGCCGAGGAGGATCTCGAAATGGAGGACTGGGACGAGGCGCTGGACGGGCCCAAGCCTGCCAAGGGCGTGGCCCTCGCGACGAATGGGGATGCAAATGCGACGGAATCACAACACTCGCCGTCGTTTGTACTGCGACTCCCACTCCTCGACCCGACACTATTACATCCAGTCCACCTCGCGTTCCTCTACCAATATCGCGAGCCTACGTTTGGTATTCTTTCCTCTGCGCAATCTACCTCGATTGCGCTGGGGTTCAGGGACCACATGACCTACAAAGTCTTTACGCTAGATATGAAACAGCGTGCTTCCACTACCATTCTATCAGTCACGGGCTTGCCCCAAGATCTCAAGCGCGTCATTCCGCTGCCTACCCCTGTCGGCGGCGCTCTCCTCGTCGGCGAGAACGAGCTCATCCACATCGACCAGTCTGGTAAAGCCAATGGCGTTGCGGTGAACCCCATGGCCCGACAAATGACGTCTTTTAGTCTAGGCGACCAATCCGAGCTCAACTACCGTCTGGAAGGATGCGCAATTGAACCCATCTCCATGGAGACTGGGGAGCTCTTGTTGGTTCTCAACAACGCCTCGTTGGCGATTATATCCTTCAAGATTGATGGACGTACAGTGTCCGGAATCAGTCTGGCCCCCGTTTCGCCAGAGAATGGCGGAAACATTCTCAAGAGCCGCGTATCTTGCATTACTCGAATCGGCAAGGCTGCCATGTTTGTTGGAAGCGAGTCTGGCGACTCTGTCGTTCTCGGGTGGTCGAGGAAGCAAAGCCAAGAGAAGCGCAAAAAGTCGAGACTTCTGGATGCAGACCTCGCGCTCGATGTCGAAGACATTGATCTCGATGACGACTTTGACGAGGACGACGACTTATACGGCACGGAATCTGCTGCCGCTAAACCGTCCCAAGCCACCAACGGCGCGACCAAAGGTGGTGAGCTCACTTTTCGCCTACAAGATTCTCTACTATGTCTGGCACCAATCCACGACGTTGCGCCGGGCAAAGCGGTATTCCCACCGGACAGTGAAGAGGCGCTTTTGCGAGCCGGCGTCACGTCGGAACTGCAGCTTGCTTGCGCCGTCGGTCGAGGCAAGGCTGGTGCCATTGCTATTCTAAACCGGGAAATCCAACCCAGGATTATCGGACGGTTCGAATTTCCGGAAGCTCGAGGCTTCTGGACCATGTGTGTCAAGAAACCGGCACCGAAGGGGCTCGGCGCGAATGCCATCATCAGCAGCGAATATGACAGCACTGAGCAGTTTGACCGATTCATGATTGTTGCCAAGGTTGACCTGGACGGCTATGAAACGTCAGATGTCTACGTCCTGACAGATGCTGGCTTTGAGAGCTTGAAAGACACAGAATTCGAGCCTGCTGCAGGGTTCACAGTCATGGCGGGCACGATGGGAAAGCAAATGAGAATTGTTCAAGTACTAAAATCAGAAGTCCGATGCTACGACGGAGACCTTGGCCTGAGCCAGATTTTGCCCATGATGGATGAAGACACAGGAGCTGAGCCAAGAGTGGTCAGTGCAAGCATCGTCGACCCGTATTTGATGATTATCCGGGACGACAACAGCGTCTTCCTTGCCAAGATTGGCAGCAATGATGAAATGGAAGAAATTGAAAAGGGCGATGCCCTGGACTCGATCAAATGGCAAACAGGCTGCCTATACGCCGATCACGACGGAACCTTTCAAGCAAAACAGTCTGAGCAAGGGGATGCTAGCCCGAGAGTTGTGATGTTCCTGATGAGTACAGCCGGCGCTCTGCACATGTACGACTTGGACAATCTTTCAGAGCCAGTCTATGTGGCCGAGGGCCTTACCTCGACACCCCCTTTCCTATCTGCCAACTTTACGGGTCGCAAGGCTGCTGCGAGAGAAACGCTAACCGAAATTCTCGTTGCTGATCTCGGCGACGTCGTTGCTAAAAGCCCTTACCTCATTCTACGCCACGACACGGATGACCTAACTCTATACGAACCTGTGCGATACCAAGAACCAAATAGCAGCTTCTCACCGCTGTCAGACACATTATACTTTAAAAAGTCGACAAACTCTACCATAGCAAAAAGCGTGCCTGCATCGGACAAGGACGAGGATGAAACACAACAAAGGCGCTTCGTTCCGCTCCAGCCTTGCGGTAATGTCGGCGGCTATAGCACGGTGTTCCTGTCCGGCGATTCGCCCAGCTTTGTTCTTAAATCTGCAAAGAGCATCCCTCGCATCGTCGGGCTTCAGGGCCAAGGCGTGCAAGGAATGAGCACGTTCCACACGGAAGGCTGCGATCGGGGCTTCATCTATGCCGACAAAAAGGGCATTGCCCGAGTCAGCCAATTGCCCACGGATACAAACTATGCGGAGCTGGGCATCTCAGTCAAGAAGATTCCGCTCGATTGCGACGTCAACAGAGTCTCGTTCCACTCGCACACGGCCACCTATATCGCCGCGTGCTCCACACGGGAGCCGTTTGAGCTGCCCAAAGACGACGACTACCACAAAGAATGGGCCAAAGAGAATGCGCCATTCGTGCCGACCATGCCGCGCGGTATTCTGAAGCTCATCAGTCCCGCGGCCTGGACAGTCATCCACAGCTTGGATCTCGAGTCCTGCGAGACGATTGAGAGCATGATGGCGCTCCACCTCGAAATCTCCGAGGAAACCAAAGAGCGGCGCATGGTGGTCGCCGTCGGCAGCGCGATCTGCAAGGGCGAAGACTTGCCCACGCGCGGCCGCGTCCAAGTCTTTGACATTGTCACCGTCATCCCCGAACCGGGACGGCCAGAGACGAACAAGAAGCTGAAGCTGCAGGCCAAGGAGGAGCTGCCGCGCGGCGGCGTCACCTCGCTGTCCGAGATTGGCACCTCGGGCCTGCTGCTGATTGCGCAGGGCCAAAAGTGCATGGTGCGCGGCCTGCGCGAGGACGGCGGCCTGCTGCCGGTCGCCTTTTTGGACATGAACTGCCACATTCTCAGCGTGCGTGAGCTGCGCGGCACGGGGCTGTGCCTGATGGCGGACGTCCTCAAGGGCATGTGGTTTGCGGGCTACACGGAGGAGCCGTACACGTTCAAGGTGCTCGGCAAGAGCGGCGGGCAGATTCCCATGCTGGTGGCTGACTTTTTGCCGGATGGCGAGGACCTGTCCATGGTGGGCGTGGATGCCGACGGAGACTTGCACGTCTTTGAGTTTAACCCTGATCGTATGTACCCCCTTGGCAAAGTCCCCGGGTGAAATTGTATCCTCTTACTAATGTATAATGCTGCAGATCCCAAGTCCCTCCAGGGCCATCTGCTGCTGCACCGCACCACCTTCTCCCTGTCGCCCAACGAGCCGACGACGACGGTGCTGCTCGAGCGGACGATCCCCGCGTCGCAGCCGCAGCCGCAGGGCACGACGGGCGCCGAGACGCCGCACACGCTGCTGCTGAGCTGCCCGACGGGCCAGCTGGCGGCGCTGACGCCGCTGTCCGAGTCGGCGTACCGGCGGCTGTTGTCGCTGACGAACCAGCTGCTGCCGGCGGTGGTGCCGCACGGGGGGCTGCACCCCAAGGCGCACCGGCTCCCCGAGGGCCGCGGCGCGCCGAGCCACGCGCGCGCCGTGGGCGTGGAGACGGCGGCGTCGTCGGGCCGCGCCATTGTCGACGGCGCGGTGCTGGCGCGCTGGACCGAGCTCGGCGCCGCCAAGCGCGCCGAGATGGCGACCAAGAGCGGCTACGACGACCTGGCGGAGATGAGGGACGAGCTGGAAGGTGTGCTGGGGTGGTCCGGCATGGCGTATTTTTGAGGAACATTATTTTCCTTCTGGCATTTGTAATAAAGAAAAGATGAGGTGTAGAATAGCAAGAAGACGAAAATGAAGAGCGCTAGCGTTGGTGTATAGTTGGCTGGTGTCTAGATGAAATGATGAGGACCTTGTTCAAGATGGAGTTGATTTGGTCATGTTTGCTGAGCTTTTTTCTTTCTTTTGAAACTTTCACATTAGCTGAGATGTAAAAATCGTCTAGAAATGGAATGTATCAGACCAGAGCGTCCTCGAGATTGGTTCTCGCCAGTCGTCTCTTCGTCCTCTGACTTAATTTTCACTGTTTTGTCTTACGATGATGAATTTTCTTATATAATTTAGTTGAGTTGATTCACTTGTAACGAATGAATAATCCACCATTCCACGACTTTCGTCGGGAAACTATAAACGCCGTTCCTGTGTATATATCGTTGTATCCCTTCGCAGATCCCCTTCTACCCAAAAAAAAAAAAATTTGTAACCCGAGAACCCAAAAAATTATTGCGCGTAGCTAGACAAAAGGAAACATAAAAACAAAATTGCATCAACTTTCAGTGTACATGCCCAACAAGACCCCAAGCCACCACTTCTTTTTCTACTCATGGTCCGGGCTGGCGCTCTTCTTGCGGCGCAGACTGCCGAAGCGACGCTTCAAGCCCTCGCTGATGCGGTGGCCGGTCGAGTTTTGGCGGCCGAGGCTCTGCTGCTCGTCGCCGTCGGCTCCCGCGTTGGGTTGGGAGCCCGACGTGAAGCCGACGGGGACGCTCTTGCGGCGCAGGCTCTTGGCCATGAGCGGGTTGCTCTCCATCTCAAACGAGTTGTTGTCGGGACGGTGCTTGTCCTTGTTGAGGTCGCGCTCAATGGTGTACGAGGGCTCGCCCTTGCCCTTGAGGTCGTCGGGGTGGTACTGGATGTGCTCGTAGCGCTTGTAGGCGCCGCCGGGGGCGTCGGGCTCGCGCATGAGGTCGGCGCCCTCGTCGTACGTCAGACGGTTGCCGCGGGCGTCGACGCCGCCGCTGGGGATGGTGCCGGTGCCCTGGAGCGGGCGGTGGTGGACGAGCGAGTCCTGGATGAACTCGTGCGGGGTGGCGCGCAGGGCGGCCATGTTGGAGTCGCGGACGGCCTCGACGGGCGAGTACATCTTGTTCATGTTGCGGCTGGCGAGGGTGGCGTCGTAGGGCCCGTCGTGGTGGTAGGTCGGGCCGACGTTGTCGAGCAGGTCGATGGTGTCGGCCTCGGAGAAGCGCTTGCGGTGGCGGCGGTCCGCGGCGCGGGTCTCGCGGCGGATCATGTCGAGCGGGCGGTGCGTCATGTCGCCGGGGAAGCGCTGGATGAGAGCGCCGGGCGGACGGGACGGGAACGGGGCTCGCGGGTGGTGGTGGTGACCGTCGCTGCGGCTCCGGGCGTGGTCCGGATGGCGGGCGGAGGCTGGGCCGGGGGCACGGGCGCTAGCGGAGCGGATGGGGAGGCGGCCGCTGTGGTAGGCGACGGTAGGTAGGGGTGCGGCAGCGGCAGCGCTGTCTGAGGCAAGGGGTCCTGGGGACTGCGGAGGTGAGACGAGGCCGCTGTGGTGCGAGTGTCCTTCCTCGTGATGGGTGTCGAGGTTGGAGGTGCGGCGGGAGCGGCGGGCCGAGTACGGGTTCGAGGGGTGGTGCTGCGACGACTTGTAGAAGCCGGCGGACTCGGGGGGCGTGGGGTTGTTGAAGAAGTTGGCGGAAGCGCCGTTGTCCGCAAAGGGATCGTGGGCGTCGTCGCTGCTCGCGCTGGGCGAACGTTTGATTGAGTTGCGGTGGCTTGACTTGTTGGAGTCGGCTCGGCGGGGCGGAGAGGCCGGCGGCCGCGACGCAATGGAGATGGGCCGGGAGGCACGGAGGTGGACGTTGTAGTACGAGGAGCCTGGGCCCGTCTCTTGCGAAGGTTCCGGCGCCGTCAGAGGGTCCAGAATATATCTCTTGGCCTGTTTCAAATAGACAAAAAAAAGAGAGACGCGCGTCAGTGATTTGCGGCAGATGGCAATACGAGGTGCAAGGTTTTGGGGGGTGGAGCGGGGATGCGTAATGTATGTGTCTTGGCAGTGTGCAAAAGAGATAGATGACTAGAACAAAAAAAGTGACGGATGAAAATAAGGGAATGCGAGAACAAGGGGAAATGGAAAATGGTGGATAGGGACGGATTAAAAAGCCGCTGCGTCTTTTCAACGGTGGTGTGGCCTCGGGATTGATGTGGGATGGGTGACGTCGTGGTGAAGAAAAAGTGGTGTGTAAGTCGAGGGTCCACCCGACAGATCCGGACGCAGGACCAGAAAGATGGCAGATGGCAGACAGGACGAATAGAGTTGATGGCCGCTATCGCAGGTCCCAGGCCGTTGGGTTCAAGCAGGGTCCAACTAGACGGTGCTGACGAAAAGGCAAATCGGATGGCAGTGCTGGTAGTGATGCAGTCATGATGCAACTGGCGCGGCCGGAATAGTGGAGAGGGCAGTGCTTCCCAGTTCCGATGCTTGGCCGGATTGGCGCCCAGCACCCAGCGAGCAAATCAAGGGACCATCTAACACTGCCGATCGAGATGGTGCAAAGGGTCGGGCAAGAGCCGGCGTCGGCATGCCGAGGTAGGAGACTAGGGACTAGAAAATGAAGCATGGTGGTGCCAACTTACCCAGAGCTTGTCGACCTGGTCGTAGTCGGTCATGTTGAGGGACGAGGATCCCGGCTTGTATGGGGAAGCCCGTGTGTATGTATCGTGTGTCGTGTATCGTGTGTACCGTGGTGCAGCGATGATGGTGTTGTACGTGCAAGCAGGAGAGGGAGGTGTGCGTCGGCGATCTTGGGTTCGGTGCTTTGCAAATGAAGGAAACAGATGAAAAGGGAAACGAAACGGAGGGATGGGCGAATGATATAGAAGGCCAGCTGCAGCCTCACACTCAGCTCCGGCACTACCTCTCAGCAGACACCACACACCGGGCGAGGAGGAGGGGGTTCGTCATGAGCACCCAGCCCCGATGGGCAAGGTACCAAACGGCCCCGCCGGAGATGCTTAGCATACAGACGACGGAAATGACTGGCAGCTTGGCAGACTTTGTTTTCTCTTGGCGAGATGCAATGTTTCAAAATATTGTCTTCTACCTGCGTCTTTCTGGACAAGTGGAGGTGAGAGTTGGCGATGGTGGGGACCAGCCTATCCAAGGGACCGAAAAAAAAAGAAACTTTCTGTGCTACAAGCCTACAAGTGCCCGCTAAAAAGCCACGCAAGCCACGCAAAGAAACGCGGCAGTCTGCTATAACACTCGCTAAAAGAAGAAAAGGCAAAAAAGTTACACTTGACAGGTGGCCTGCAAGAGACAACGAGCTCTGCATGTCTTGAACCTGACCGTACTTTCAAGCACCAACACACACAACAGCCGAGACAAGTCAAGGTCAGACCAAGAGAAACAATTCTCCCATTTTGTAAAAGAAGAATACGACGTGTTCATCCATACTCATCCATGTTCATAAGAAAAAACCCCCCCACCAGAATGCTGCTTGCGCGTCCCCTTGAAGACGATGGTTTGCAGGGTCCATGCATGAGTCGTCGGGCACCGCTCGCCGGGGGGGGGGCCTGGACCAAGCACAAGGCGCTAATAAGCATCTCCGACCACAGGCCACCACCTGCTTCTTCTGGCCAGTCCGGCGCGCCAACTCTCTCTGCAGCGTCAGGTGAGCACCCATGCTTTGCGGGGTTTGCCAGCCGAATGGTACATTCCTCCACCAAAAAACTACACAAACTAGTTACAAACAACAAACTAAAAAGACAAAATTGACAACCCACGCCCGACTGAAGAAGCCAAAATTGGCAATCAGAACTGACATGATCAGCTTCTATCCACCTTTTTTTTGTGTGCCTGACTCTCTGGGAGCTGACGACGTTTATCTTGGCCAAGACTCTTGCACTGCCCATGCCGAGCCCAACTACGCAACTTAATAATGCTGCCACAGGTCATGGCCTGGGAATAACGACGGAGCCTCCGCCGGCCGTCGGCGTCACATCACAACTTGAAGCTAGCTAATTAGGACGTAGCCCCCCCACCGCCAGTCTTACTGAGATGAGAGGGGGGGGATGTGCTGCATCGACTTCCCCGCACCTTGTTCGGCCGCCGCGAAACTCTCTCCTCGGCTGCTACCCAACTCTCCAAGGCAAGCAAGTAAACTTGTTCGCCATCCGGCGGAAAGTTTCCCAAGAGAAACAGACGACAAAAAAAACTTCCGGGTACTTGTAACTTGATGGACTTCTCCGAACGCTCAGAATCGTGTCTAATCGCCCAGCCGTTGTTCTCCGGCTTCGGGGCTGAATGTGACAACTTGGGGGAAGAAGAGTCACGGAAGCTTTTCTCAGCCTCGCCGTGCTAATCCCGATTCTGCCCACCCAGTTTTGCGCGCAGCCGCAGCCACAAGATCCCTTTTGCTTTTCCATCTGGCTGCTCAGCCTTGTTAATAATGCATAAACGGCTAGCAACGGTGCGCCGCCGCAAGCCCCTGTGTGACTCGACTCTGTGGTGGTTGACACACCATGTTAAATCGTAAACGAATGGGACTTGTATAAAGCCGCCAAAGAGTCGATGTGCAAATCAGTTGAGCCCTGCCAACTTGGATTTCGCAACACATCACACATATCATGCATCAATAACCATTCACCAACGACACCATTCGTGTGCCATGCCCACCATGCCGCGACCGACAAAGACCCTCGAGTGCCCCTCGCCGCCCAGCGCCGCGCCAGGGGCCGTCCTCGTCGAGACGCCGCGCCTCGTCCTGCGCCGCTTCCAGCCCTCTGATGTGGCGGCCCTCGCCCGCGCCGCCAACCACGGCGCCGTGTGGGACGGCGTCCGCGACAGCTTCCCCCGCCCGTACACGCTGGCCGACGCCGAGGCCTTTGTGACGCCGCCGCCGCGTCCGGGCGATGCCACGCCTCGTCTCCTGTATCCCACCAAGGTCGCCGTGTGCGTCAAGGGCCCTGCCACCGACAATGACCATACCGGGGCACAGCTCGTGGGCTGCCTCGGCGTCGACCCGGGCCAGGACGTCCTCTACCGCACCTGGGAGCTGGGCTACTGGCTCACGCCCGCCGCCTGGGGCCGCGGCTACGCGGCCGAGGCCGTGGCCGCCCTGCTGCGCTGGCTGCTGCGGACGTGGCCCGGGGTGCGCCGCGTGCAGGCCCTGACGCTCGCGGGCAACCCGCGCAGCGCAAAGGTGCTGGCCAGGTGCGGCTTCGCGCTCGAGGGCGTCCAGAGAGAGGCGGCGGAGAAGGGTGGTGTGCTGCAGGACGTGCACGTGTACGCTGTGCTACGGCAGGACGTCAATCTAGAAGAAGAAGAAGGAGGAGGAGGAGAAACACTCGTCTGATGAATTGTATATACTTTGTTGAAACCAGTAGCTCGAGGAACATGACATAATGACATACACTGCGCAGTGCACAACCCTGCAAACACTCAGTTGCCCGTGGACTTGGGACAAGCTGTAACTAACAATTTATGGGGCTGGTGCTCGCTGGTACAACGTCTTCCCAATGGGAGTGAATGATGGCCACTCAATCCCCTCCCACCACGCTGAGAGAACCGCAATACTAACGTGCTTTTGCGCCAAAACCAGACAGACTAGCACCATAGCTTATTTCCCACTTGGGAGACGACACAAAAAGCGCCGTGCGGGCTGCGCCGCCGCCGCCGAGCCGCACCACCCGTCGTGGAGGGAGGGGTGAGGCGACAAAAAGAAACCCCGGGCGTCTAGAGGTTGTGACTCGAATTTCGGGAGGGACAAGAGGCACAAGCAGGACGAGAATATGCCCCTCGTCAACTATTCGTCGTCATCGGATGACGAGCATGGCAACAATGGTGGTACCCACAGCAAGCCGGCTGCCAAACGCCAACGGACAAGAGGAACGTCCGAGGCTTCCGCCGGCAGCGGCGGCGGCGGCGACGAGGCGCAGCAGCAGTCGTCGATGCCGCCGCTTCCATCCGTGTTCCACGACCTCTACGCCGCGACGGTGCGCCAGAGCACCGTCGACGACCCGTCGCTGCACCAGGGCCGCAAGCGACAGGTGCCGCACATTGCCGGCCAATGGCCAAGCCATGTCTACATTGAATGTATGTGTCAAGAAGCTTACTTTTCAAAAAATTAATACAAGGATGCTGATCAGTTCTACAGGGCGTCCTAGCCGTGAGCAGCATGCGGCTCTGACGCGGCTTCTCGCCAGCGTCTCCTCGACGCTTGACGATGACGTCCAGCTGCACCAGTTCATGACGAGCGACCTCGGCGCGCCGCTGCCGCTGCACGTCAGCCTCTCGCGGCCGCTTTCGCTGTCCACGGCCGACAAGGACGACTATCTGCGCCGCGTCTCTGAATCGCTGGCATCGGGCGCCACCGGCCCGTTTGCGATGCGGCCGCGCAGCCTGGCGTGGTTCACGTCGCCCGACTCCAACCGCCGCTTCCTGGTGCTCGGTGTGGCCACAACAGACGACCCAGATAACGGGCCGCTGATGGAACTGCTGCGAAAGAGCAACACAGCTGCGGCGCGGTTCAGCCAGCCGCTGTTGTACCACGGGAACAACGATGATACGGCGCGGACGGCGTTTCACGTTTCCATTGCATGGACGTTTGCGCGGCCGGGGCAAGACCCGTCTTCCCAGATAACGACGCTGGATCTGTGTCAACGCTCGCCGCTCGACGAGGTGATGGCGTGGACGATTGAAGTGGACAGCGTCAAAGTCAAGATTGGCAATGCCGTGACGAGCATTGCGCTTTCCGGGGGCGCGCCGAGCCACGACAAGACTCGATTTCTGTTTGACGAGACCTGAGGGGGAATCCCCTCACCGTCCCCCATTTTCCATCTGAACTGTTTATCCTTTTTTTTCTCCTCACGAGACCCCGACAACCCCGGGCAAAATGTGGGCACCGTTTGTCTCTGCGACAGAAAGCTGCATGGCTTGCATGGGTGCCGAATGAGCGGGATTGGAGGCCCCATGGAGCATCGGTTCGCAAGACAGCACGCCATGAACTCGTCGAGCGGGTTTTTTTCCGTCGAGTCGGTGAGCACTGAGGCAGATATGCAGGGATAATGTGAGGCATAAGCAGCATGCCCCCGGGACGGAGCACTTGAACTTTCGGCAGATTTGGTGCATGTGTGAGCGGCAATGCACCTCTTGAATCAACGCGTCATATGGCAGCTCCGGCTCTGCGGTTTTGAGCCATCATAATTATCTCACGATGCCGGCCCAAGTGGAAAGGGCTGTTGGGACCCAGGATCCCCAGTTGTGGGTGCCGGTGCCGGGGGGGTGACAAGCGGCGCGGTGCAACGGTGCATATCTGATTGGCCTCAAACTGTATAATAGTGTGATACATAAAAAACCCCCGGGAGCGAATTGGCTTGTCACTGGCATTGCTGGGCTTTGCTAGTGTGTTTGGGGGAAACAATTGGTAAACAGAGGCTGAGTTGGGCCAAGGCGCGTCTGTTGGTGACGAGTGTTTACTTGGTACAGTTGGACAAAGTTGTTTACAGTGGGGCGGGTTGCGGAATACAGCGGCATCAGTGGCTCACTCGATGGCGGGGCGTTCAACCGGCGGGGTTCCTCTTGCCTCTCTCTCCCTCTCATCGTTGCTGCATGTTTACTTTGGCACATTTTAATTTATACCAGGCGGCACGGGCTGTGTGACTGTGAAAAAAGTGTGAATCTCGTAAATCACCAATCCGTACCACCTGCCTGCCACTTTCCTGCCACCTCACTACCGGCCACTTTTACTGTTCTTTTATTTTTTTCTCTCGTTGCCTTTCTGCCGTGCCCTCGCCTCGTCACGCGCCTGGGCTGTGAAAAGCGAACCGACCTGCACACTGAATCACAGCTGCTTCCTTGTTCTAGGCGCTTCTTTACTTTTCTTCTTCTTTTGTTTTCTAACCTACCATCTTTTGTATTTGACATAAAAGTCCCTTCGATTGGAATACCTTTTTTTTTTTTTTTCTCTCTTTTTCTTTTTTGGAAGAAACAACCAACCAACCTCGACTCTCCTGTCGCTAGCCTGAACCCCTCCCTTTTCTCCCCCACGCATAGCTCGTTTCTTGCCTTTACCGCCCGCCGCCACCAAAAACCCGCTGCCTGCCTACCTTATTCTGCCTGCCTCCGCGCGCACCACCCGCCGGCCACCGCAAAAGTCCTCCTTCTACTCCTGCTGTGGGACGGACTGGGCATAGCAAAAACACGCATCCAACGGCCTTGCGTGCGTCATCGGTGTTGATTGTCGAATTCCAACGAGCTCTGGCTTTTTTCTTCTTTCTCTCTTTTTCTCCTCTCTCTTTCCTCTTCCGACGCCCCGCCCAGCCATTGCCTGTTTACCTGTCGCTGTCCACCTACGCGGGGAGGCCCCAATTGCTACACACTACACCACAACCATGGACATTGACATGAGCCGCCGCAACAAGGAGGCTCGTCCTCTCACCAGCGCCGAACGGTCGCGTCTCGAGGAATACATTGAATCTATCCACTACTCGGCCAGGTACGCTCCGGCCCCATGACACGCCCGCCCGCACACCAGCGACCACGGTTGCTAACCAGCTCCTAGATACAAAGACAGCGAATACGAATACCGTCACGTGCAGCTTCCCAAGCCCATGCTCAAGGCGATCCCCGAGGACTACCAAGATCCCGAAAAAGGAACATTGAAGCTGCTGTGGGAGGACGAGTGGCGCGCGCTCGGCATTACACAGGTTTGTGCGACCCGCGAGCCTCGCGTCAAGATTGTTGGCTAACCGAAATACCAGAGCTTGGGATGGGAACACTACGAGGTCCACGAGCCCGAACCGCACATTCTGCTCTTCAAGTAAATCAAGACCCTCCTCTTGCAAGTCTTTGCCAAATCGTGCGTGGTAACTAACAAGCCCTCCTCTAGGCGCCCAATCAACTACCAGCCCCCGCAGCAGTGAGCCGAACCCGCCGCATCGACTCGTGTACGAATAGTCTCGAATCTGTTGCTTGGCCAGCTTGATGGAAATGAGGCAAGCTGCAGTCCGGGCCGAGTCACTGTCTTTTCTTCTCCCATTTGTCTTTGCTATTTATGCCCCCGTCACGATGTTATGGACTTGCATGCTGCGATGATTTCTTTTTGGTCAATGGGAGGCGCGCAACCGTCGCTGGCATGAGAGCCGCCGACGGGACGTGACATGCCAAAAAGTTTCACGAGCCTGTCCGGTGTTTTTATCTCTTTGGTCTCTTGTATGCGCACACGGAAACAATATCGAAAAAAGCATAAAAGGACCATGTTTTGGGTTGTTCAACTTTTGCCGTCAGCAGCTTGCATACCATCTCTTTCAAGGATAACGGGAGAGCGCAATTGCTGGTGATGCGATCCCAGCCGGATATTGCTGGGCTGCTTGCATTGTGTGATGGGGCTTGTCTCGGAATTTGGACAAGGACAAGTAGACATATACTTAACAGGGAGGAAGCACGGACAAGGAGGAGACGATATAGCCTTATATAGGGTGAATTGATGATGACCAAGACGTGTTGACATGCTCGGGACAATTGCTGAGTGGAATTTATGCGCATTTGGTGCAAGGCCTTTGATAGCCCCACTGGCGGCCTATGTGACAATGCATGTGCTGAGCTGGTTTGTCTGTTACGTGGTGCGATGGCAAGAGTAAGATGGAGTATATGCACGTGTACAAGGCTGAAAGGGCATATCGCTGCTCATTTGGCCGCAACGTCGCCTGTTACGACTGGTCAATGTTCCGGTTCGTGCCGCCGTTGACAAGGGTTTCTAGGCAGCCTCGTGGTCAAACACGCCATTTGGCGGCGACGCAGACCCTGACGAGAGGGGGGGATAAACACGGTGTATGAGTAGAAACGAGCCGGGAGAGGATGCGGATGCCGTGGCATGATTTTGCGGGATCATGGTCCTTTGGACTGTGGCTCGCACTTTGCTGATCCTTTGCGAAGGGATAGGTGTGGTTACTTTATTAAGGCATGGCACTAATCAATTACTGACCGTGCTAATTTAGTAGTGGGCCGATGGAAGAGGCCATGTAAGCAGACTTGGGCGTGCCCAAGGGAGGGCGCCGATGAGCCGATATTTTCCTCTGTGGGTGGAATTGTTTCTTTAAAAGAGACAGCAGAGAAGCCATTGCAAATGCAATGTCTCCGGACTATCCAGCACTCGTCACAGGCCGGCTATATACATTTCCATACAAAACATTATCCGTATAGCGGTTTTCTGTACTCGGTGCGGACCTTACAGTGCCATTCCCTCCAGCACACTCTAGGTAGCTAGCGCGCCAACGGTGCCTTCCCTAGTTGGACTAACCGTGAACCAGCGCCAGCCACAAGATCCACGGCGGCCCCATTCTTCCGACATCCCAAGTCCGCAAGTCTCGAGCCAGCGTGGCATCTTGATGACAAAAAAAAGAGAGACAAACTTAACACTTCCCGCAAACCTTGTTTCTCCTCTTCATTTTATTCTCCTCTGCAAACCTCATAGACCTCACATCCCTGCGTTACAAAGCTGTCATTTATTTTTTCGTCGTACGGCCACTTTTTACCTGCAACTTCGTACTCGGAATGCCGGCCCTGTGAAAGCCAACAGCTTATTAATTCCCCCAGCATACGTTGCAACAAGGCACACTTCGCCACGCAGTCTCCTTTACCATCGCCTACGCTGCCAATTGGCGCCATATCTGCCAATGAAGTCTGCCGGAAACCTCTTTTTTCTCTCCGTCTTTGCCCTCTGGGCGACGCCGGGGACATGCGCCAGCGCCTCCAAGGATGCCTGTCCGGTACGAGCACGCCGACACCCCCCGCTGCGTCATGGCTTCAAACGTTCGTTCTGCTGACCATGGCCTAAACAGATTTCCCCCAAGGCCATTGTTGATGATGCCTGTGTCTCCTACGCCACTCTCGACAAGCTCAACGCCCGCGTCAAGCCCGCCGTCGACGACCTCACCCAGACGACCGACTTCTTCTCCCACTACCGCCTCAACCTCTTCCACAAGTCCTGCCCGTTTTGGGACGACCAAAACGGCCTCTGCGGCAACATAGGATGCGCCGTCGAGACGCTCGACAACGAAGATGACATACCCGACGTCTGGAAGGTCAAGGAACTGAGCAAGCTCGAAGGCCCCCTGGCCAAGCACCCCGGTCGTGCCCCCAAGGAGGAGCACCGCCCGCTCCACGGCGAGCTCGGCGAGAGCGTCGGCGAGAGCTGCGTCTACGATAACGATGATGAGTGCGACGAGCGCGACTACTGCGTCCCCGAGGACGAGAGCGCCTTTTCCAAGGGCGACTACGTCAGCCTCACCAAGAACCCTGAGCGCTTCACGGGCTACTCGGGCTTTGGCGCCCAGATGGTCTGGGACGCCATCTACCGCGAGAACTGCTTCCAGCGCAGCTCCTTCCCGCGCTCAGCCGACGTCGGCATCTCGCAGTGGCCCCAGGGCCCCGCGGCCATGGACTTCAAGCACGTCATGGAGGCCGCCGGTCGCCAGGCGCAACTGGATCGCGAGCGTCTCCAGAAGTCCGAGACGCCCTTTGTCGCCAGCACCGGACTCGAGGCCGACGACGAGTGTCTGGAGAAGCGCGTCTTTTACCGTGTCGTGTCGGGAATGCACGCCAGCATCAGCACCCACCTCTGCTGGGACTACCTCAACAAGACGACGGGTCTGTGGGGTCCCAATCTGGACTGCTACATGGAGCGTCTGCACGGCCACGCCGACCGCATCAGCAACCTCTACTTCAACTATGCCCTAGTGACGCGGGCCGTCGCCAAGCTAGGTCCCTATCTACAAAATCCTGCGTACACCTTTTGCACCGACGACGCGAAAGAGGACGCCTCCACGCGCAGCAAGGTCCTCAAGGTGACGCAGCGTGCGGCCCTGGTCCCCAACATTTTCGACGAGAGCATCATGTTTGTCAATGGCGAGGGCCCGTCCCTCAAGGAGGACTTTCGCAACCGCTTCCGCAACATCAGCCGCCTGATGGACTGCGTCGGCTGCGACAAGTGCCGCCTCTGGGGCAAGGTGCAGACCAACGGCTACGGCACGGCGCTCAAGGTACTCTTTGAGTTTGACAAGGGCAGCAAGGACGTGCCCGTGCTGAAGCGCACCGAGCTCGTCGCCCTCTTCAACACCTACGGCCGCCTCACCCAGTCGCTCATGGCCATGGGCCAGTTCCAGAAGATGGCCGCCGAGGCCGAGGACAAGCGCCAGGCGGAGGCACTGCTCGCCGAGACGGCCAAGGACATTCACGAGCCGCTGGACCACCCACTCACGTCCCCATTGGATGACGAGGAGCTGTCGGACGAGCTGGTGGACCTCATCCGCAAGCAGAATCGCGGCGCCGCGGGCAATGACTGGAAGTCGCAGCTGGACCACGAGTTGGGGCTCTTTAAGCTGGCTGTCCGTGTCGTATTTACCGGTTGGATCCGTGCTCCCGTTTACTTGTAAGATTACCCGTGATGAAGTCTGACCATGCGCAATTTTTGACTAACAACGCAAAGTTTCCAAGTTGCGACCGCCGAGGTTATTAGATACGTGCGGTCGTGGATGGGCCTTGGCAACGCAGAGCGACCCTACAGCTTGCGCATACCAAACGTGAATCGCCCGGACTTGTAAATGGGTATATATACTTGAACGAAATATGGAAAGTGAGAAAAGAGCTCTGCCCGAAGCATCCGTTCCGCCGGCAGATAGCCCTCCTCACCTGCTGCTTACACTTTTCTAAGTGCTCTGCACCGACAATATGCCGAAAGCAGCAACAACAGCGACAACAACCAACTACTACGGTCTGCCACAATCCAGCTTTGAATATTGCAGCACGATGCTGTCTCATTTCCTTGGTGTTCAATTCTCTCTAGCATTGCATTATTGGCGTTATTCTGGGTTGATCATGGGATTCTTATAGCTGGTTCTCAGACTTTACCGGCATAGTTACTCATCATTGGCATTATACAGCTTAAATGATTTGATCTTCTATACATTAATTGACTATTTTATTAAATCAATTCTTCCCTGTATAACCAAGGCCCAGCGTAAGCTTAAATGTGCACGCAATATGCGCGGGCACCGACGACGTAATCGGGCCCACAGTGTTGGGAGCTCAGCCCGTCCTCCCCAGACAAACATCGACCTTTGGAACAACAAAGCCCATCACCAACCAGCACATCAATTATCCGACAACAGACTCCCTGCTGCCGCCGCCGCCCACCGGAAACGCCCTCGAAACGTGTTCCCCCCAATGGCCGCACCCGTGCTATGAATCAGCGACCCCCGCCCCGGCACGCCCGCCGCCGCACACCATCACCGTTGTCGCCATGCCGTCGTCGTCCACGCTGCCCGAGCCGCCTCGCCGGCCGCGGCTGCTCGCCCAGAACCGCAAGCTGCGTCACCTCCGCGGCCTGTCGCTGCGGAACCTGTCCTTTGCGCCGCCCGCGCGCACCCTGCGCGCCGCCGACGACGGCGACCTCCACACAAAAAAGTCCAAGAAGAACCTGGCTGTCCTGCAGGAGTCGAGCAGCGACCCTGCCGCGTCTGCGGCGCTGCATGCGTCGCGGTCCTCGGACAACTTGACAGGGATGGAGCCCGCAAGGCGGCCGAGCAGCGGCGGCAGCAGCGGCGGCGGCGGAGGCCACCGTGTTGGCGCGCCGGCGGTGGTGCAGCGCAGGGCGAGCTTGAGCAATGCGCCCTCGAGTCCCGCCAGCCGCCAGAAGAAGCTCGAGGACCTCGCGGATGAGGCCGTCGGCGATGTCTTCTTCTCCCTGCACGATGTGGCGAGCCCGGAGAAGCCGATTTATATCAGTGAGATAGGAGAGCGATCAGCGGTATGGTTGTTGCAGGTCCGTTTGAGCTCTGGGAAAGTTGGCTAACACGAGAGGGGGGTTGCAGAACTTTGACTTTCGATTCTTTGACCTATCCGCATGCGATGCCTCGGTCTCCCGCGCCTGTCGGGTGCTGATCCGCGTATGGACACGGCGTCCCAACAAGCACAGCAGAAGCGCCTGGCGCTTCCTGCTCGAGGAGCTCATCGACCTCCGCCGCCTGCACTTTATATCCACCACGCTCAACCGCGAGTACCGGCCCAACGCGCTCGTCTTCCACCTCGCGGACGGCGTGTACTCGCTCGACTTCCCCGACCGCATCGCGGAGCCGCGCCAGGCGCCGCCGCCGCCCACGACCACGTCGTCGTACACGGCGCTCATGAAGCTCGCCCACCTCGAGGGCTCCCTGCGCGACGCCGAGGCGACGCAGCGCGACGTCCTGCAGCAGATGGACGCGCTGCTGGCGGCGGAGCCCCCCGACGGCGCCGACGCGGCCGAGGAGGACGTCGTCCTGGCGGAGAAGTACCTGGCCGCGCAGCGGCGCATGAATCGGCAGTCGGAGAAGCGCCGCGACGACCTGCGCGCGTCGCTGCGCGCGCGGAGGGACGCCGTCGACGCGGGCCGCGCGCTGCAGCGCCGCCACGCCGAGGACATGGCCAGCGGGCAGGAGAAGCTGCAGGCGGCGCGGCGCCTGCTCGACGACACGGAGCAGCAGATCCGCGGCCAGCGCCGGCGCATATGCGCCGACCTCGCGGCCGTCTTCCCCATCGAAGCCGTCCCGCACGCGCCGCCGCTCTCGTTTCGCATCTGCGGCCTCGCGCTGCCCAACTCGGTCTACGACGCGGCCGTCGCGCGCAGCGTCGGCGAGGACGCCCTCTCCGCCGCACTCGGGCTCGTCGCGCTGCTGGCGCGCCACCTGCAGTTTTACCTCGCGCACCCGCTGCCGTACGCCGTCGCGCCGCTCGTCGGCTCGCGGGCCTACATCCGCGACGACATCTCGCTCCTCACTGCTGCTGCCGGCACCAGCAAGACAAAAGGGGACAGCGGCAGCAGCAGCAGCCGCCGCGAGTTCCCGCTGTTCCTCCCCCGCGGCGGCTCCACGACCGGCCAGTGGCGCTTCGAGTACGCCTGGTTCCTGCTCAACAAGAACCTCGAGGCGCTGTGCGCCGCGCAGGGCCTGCGCGTTGTCGACATCCGCCACACCCTCCCCAACCTCAAGTACCTCCTCTACGTCGGCAGCGCCGGCCGCGACGAGATGCCCGAGCGCAAGAGGGGCGGCGTGCGCGGGCTCTGGGCCGGACGCCTCACGGGCCGCCGCGGGCTCTCCTCGTCGTCGTCGCCGCCGCTGCTTGGTGGGGACGATGTGAGCAGTATGGGGAGTAGTCGTCCCGGGAGCGCCGACAGCGAGGCCCACGCGCAGCGCGGCGATTTACTGCGCTCGGCAGCCGTGGCAGACGAGCAGCAGCAGCAGCAGGTGGCAGTGGGATGGGGTGGTGTGGCAGGCGGCGGCGGGATGAACCCGGGCTTTGCCCTGCCGTTTAAAAGTCCCGAGACCAAGTTTACGCTCCGCACAAAGGGCCTGCGAGAAAATGTCGCCGGATCATGATTGCGTACAGCGACATGATATAACAAATATAAGCGAATCAAACACGTACATAGACGAAAAGCGACACAAGCGAGAAGGAGTTGCAAAAAAGGAGGAAAGCGGTCGGATACACACGAGCAAGATTTAAGTCATCTGGTTCTTTAGGTGGATATTTATATAATACGTTAATGTTACAACGACTTTCCAAGTCACTTATAGTGTAAAAAAGAAGAAAACGTAAAATACTGTTACAAACAAGGAAAAAGAAAACGCACCCTGTACGCCTGCTCCGTGTATGAGAAAGGACAAAGAGAAAAGGGACATGGAGCAATCTTTCATCTATCCGTCTTGACAAACTTGACGCTCTTGCGCCGCTCGCGCTCGCCCGTCCCGGGCACCCGGCCCGGGCTGGAGCTCAGTATACCCCCAGAGCTCGGCGAGCCGCCCTTGTTCAGCGCCTCGCGCGCCATACCGACGGCCTTACTCTGCGGTATGTCGTAGCTGTCGCTGCGCACGCTGCGGTCGCGCCCGCCGGGACTGGACCGCCGACTACCGCCCTGGCCGCCGCCTTGACCGCGCAGCTCGTCCCGGGCGGCGCGGGTGCTGTCGAGCGCCGCGCGGCCGAGCTCGTCGGCGCGCGCCGTGATGACCTCCCCGCGGTACTTGCCCGGCAGGCAGGCGTGGCCGCAGCCGTCGAGCGGGCAGCAGCCGCCGCTAAACTTGGTCGTCTCCGAGTTGGGGTCGTCGGCCTCCATGGCGCCGTGCCAGATTTGCAGGCACGAGGCGTGCCCGCCGTGCGCGCAGCCGGGGCAGAACCACCACCAGTTGGACACCCACTGGCCTGCGTCCGGGCCCTCGGCGTCGAGCTCGTCGCCGGGCACGTGCGCGGGGAGTTCTGCGTCGCGGTGGTTGCAGACGGCGCAGGGCGCCATGACGGAGCGGCAGCGCTCGCAGGTCCAGACGGCGTCGCGGCCGCCGCTGGGGTCGACTTCACGTGGCTTCCGGCATGAGGAGCAGAACAGCCCAGTCTTGACGCCCTGCTGCGCAGGACCAAAGATGGCGGTATAGTTCTCGCCCCAGTCGGGCATGCCTTCTGGCCATCCTTGAATGCAGAGCTTGCGCAAGAAAGACGCCTCCACAAATAGAGCCATGCGCATCAGTCGCTGGTGGTGCTGTCGTAGGATACCTCGCGCCAAGTGCGTGTCAATAATGTCGTCTGGAAGTAGGGGCCGGAGAAGAAGCACCATGGCGGCCGCATTGACTGCTGAGGAGCGGCATTCAAAGTCGAAAGCTCTTTTGAGCAAAAGGTAAGGGTCCAGAGCAGCCGGCACTGTGTCGTCTCCATTCATGTTTAGAAAACTGGGGTCCTCGGGCCACGGTAGATAATCGGTTTCGATGACATGAGGCCTGGGATCGTTGTAATATGTGGCAGCTGGGTTGCTCGCACTGTCAGTGCGACTGGCCGCAGTCTCCACAGGAGCTGTAGACTGTTGAAAGGATGCGTTTTGGTCAGAGTCAGACTGTGAAGCAAACGAGAGCTGAGATGGATAAGTGTCTTCTGTAGAAGCAGTTGTTTGCGAAATCATGAAAACGTCCTCTGGTGAGTCTGTCGTCTTTGGCTTGCGCCTTTGAGTGTCGCCATGAATTCTAGGCTCGAATTCCGTATCAGCGCTGCCACTGCTGATCTTTGCAGAGGCGCCTGCAATTTCTACAGATGAGCCCTGTAAAGACCGATTCTTGGCTCCGTCTGATATGGAAAACATTTCGCCCATGCTGTCCTCTGAATCATGACGAGTGGGCTTGATTCGCGAGTTGCGCTGGTCAACTGCCTCTTTTGTCTTTGGTTCTGGGACGTCAATAGCTTTCGAGAGAGCTTCAGTATCATAAAAGTCATAGCCTTCAGTTATGGATACTTCGGAAAGCTCACTTTCTCGGCTGGTGTCCGATATTGCTTGAGAGCTACCTTGTGAATATGCTGCATCCTTGTAAGCATGTAGGGAAGGGCCGAGATTGAAACTCTCTGGCTCAATAATGGGTGTTAGTTTCTTTCCATGCTGGTAGTGACCATTTTCCCATTCATTGTTGCGCATTGCATCAGCTGGTCTCGCAATTGGAGTTGGCACATTTGATGTACTCTCAATCTCTTCTGATAGAAGCGATCGCACGGCATGCAGCCTGCTATCTATACTGCCTGCATGAGCGGATGGTCTGCGTGGTGTCTCTTCGCCATTGTAGCTAGCACCATAGATCTCAGGTGGCTTCAGAGGGTTTGATTTGCCACCATCGAGTTGTTTCTTTTGAAATCGGGTCAATCTTGTGTCCAAGTGGTAGCTCGCTCTCTTCTTGAGCAGTAGGTCCATGGCAAAGGCAATCACACGCCATGACTGGGATAGTCTGTACAAGCGTACATTTTCCGAGGCTTTCGAGAATTCCTCTAAAGCCACGCCTACTCGTTGAGCTAGAGTGGCCTTGCCCTCTGGATTTGGTAAGACTCGCTCCAATGTATCAAGGTAGCTTGCTGTGAGATACTGATAAACCGGCACTTTGGTCGCTGCTGGCAATTTCCCCGAAGACATTACTTGCGGTGACTTAAACATGCCGGTAACGCCAATGGATAGATCCAGGCTTAGTGTCTTTCTGCCCTCATCCGAAAAGTTGCTACTGGACGGAGGCGTTGTGCTCAACAGCTGCCCGGGCCGACCGCTTAGCCGGCGTTGATGGGCGAGCTGGCGCCGGGGACCAATAAATGTTCCCAAGACATCTTCCTCGGAATCGCTTTTGCTTCCGCTGAGTAGGTAGGCGTTGGGGCTAGAGCTATATGTCGGGCGAGACGGCGTCTCGCTATGGTGCATGATGGGGCGCGGACGACTTTGCTGGGCGCGCTCATCTAAAAACATGACGACGTCACCTTGCGGTGAAAATGCCGCTGCTGACGTGGAGAGTCTGTCAATTGTCTTTGGTGCATATGCCACATCGCATTGATTGAATAATCCATCTTGGCCAACAGTCCAGAGCATGTCTTGATCTCGCCAAAGCATTGCAGATGGCGACGAATCAAAGCGTTCAATCTCTTTGTACGGCATGGTTGGACGTGCCAGATCCCAGACATGAACGACTGATGCACCATAACGCTTGTTGCTGCTTTCGTCGTAACTCACAGCTACTTGAGCTACCCGCCGTGTTTGCGCCGTAGCAGACCACAGGCCCGGCCGCCAAGCCAGGCACGATACCGGTGCTGGAGTCGTGATTGTCCACTTTGGTTTTTGTCGCTTATCGGCCGAACCGCCCAAGTCCCACACATGAAGTTTTGAGTCCCATCCCGCACTGATGAGATGAATTCCATCAGGATGCCACGCCATCGTAGAGCATGCCTTCTCATGGGCGTTGATCCTCAACAGCGGTTTTGACGGTTGGCGGACATCCCATTTTAGAACCACGCCACCCTCCGTGCAGCACGCCATCTCATGTCCGAGTCGGGGTGACCACATTACTTTCCTAATTGACTCGTTGTTTTTCAAGGGCGAAAATCGTTGTCGAAATGTAAGTATACCCGATCGTGTAGCAGCCGCCGTGGAAACATCAAACACCCGTGCTATACCGTCCTGACTTCCTGACAGAAGCCAGCTCTTCAGATGTGGATTGACATCCAAGGTGTTTATTTGACGGCTATCCTCTTGCATTTGTATATAGTCGAGAGGGTCAGAGCCACCTCCATCGAGTCGAGACAAATCGTAGCCAAATATGCGCCCGGTGGCGCATGCCGTGAAGACTGTGCCATTCTCGTGCCATTTGACGTCGCGGATGTTGAGCTGGTCGGCCACGACGTTCGCTCTGCTTCCAGAAGCCTTTTGCGATGTAATTGACGCCCTAATATCAATCCCCTCGCTAAAACTGAAGCCGAGGCTGTCCACGTTGTCGCGTACCAGTGTTTTGAGTATGTGCGGTCCGCCCAGGACGGCGGCGCGCCCGTCTGAAGAAACATCGAGGCAGGACACCGGCGCAGCTACCGGGTGCACGGCGTTTTGTGATTTTATCGGCCGATAGCTCGTAGGAGTAGCGGTGGCAGTGCTGGCGGCAGTCGCATCGCCAACAGAAGCATCGTTCGCCGGCTTCCCCAGCAGCTTGCGCATGATCCTAGACTCGCGATTATACATTGCTATAGCGGCCGAAATGCGCCTGACACGCCATCAATGGCTATTCAATGGGGACGATTGTCCATTCCTGGGGATGTTGGGCCGGAATTAATGATGTCGCGTCTAGATGCTTGGATGGTGAATAATGCCCGACCCTAGAAGTTGAGGTGGGGATTTCGCGCGCAAGCTCCTGTGGAGATGAAATAGCGACCCAGGCATTGGTCAAACTTGCGAGGCATTACTACGTCAACCCTCGGACTGTTCTCGCCACTGTTTTGCTCAAAAAGAATTATCACGACATATTTGTTTGGATATAACCAATTGCAAAAGCTTTTTATATTCTTTTTTGCTTAGTTTTGTTTATATTCTCTGCGAAGCAATTGTACCTGTGATGTACAAGCTTAGCCGGAGACACTCCTACATTCGCATATAACCTATGCTGAAAGCAATTCATCGTGATATTTATCACTTTGGCCGTTTCCAAGTTTACAGGGGGTATCAATATCGTCCTTAGTTAGGAATAGAGGCGTTGTGTCGTAGTCGTGTACGTTGATGCATGTACAGAGCCGGACATCGCGCGGTGATGTCCCCGGACCTACTCGTGAGCGGAGGCGATTTAATTCATCTCGACTTCTAGTAGGTGTTAGCATCAATACTGCGAATCGTTGCTCTTCCCGGACTGTACCTATAGAATCGCGATATGCGCGCCGATATGCATCTCGGTACTTGGCTCAAAGTGCCAGCATATCGGCCTTTGTAGATATTTCTGGACATTAAGTTTCATCATGGTTTCATTCCTCGACATCCACGTCGCCATCTGCGTCCTTGCCATTGGGACTTCGGCTGCGGCTGCGGCTGCGCCCAGATCGGCGGCCACCGCCTCTGCCTCCTCGTCCTCCCTTGCCAGGCGGCGGTCGCACAAAGGCAAAGTCCACCTGAATCGTCTGGTCCAGCATTTTGGTGTCGTTTGCGCCGTCAATGGCAGCCCTCGCTTCCTCCAAAGTCGCGTACTCGATCAAAGCATAGCCCTACCACAGGTTAGCAGGTGGTTGTACGACGCGTTGTGCTCTTTAAGTAAATAACTGCTTGCCTTGACATAACCGCTTCGGCGATCCAGGTTCAAGTGCAGGTTTTTCACTTCGCCAAATTCGCCAAAAGTATCCTGGATTGTTTCTTCGTCTGCTTCCTCGTGGACGTTGGTGACAATGACAATCCAACCCTCAATTGACCGTACTGCAGTCGCTTTCCCGTGCGTCTGCATAAGCGACTCGTCCTGTGCAGGGGCAGAGCCAGCTGCATCAATCTCCATCTCTGTGTTGGTCATCTTGTTTGTTGACCGGTGCTGAAAGTAGCAATGTAAAATTTTGGCCGACGACGTTCTGCGCCGGTGAGCTCTGGCTCTACTACGCAGCCCCGTCACGTGACTTCAAAGTTTCGCGATCATATCGCCCTTTGGTAGTGACAGATTTAAGAATACGGCATGGCGGGGTTGAATACGAAGAATGGTGGCACAATAAACACATGCCAATTACAATCGCAAGAAGACAAACATTGGGCGCAGCACTGAGATCTGGCTTCCGATGGATTGGAGATCCGGTTACGGGCGTCATTCACCCCAAGTTGATTCCTCGCTGGGAACACTGAGCCTTAATGCATTGCCAGCTCGCAGAGATCGCTGGTGTCCGGTCGATGGCTGTTTGCATAAACCTGGTTAACATTGTCGCATCATTCCATCACCACGTTCAGCAGTCGATCCGAAGTGTTGCAGATGTAATTTTGTTGTATTGACAAAAGGACCCCGGACGCCGAGTAAAGTCGTCGCGCCTCGTTGCATCTCAAATATTATGCAGAGTGCTCAGCATGCGATCGACCCGACAAAATCCATCGTCTCCTCTGCTATCGTAGCATCTATTCAGAAGACGGTTCCGCCATGCCAAACTTCATTTTCTCAACTCCCATCACTTCGTAATATTTTGTTTAAGTGCCGGGGTTAGGGTTCATCTAGTCTCCGTGTCAGTATTCGTCTTCCCTTATGCTGTCGATGGAATCGGATATCTGGTCGTGCTAACCTTGCGCTTGCCGCCAGTCAGGGTGACGTTGACGAAACGGCGGGTGTACTTGAGGCGCTTGAGGGCGCGGCCCTTGGGGGTCTTGGCCTTCTCCTGAGGCTCAACCTGTGATGGAAATCTGGTCAGTTATCGGTCGCAGTGGTTCGATCGAGCGTGGCGTCGTACTTTGGGGGTCTGAGACTTGACCTTGCCTAGAAACGAATTAGAAAATGCGAAAAATTGGTGCGACAGTAATTTCCGTAACGTACCGGCACGGGCGAGAGATCCGTGAACTTTTCCCATGGTGATTGATGTATTTGGCGATACCTGTGGTTGGTGAGGCTAGGCGTGGTGAGTTTTTGATTTCTGTAAATGGTTGTGGGCGGCAGGCGAAACTCACGTGAGTCACGGTCCCGCCACTGCCCTCCCGGAAAAACCGGGCTCCGCTGTGGCTGTGCTTAGTCATGCACATCATGTTCAATCCACTCTCTGGCACCTAGCACCAAGACCTTTTATTACTTCAAACTGCACAGCGACTTGACAACGTCACTACTGAAATGTCATCCTTGGATAAAATCGTAATGATATTGTGTTTGTTCTGGGCTCGTTGACCCCTATTATGTGCTACCAAATTATAAGTACGTGAGAACAACGCGACTCGTTCAATGAGCGGCTATGGTATAAAGACGATAGGACGGCATCTGCTGACTCCTCAAAAAATGGAAGAGATGATGCTTGAAATTTTGCTAGAGACGCGACTGGCAATGGTCGTCTTGGAAGCAGCAGAGAAAAGACTGCGGCTAGTTTCTCCAGACTTTCTGCGCGACTGCATCTCAGAAACAAACTTGGGCCAGGTATTTGTGAGAACTAGGTACTTGATGTGATTTTGAACTGTGTCGAAGACGACCTTGTCAAACCCAGCCGGGATATCGCCAGTATATTGTGCGTAGGCCGAGGTGTTGTCTGTCTCGGAGCCACTGCGACCACGATGCAGAGGACCGTCAAAGTCGAAGGGTGTGACAGGGTTGACTCTGGCAGCGCCGCGCAGGATGCGAGCAGGCTTCTCAAAAATGCTCTCGAGCTTTTTCAGGTCTGCGGATGGCAAATTTAGGGGAAATTCGGCGTCCAGTGGGCTGATAAAGTCGGTGTAGATTTCAAGAGCGGCGTTGTAAACTTCAATGTTCTGGTCCTCGGTTGGTTTGTCAGTCGGCCACAATGTCTTCCAGCGAGTAGTGCGGGTAAGGAAGGCAATGTTCTCTCCAGAAAAGTCATTAAGCGCTGAAAATTCCAGAAGAGGTGCAGGATTCTCGGCCAAGACATGCTCCAGTGCCTTCATAGTGATGACGCGGTCTCCCAGTTCACTGTCGGTGAAGTCCATGGGCTTGCCCTTTTCGGCCATGCTGAGGGCGGAGAGCTTCCATTCGACACTGTTCGACGTCCTGAGTGTAGAGGTTTGTGACTGAGTCTCCCACTTGGCATTGGCATCGGCTGCCCATTTGTTTAGCATCCAGAGACGGACCACTTGCGTGGCAGGAACGAAAACAGTGAAGATCTCAAACATCATGATTGACAGATGGATCCACTGGCTCTGGGAGAAATACATGTTGACTTTCTCAAAGGCGGGAACATAGGATGCAACAAGGAACATGGGGGTGGCGTGGAGACTAGAGTACATTAGCATGGACCTTCACAAGAGGCTGTGTTGATGCTCACCTCGACAGGCAGCAACCAATGGTCTGAGTGCGCCAGCCCAGAGTATCACGAATACCCCAAGCTTTATAAATGAGAACAGGTGCGACCTGTGTAGTATCAGCACTGTATAGCGGCGCTTCAGATGCGCATCACTTACAATCCAAGTCCAAATGAACTGCCAGACCAAAGAAGGCCACCATTCCCAGCCGCGGCCAAGCTCAGCCACCTGCTCAGGCAATGTTGTACTTTTCATCTCGGTACCCGGGAGGCCGTAGGTAGGGTGGTATTTCTTGACGGCAAACCAGCAGGCGACAGTAAGGAGAACCTGTAAAAGTTGTGTTAGCAGAATATAACTGTAAAGTTGTATGACAAGCCAGTACCTGAATGACCATGCCGAGGCCGATAAAGGACATGATGCGTTTCGTGTATCCGATGTTCCTGAAGCGGCACAGCCACGACGTGCTGGCGCCATTACATCTCTGCGACTTGAATCGGAGAGCCGGGTGTGTGAACTGTTTCTGAAGCTTGGCAATGTGCAGGAATCTCAGGTTAGAGGCGTGGAACAGAGCAACACCCAGCGGGAAGTAGATGCCCATGAAGAAGAACTGAATATCATAGGCCAAAACAAGCGGCATAGTGTGTGCGATGGGGTAAGTGATTTGCGCCAGAATCCAGTATGAGTGAAGGAGAATAATGGCACCGAAGGAAAGCGGCAAACCGCGAATCTTCAGGATGGGGCTCTTGCGGTTGATCCAACAAAAGACCATGCCACTGAAGACAAGCGTTGTCCATGCTGTAGCCCATGTAATGTAAAAAATTCCTAATTTGTCCCAAACAGGGGGAGAGGTTGGCAGGTTGTAAACCGTGATACCAGGTGGAATCTGATCCATCTTGGCTGTACAAGTAAATATTGGAGGCCAAGGGAAGGAAGACGACGACGGAAGCCAGGCAAATAAGGACAACAAGTTGCCGAGGAAGTGGAAATGGGCTAAATAATATACACTCACCGGATACACGGCGGAATCTGTTTTCTCTCTCCTTTTTCTTATTTTCTTAGTTTTTCCCCTTCTCTTCTGCTAGCAGCAACAGTACTCGGAATTTCTGGGTGCAGGCATATGACGCAGGCATACAGCTACGGCTTGATCAACTCAATGGCTGAGACAATTTGCTTTTCGAGTCCCGGAAACCGGGCTCTTTCAAGACCAAATACTAGGTCAGACCACATTTGAGCTTGACACTTCTGCGCCATGCCTGTCACCGGAGTTGCCCTGCACATCACCCGCCCCAGCGCCCACTTACACGATAGCACCAGACCAGAGACTCAGGCGAACGCCACGACAGGCCCTAGCTGCGACAAAAGCAGTACATGATCGACCACTATCCGAACGAGAGCTGCGAAAAGCAATGGCAGTGACCAAACCGCATGCATGCAGGATTTACAACGCCAAGCGGGAGGCGGCATGGTGGATGGCCCGGAAAAAGCAACCGTCGTCCTGCTCGGCCAGTGCAAAAGCGCATCGTTCGCCACTAGTCCAGAGAGGCACTGCATGCTTTCTTCTGCAGACCGCACACTCTGTGAAGATGCCAAATTTCGCACGGACAGGATGAAAATTAAGGACAACAAACAAGCACCACCAAGCTAAGCTTGCGCGTGGCAAAACGGCCAGGCATTACTCCATGCCACCAGCCGTCCCAACGTCCACTAGAGAAGGCCGACCACAAAGCCGCTACACCAAGCGTCGTAGGGGGGTTTTTAGAGTTGGGATACTATTTCCACCGGCCTTAGTACCAAGGGAACGCTAAGTCTTGGGGTCCACGGTTAGCCAAATTGGATTGTCGTAGATGTAAATGACATGGGGGAAAGCGATGGACCGGGTAGAATCTGTCCCGAATAAAACAATCCGGCTCTCTTCGGCCTCCCTAGACTAGAATGTCTCAGGCATTTGGCTGATGATCTTGCTTCGCCATGCATCGCATTGTGCGGCGGCGGAAGGCGTGTCTAGGTAGATCCTGGTCGCCTGGTGAGCCAAAAAAAGCAATATCCTGGAGACAACCAAACTATCAGTGCATCATGGCCAAGTGATCACTAATTGTATTTTGCTTCTGCTTCCAGATTATACTCATGGTCCGATTCTTGGCCCATCTCCCCTCATTACGATGACAGCCTCTTTTTCTTTTTCAAATTTTCTTGAAATTAAATGTGTTGACAATTCGACTAGAATCTCCGACTTATAGCGGGATGTTTCTTGCATGTTCACACTGCCCACCGATGAGGTGGGTGGTCACACAGATCGTTCACTCTTATTTCCACATGCGTGTTTTGTCAATGTGCAAGCAGTTTATTTGTCAAAGAATATCTCACTGTGGTCCGAAACTGAATCAAGCCTGCATGTGCGTCCCTCGGTGTGCGTCGACGATCTTCTCCGGCAACCAGCATTCCGGAGCGGTAGGAGCCGCAGCTGGATTATTCTTTTCTTTTGAAACTGTCGGCCGGGCCACGTGCATAACAAGTCCGTTTTCCTGGGCATGCCCTAGACCTTTTTTTTTTTTTTTTTGGTTTTTTCTTCTCCAGTGCATGACACTACTGCAGCTGCATCTCGTGGAGGAGGTATCCGGCTACATTATCCTACTAGCGAACCAGCGAGCCGGTCGATAGACGCCTGAGCGAGATGCAGAAAACCTGATAAAAGAAACGTCTGCAGCTTTCTTGGACTCTACGCATGAAGATCATTTCAGGTGATGTGCTCCGCTGCGCTTGATGTACTCTCCGCGGAGCACCGTACAAGCTGTCATTCCAGGAAAACAAGGCTTTAGACATGAAACCCTGAAACTTCTGTGTGCAGCATGTCGCCGCTCAGCCATCTCCAGATTAGCCTTCGCTTTTCGCTGTTCTCGCCTCTTCGCTTGTTCACCACGCGAGTCGCGAAGCACGGCGACTGGCGCAGCCACTCGGAGAGTTTATGGTGGCTCAGCCGAGCTCCCCTCTGTTCCGCAGCGTTGTGTGTAAATTCGTAGACACGCTATACTTGCGGCTACACACACGATACTTATTCAGCCTCTGTGCAAGCTACTGGGGTTCGTGGCTGATTGGCACGTTGTTTCCAGGATACCCTGCGTTGTGATACTTGACTGTCTTTCCTTTTGAGGGTTCCACAGCCAAGGTGCCACGGCAGAGGCGCTGCCTGTAGATTCAAGAACAATGGCCTTGAACTAGGCGAGGTATTAATTTTCTCTTCTGAACTTTGGGAATAATTTTATTGAAAGTGTGAAATAATGCAAATAGGCTTCGCAGCTGTTCCAAATCAGGCAGTGCCGAGAGCACAATCCACGGAAACGTAATCTAGCCCCGTTCTTGCTCAGCCTTGTATCTTCGCCTCCGCTACTCAGACTGTACGAGAAAACCAGTTTACGGTAGCTCGAGAGACACGAAATGCGATGCTGCGATATTTGCTTGGATTGCGGCCAAAAGCCTGGTGTGATGAGGCAATAAGATGTATAAAGGCTTCATGCTGCTCACGGGAAATGAAATAAAATAGCCAGTATACTTACCTTTATTCACTACTTTAAACAAATCAACAAAACATTCTTCCAAATTTCACTGCAATGTTCTCTAGCTCAGCTGCCGTCTTTGGCTTGGTTGCCGTCTCCTTGGCCGCGCCCGCTGCCTGCACGAACAACACTGCTCTGTACAAGTCCCCCAAGGTCGAACCTTTTATCACTGTCAGCATTATCACCAGCTATCCCACCAACGTCACTCTTCACGACGGCGCCGTTGGTGTCGCCCCCATCCTCAGCGGCCAGGTCACGGGCAAGTTCAACGGCCAGCTGCATCCCAACATCTCGGCCGAGACGGAACGACTGATGCCTGGCTCCAACGGGCGCAACACTGTAAGCCCGTCAAGAAAGCGCACTGTGTGTATTTCCGCGTGTCACTGACTTTTTACATCTAGCTGGCCGATAGTCAGTGGATTCTTGAAAACAATGACAAGGAGACAATCTTTGTCTCTCTCAAAGGCATCACCACCTATGCCAACAACGCCCTTCACGGATTCGGCAGCGCGTAAGTTGTCGTGAATGTATGCGCTGCAAGATAGTGAGTCACTAATGCGTGGTGCAGCGTCATGGAGACGGACAGTCACAGGTACGACTGGGTAAACTGGGCGCACTTTTTGGTCGAGTGGCAGGCAAGCTTTGCCACGGGTCAAGCTGAATTCCAGATTTCCGAGGTCAATACAGGTGGCCGCCGCGATGGAAAGCCGATTCCGGCTCTGGAACCGCCCGCAGGTGGTAAATAAACACTCCATGGTAGCGTGAATCGTTGCTGCTACATATCCACGATAGACTTATACTTTATTAAACTGCTTTCGGCCAGACTCGTTTCTTGATGCAAATATCCATGTGAGTGGATAGCTGCCTGGCCTGGTGTGCATCACTGCCCAGAACTTCTACACGCAGTTGGAAAATCACGTCTGAAATAAAAGTATTGTCGAAGAGTGTTTCAGTAGCCTGTACCTGCTCCTATCATAGGTCCGTGAATGTAATTTGGGCATTTTTGTGAGGCCCCTTTAGAAAAAATCGGACCTCGGTGGTGATTCGCTTCCAATTCTTGAAAGACGTGTACAGTTGAAAGAAATCCTTTTCACAATCCCACTCTCCTGAGACAGCCCTGATTCGCTCTTTTAGCCATCCGTCGGCTCGCCCAGTCACTACACAGGCGTCCGCCGTCATCATCGCAGCCTAACCAGCGTGTCGGTGACACGTTCCACGACAGACGACAGGCAAAATGGCTCTCCATGACAGCTGCGTGTGCATCACAGTCGGGTGTCGCAGTCGGGCGTCACACAGTCAGGCTATGCTAGCAGTTCAGTAACCGTCTGTCACAGGCGCACGACACCAATCACGAGCGCTGGCGGCCCAAGAAGTGGAATAATCACGGGCGACACGAGTGGCAGTGCATAGCAATATGCAACAGCGCCTATGGCTGTACCTGGCAGCCTTGTTGACGCCCTGTCTTGTAAGTCGTGACAAGCAAGCGGGAATAACGTCAGGTTTCAGCCTTGTACGCAGTAGCTGCGTGATTCACCCTTCGCTGGCTAGACAGACCCTTGTCCAAATTCACTCAATGATGTTCTTATTCACAAATTCGTGCTGCGAATCACTGACAAAAAAGGCGGCATGCCTTTGTGAGCGTCAAATGCACCCCACTTTTAAGACTTATATATGTCGACATATCCCCCGCCATATTCTTTCTCGAACAGCACTACCTACCACTCCGAAATCAAATCTCAACAACTATCACCTGTCAAAAAAAAAAAAACCCCTCTCCATTCTCAAACCAAAATGGCCACCGCAACCCCCAATCCCCGCGTCGGCGTCTCGGCCATTGTCCTCAATTCCGAGGGCAAAATCCTGGTTGGCAAACGCAAGGGCAGCCACGGCGCTGGTGAGCATGCTGCAAGACCATGTGAAACGGTCAGGAAATGCTAACAATATTTTGCGATTAGGAACTTACCAGTTTCCAGGCGGCCACTTGGAATATGCCGAGGGTCTCGTGGACTGCGCTATGCGAGAGGTGAAGGAGGAGACAGACCTCGATGTCATTGCCTTCAAGAGTGGGTTGTCTACCAACGATGTCTTTGTGCGCGAAGTCAAGCATTACATTACAATGTTTGTCCTGTGTAAAATGGAAAACCGCGATGCAGTGGCCACTGTAAGTGTTGGTTGCAAAATTATAAAAAAAAAACATATTATTAACTCTACTGCAGGTCATGGAGCCTGAGAAGTGCGAGTGTTGGGAATGGTGGAGGCCGGAGAAGCTCTTTTCGGGCAAGGAGACTGGTGTGGTGGAGGAGACTGGCGAGGATGGCGATGTGAAGGGATATGAACTCTTCCTGCCCCTGAAGAACCTTTTGAAGGAATTTGATACTGTTGATGACCTGAAGCGGGCATTTCAGTAGAATCTTGGAGCATGCGGATATCTGATGCAGATATATGATGCGGATTTCTGATATCGATTGCTGATATGGATTTTTGGTCTGGATTTTGGATATGGATTTTGGATATGGATATTGCTGATACGGATTTCTGATATGGATTTTTGATGCGATTTTTGACGCGGTTTTGTGCAGTAGATAGTTATAGTACAGATTGATTCAGTAGGAATTCATCGCTCATTATGCTCTAGTCGTGGCCCAGCTTCCATTATTCACCGGCCAGACCCGGTGCTCCTCCTCCGTCTGTCATGATGATCCTGATTGCCAGCATGCATGCGCTTACTCAAAGTTTCGCTTGACCGTGACCTTGACGCAGGTCGGGTTCTGGGGGCCGGCCTTGCCGTAGACCCAGCTGAGGGTCTTGTAGGGGTACGCGATGTCGTAGGAGTCGCAGATGTACCAGTTCTCAATGGCCTTGGGCCGGTCGGTCTCGACGGGGAACTTGGTGTCGTCGACGGTGGAGTAGATGGTGAGCTTGTCGTTCACGAACTGGACGTACTGGCCGCGGCTGGAGCCGGGGTAGAAGAAGGCCAGGGCGACGTTGGAGGCAGGGTCGAGGGCCAATTTCATAGCCGAGTCGACGGGGGGGTCTGGCGGGCGGTTTTGTTAGCATTTTGGATGAATCCAATATACTATAGAAGTAAAGATTGGCACATACCGGAAGGCAGCCGCCAGGTCAGGAGACCGTTGTCGGGGTCCTGCGCGCTCGTGGAGTTGATGTGCATGGTGACCGGGAGTTTTCCCAGGCAGAGCATCTCGATGGCGGCACCAGCGTGGCAGGCGCCAATGTACAAGCCGTTGAGATAGGTGTCATCGGACGTGAGCTGGATGTTGAAGGGCTTCGACTGGATGGTCTGGGCGGACACGGCCATGGCGGAGGCCAGGGTGGTAGCAACAGCAGCAGTCTTCATTGTGATGAGCTGGTGGTGGTGGTTATTAGAGGTGTTGGTAGAGTGGTAGTTGGGAGTATCAGACGCAAACGAAGCTTTGTGTGTGATGATGATGATGAAAAATATTGACAAGAGTTGCGGATGAAACCTGGTCTATATATGTGCGTGCGTGTCTAGGATAAGACGAAGAACGATGCTCAAAAAAATGTCTTGGACTTTGTTCAAACGGGCAGAGATTGGAGATGTGACGTAGGTTTTTATGGTGCTTCCGGCAGGGTGTCTGCTCCGAGGCAGGGGCCCTGGTAGGTAGGCACCTGCCTAGTTAGCAGCCGAAGATGGGAGAATACGAGAAAGGGTTGGGCTGGTGACTACGAGGCAATGACGTCCCAGGCTAGATTGTTTTGGTAGCGGCGGCGCAGCGATCGGGGCTTGCAGGGTCCTTTGTGTTGTTTACGGCCGGCTTTTGGCGGCAAGGCTACGAGTTTATCACGGTCTCTTTCGTTTCCCAGCCCAACAGCCCCGTCATCTTTTTAACGGGTTTTGTTTTAGCGTTGGTGGTCATACTAGGTATGAGGCGAAAGTTTTAAACCCCTACTAGGTACTTCTTTTTTAACGCTAGTCCCTCTTAGGAAGAACCGCACCCAGCAAAAATCGAGCGGACACTCCCTAATAGGACTAACGTAGAAATAATACCTACATGGGTTTAAAACTTACCCATCACACTCAGTAATTGAGACAAAGGCCAGCCGAAGGATCGCCACAGCCACTTTTTGCAGGGGTCAAAGGACGATGCGCTAGGCTGGTTAGGGGATGCTGGGGCGGATGGGGCGCTGTAATGTGCCACCATGTCAAACCTTTTTCAGGGTTGGCCCAGCGTTCCTCGTCTTCATCATCTTTGCAGCAGCGGGCGCTAGTGCTTGCTGTCCACTAAATGCCCCAGAACCCCTCCCCGAAACCCACCAAGATGTCGAGGGTCTGCTGCACCATCGTCATTTCGCCTGTGCCCATCTGTAAGCTCAACAATGCGCATCTCCATCGCACCACTACCAGTAACCGACCAATGCTGCCCAGCACCGCCGCCATTGCTGTCATTTGTCTTGGCACCTGGCTATCTCCTACTGCAAGCTCCGGATTTCGATCGTTACTTGGCACCGACAAACCGAGGTGCAGGCACCATTGCCCTGCATCCCACTTCTCGGCTCGTACCAGTTCGATACTACGCGTTATTACCACCTTTTCGCTTCGTACGAGCCCTGATCTGCCCTACCAGTTTTGCTTCGCCGGCCGCTTGGCAATCCGGGCCAACACCCCCGAATGCTGCGTTATCGACGTCACGACTGCAACCTGCCGCTCCCGAAGGATTCACCCCTCCGGAATAGGAGCAGCGATCTTCTCCATCCTCCGTCGGCCCAGCAAGGTCAGTTTGGGCTTTTGGCCTAACCTACTTGAACTCTCCATCATGTGTGGCTTACTTCTCCGTCCTCGCGGGCGTGTCTCACCTACGTACACCGGTTTGACCCCGGACGGGCGTTCATCACGTTTGCTCGTAATTGGTCAGGCCGTGCAAAGGATGTTCGATAAACGAAATGTCTCAGTTTTGTCCTTCCAACTAACAAGGATGAAAGCCAGCAAACCATCTGTCAAGTGTCAAATGTCTCGGCCAAGACCTCCCCATTTCCCCTTTTAGCTGCTCTTGGTCGTATCCCAGATCACGTTGCCAGAACCATCCTTGATCTGGATCCACGGCGCCTTGTTCATCACCACCATCGAGCTTCCGCGGCCGCCCGTATTCGAGCTCCATTGCAGTCCATTGTTGTAGTACGCGCCCAGGTTTCCGTCGGCTCCGAATCGCAGCCGGCACCCACTCGGCTTCCCGCAGCCCTGGCTGAGCGTGTGTCCGCTCGCCCACACCGGCTTTCCGCCCTGCAGCACCACCACGTTGTTGTCGCCCTGGTACTGCGCCGTCACCCCGTGCAGGTCCGCAAACGGGCCAGAGTCGGACGCAATCTCGAGCTGGCCCTTTTGGAACGTCTTGGAGTCGGCAAGCGGCAGGCTGCTGCACAGAAAATTGGTAACGTTGCCCTGGGACGCCACAAACTCGGACTGCAAGCTCTTCGACCCTGTCACCCCGGCAGGAAAATAGACGAAGTTGGCATTCTCGTCAAACACTTGCTGGATCGCGTCCACGCAGTGGGATGCGTCAGAGAAGCTCGACTTGGGCTTGGTCACGCCCGACGCTTCGTTTCCGGTAGCCTGCTCCCCGGTCAGTCCTGGTGACACTTTTATCAACTCTGCAAAGTACAAACCGTGATACCACCCGTCCAGCCGTTTACCGCAATGGGAAATACGACATTCCCGCTGATCATATTGCCAGTAATCTCGGCAGGTCCGCGGAGAGCATAGGGGTCGTTGAAAGACCACACGTTTGCTCCAATGCCGATACCGAGGTTGAAAATCTTTTTGCCCTGGATTTTGTTGTTTGTCACCTTGACGCCAGAGTAACTACCCTGGTACTGGCCGTCAACCATGTTGATGGCGCCGAAGCCAAGGTAGTCGGGGGAAGAGATGATGGTGTTGTTGTTGATGGTGCTTCCCGGTGAGCCAAAGATTACGATACCGCCATCAGTAGGGCCATTGATCTGTACACCATTAGTACTCCGTCTTCATTCGTTGGCAACGCCTCCTACCGTGTTGCCCTGGACCAGCGAATCGGTGCAGTCAAGCGAGATGCCGTCAGCCCAGAGACCTTGGCCCTGGTCGTTGTAGCCAGACTGGCCGCACGGTCCAATGTCGTTGTTAACAATGGTTGCCTGCTTGCACGGGCTGCCGTCGTTACCCGACCCAATGACATGCAGACAGCTCCAGCCGCGGGCATTTCTCGACGCCACATTGGACACAATCTGGCCAGTCGCCTGGCCGCCAATCTCAATGTTGGCGCCGCCCTCCTGGTGGAAACCCGCCCCGGCGCGGTTGCCATCCAGCTGCACATTCTTGATCTTGATCCGGTTGAAGCGGCCCGCAATCAAGGTGTTGGTGGCGCTGCCAGGCGCGACCTGAATGGTCGCCCGCGAGCCGCCCGTCGGGTAGTTTTGGGTCGAGATTTCCTGGTCGTCCGCCGTGAAGGAGATTTGGTCCGTAATCTTTATCAGCGCATTCTCGCATAGCTGCACCACGGCGCCCGCGCCCCCGGCCCGCAGCGCATTGTTAATGGTGCTGTGGTCGCCAGAGGAGATGCACCCAGCGGCTGCAACAGCGGGTAGTGCACCGAGAAGAGCGGCAACTCTGACCATTTTTATTCTGATACCCAAAACTTGTCAAGAGAAAAGATGAGAGTAAAGTCGCTGTGTTGTGGCCTACTGAGGCTTGGGCAGTCTGTGTTTTATTCCTTGTCCAACAGGACCGTTGATCGTAAGCACCAGGGGCACTTGTCGGCCGTAGTGGTGTCCGGGAATGTCAACCTTTTGCCACCAATGACGGCCAGCCTTGCCGCATTATGCCTGCCCGGAATAGTAATTGCTACCACCCCCCCAATAAACTGCAAGTCGACTGCATGCCCCTAGATCAGGCTACAGACGGTTTGTCGTCACATTACCCCACAAAGTGTCGGCAGCATTCTCGGCGCTTCCGCCGGAAAGACGGAGCTTGTAAGCTACAGCATGCGGGCAATCGATATTATTGGAACGAAGCATGTCATATTTATTGCGCGTCGCAATTCGGGCTTGAAGACTGTGGTGCACTGTTTCTTTTGCTTCCAGCACTTTATAATGACAGCTAAGACACTAGAACAAACTACAAGGTAGAGGCAATAAACCTTGTGATGGAGCAACGGACATGGAGATACAAAATGATATAATAAGAGTAGAGAAAATAGATAAGAGGAAGAAAGAAATAACATATGGTACATTACATATGGTACAAGATACAAACTAATTGAAGAATGCCAATGACCCATCCCTCCGCCGTCTACTTTAATATTTCGTATTCCCCGCGTTGTCACGCGCATACATGACCCTTTAAACAGCACCAATCTTTGCTTAATTCCGTCAGTCCGTGTAAGTCATTCCCTGTTCCTAGAGTCGCGGTGCAGGTCACTAGGCGAATCGGGACTACTACTTCATCCAGCAACCGCTGTCAAAGCCGGGACAAGATTGGTCTGCTTATTACCGCGCTTCTCGCCAACGCCCAACCGACACACCATCCTCTGGGCCAGCTACCCAGGCCAAGAGAGCAGCAACGCCGTGTTTGACGTGCTGACGGGCGCGGCGCTGCCAGCGGGACGACTTCCCGTCACGCAGTACCCTGCGGGCTACGTTTCTCAGAACAACATTCTGGACATGAACCTGCGGCCGTCCAACGGCATCCCGGGCCCGCACCAACATGTGGTACACTGGAGAGGAGCCCACACCTTACGCCTTTGGCCACGGCCTTTACTACACCACCTTTTCCACGGGCCTGGACGGGTAAACCCAGCACGTCCTACTCGATCCAGACGCTGGCGAGCCAAGCAGGCACCGACCCCCAACAACGCCCTTTTCGCCAACATCACCGTCTCCGTGACCAATGCCGGCGGCAGCAGGGCCGGCCTGCCTCGCCGGTCGTGAGCTTTTTTGCTTATACACGCCGTGCAGGGGGGGGGAGTTCATACGTAACAGCAAGTACGTTGGGCATGGGCATACAAAGGAATGACAATGTGTTCACACAAGTAAATCCTTTGACATGATTTTAAGCCAGTGCTTGATATATTAACTAGGTCGACACATATGCCAAGGTAGTGGGTTGTATAATACAAAAGTTTATTCGTTCCCTGCCAGCAAAGCCAAAGTGGGTAGCTATAGCAAAATAAGTGCCGCGGTTATGGCGAGGATATAAGAAAAAAAGGATCGCTAGATGTGACTCGAAAGTAGAAAAGGAAATCCCCCAGGCTGGTAGCCAAGAATAGCAACCTGGCAACATCTTAGCCGGTGCGACCATCGCCCGAGTCGGGATAAACTGCGCAAAAAGTTAGCTTTGAAAAGACTTGGCATGTTTGGGTGGAGTGGGAAACATACAGAATGTGCAAGTGGCAATTATGGCATAGAGACATATTAGCAGGAAGCCTTCCAGCCAGTGACTCTTGCCATCGCCAATAAGGTAGTTGGTAAGAAGCACGGCAACAAACATGACAGCCACCTGGAACTCATCCAGACTCAGGTCCATATACTTGTTTCCGAGACCCCAACCGATAATGACAAGGAGCGGAATGAGGAAGAGCGCGACCTGCATGCTAGAGCCGACGGCAACACCAATGGCCAGGTCCATCTTGTCCTTGACGGCAACGGTCACAGCAGTGGCGTGCTCGGCGGCGTTGCCAACAATGGGCAGCAGGATGAGGCCGACAAACTCCTTTCGCAAAGCCGTGGTTTTGGTCAAGTGGTCAATGGAGTCGACCATGAATTCGGCGCAAAGCGCAATAATGACGGTGGAGCCAAGGAGGGCGCCAATGGCAACAAAGAAGTGCAGCTGAGGGTCATCGCCGTCGTCTTCTTCATCCTCCTCTGGGGGCTTCTGGTCTTCGACAGGCGCCGAGGCCAGCTTCTGCTCTTCTTGGCTGGAGCTACCATGACCATGGCGCATAAGGGCACTGGCACCGGGCATGTGGGAAAAGCCCTCCTTGATGCTCTGCCCATGAGTCCACGGCCGGGCAGCAACCTTTTGGCTTTGCTCGTTGAAAACGTCGAGATGGGTATGAAGTTGGAAGAAGAGATAGGCAAAGTACACGAGGAGCAGGATGACGGCCGTGCCGCGAGACAGCTTGGCAATCTCGGTCTGGTCGGCATTGGTCTTGAGCTCAAAGACTGTCGGCACAATGACGGAGGCAACGGCAAGGGCGAGGAGCGACGCAGCGGTTTGCGCGACAGTGGTGTTGAAATGCTGCTCCGTGCGGCGCAGACCGCCAAAGAAGAAGCAAAAGCCCATGACCAGCAACAGGTTGGATAGAATGGAACCAATGAGCGACGTTTGTACGACAACAATTTCGCCCTTGATAAGAGCGATAATGGCGACGATGAGTTCGACAGCATTACCAAAGGTAGCATTAATAAGACCTCCCAGGGTCTCACCTGTTCGCAGGGCGATTTCTTCGGTAGCATAGCTCAGCATGGCAGCGAGGGGAATGATGGCGATGAAGTTGACCACGAAGACAATGGTGGGGCTGACACTCTTGACATAGTTGAGGGCGATGCCAACGGGGGCGGCAAAGAGCAAAATGTTGATCCAAGAGCTGAGGAATGTGCGTTGCAGCTGGTTTGCGACGGTGAAGGGGTGCTTGGGATGGACGGGGCGGTATAGAGCATTCGTCTTGACCTTCTTGGGCTTGCTGACTTCCAAATCTTCGTCTTGGTTGTTGGCGGCGGCTTTGGCGGCTCCGTCGTCGGGCTTGCGGTTTCTGATGCCGGCAGCATTGGCGGCGACTCCATTAGCGGCGGTATGATCGTTGCCAATTGACTTTTCCTCGGCGACTTGAGTAAGCTCGGTATCTTGGTTCGGGTCGGTCGGCTGGGTTCTTTGTTGAGGGGCGGTTGAGGCGTGGCCGAGACGAGATCCTTCGCCTTCTGCCTCTAGGTCGCGCTCGTTCCGATCAGGCGCCCATGTGCCTCTGCGGCTCTGGTTCCAGGCGACATGGCGAAAGGGATTCCAGGTCTGGTCGGTGCTGGAGCGACTGACGTTGTGCGCAATGCGCTTGATGTTGTAAGTGTTGACTGTCATTTGGCGAGAACACGGTCAGCGTCTGGGTTGGTGGGAATACAATGTGTCGATAGTGTACGAGACCCTGGGGTCGCGCTTTGGAACAAGAGACTCTATATACTATAAGGGCATTGGGAAGGAAATATGCAAATATGTGATGGTGTTGCGGGAAGTGCGGGAGCGCCCAGGAACATGTGTGATGGTGAGAGGTGAGGTGATGCGAAGATGACGGCGCGAAGCAAGTGGCAAACGAGAGCGAGTCGCTGAGCAGCCAAGCCTCGTTGGGTTGCGTAGTGTCAGCTCCGGGGAAGTGTGGGTGAGATGCAGAATGGAGAAGATGCAGGACTAGCCAGCAGAGAGGCCGACAAGAGGAATTGGCATGGGGTGGATGGGAAGGCCGGAGATGCAAGCTGTTTGTGTGGCATTGCTGGCATGCCGGCGTTTGGAGCCAAGCAGATTTTGGGAGGTGGATAAGTCGAAGAGTCTAGCTCCATATCAAGTGGGCGGGCCACTAAAATGAAGCCTGCTATCCAGATGCTCACAACTTGTTGCGCTTGCAGCAAGCGTGTCATGATTGCACGGCCCGTCAGGGCCTGCTAAGCTCATTCACATCACACAACAGCCACGGACCGCTGTGCAACCCCATGAAACCACCGACATGTTGCAGGCTCGTACAAGTGTTGGCGCACGTGGGTAGAAATGTGAAGAAGAAACGGGCGTGTGCGACAATGGGGACAATCGAGGATGAAACGTTCAACTCACAGCTCATTGTTTGTTTTCAGTGATGCGCTCCACTGTAGCGGTAATAACTGCAGTCTGTCTGCAGGGCAGTGAGTGTGGTGGCGTGGATGACTTTGCGTTTTTGGTGTGTGGCGGCCCGGGAAAGGGGAAAGGGGGTGTAAAGCCGCAGCAGGCCAAGAGGCCAAGAAATTCCAAGAGATCGATCACCGGCAGCTAGGAGCTGGTTGCTTGGCGTCGAAAAAATAGTCGAGACAATGGTCGGAAACGAAGAATCTGCGTCGAAAAAAAGAATCCCCGTTAGCAATTGGAATTCTTTTCCCCCGTGTAAATACGCGGCAGCCAGCCGGCGGCCTCCATTGCCCAATCGTCGTCTCCCACTCTTATCCCCTGAAAAACAGCCTGTGGCCTGGGCTGAGCTTGTTTTGATAGCGCCGTTGCGTCGCTCTCTGCGGAGGCGCAGCAAGCAAGCAGCACACTATCCTGGGGCAAAGCGACCGAACGAGACGAGTAGAAAAAGTAATGGTCACCAGCCGGTCCGGTGTCGACAGCGTGACAGTGGGCGTCTGCGGCCTGCCGAGGAAGCTTACTCTTTTGAGACGGTTCGTTGACCGTTGGCGACTTTGGCTGTCAGCTTAGCACAGCACAGCACAGCACAGCCCCCTGGAGTCGCGAAAATGGATTTGCGAGAGAGAGAGCGCGCGGGAATGACAGATGATGTTCGTCGCGGCGCGTTTTTGCTCTTTCAAAATCTCTCTTTTCGGGAAGGAGGAAAGGGGGGGCAAGCGTTCTGCTTCTTATTTGTTTTTGCGTCGCGGGAGAGCTGTAGCCGATCTGCGCTCCCTCACCGGAAAAACAAGTAGCGCGTGAATTTAACGTTTGACCCTGACTGGGTCGTGCAATTGAGCCCGAGTAACGTCAATGGCTGAGCCGTGTGCCGCCGGATCGATTCCAACAAAGAAGGCAGTGAGAGCGTGAGGAAGAGAAAAGATGGCACGAGGGGAAACGGTTCGACAAAGGAGAGAGGCACGCGCAAACAAAAGCCCTCCGTGGCTCACTCTTCAATTCCTTCCTTTTGCCCTGTCTCTGATTCACCGTATGATTACCGGTAGCTAACTTCCATGTTACTAGCCTGGCGCACCAACTCACTGGCAACCACCAAAAGACGGCCCAAGCCCGAGGCGGCTTGTGAAACTGCCTGCTTCCAAATTAGCAAGTTGCACGCGTAGGGCAGCAGGCGGCCTCCCGGCACGCTACGCTCCCTTTGTGATTATAATTTCACTTGTCCGTCTACCAAACTCACAATGCACCAGTCCAGTCCTTGGACGCTGAATGGCACTGTGGGCACCCCTTTGCTAATTTGCTGCCCACAACGGAGCAGCTAGCCAACCTAGCCTCCATCTCTATCCCCAGCTGTCTCGCTAGCCCAAAGCCACCAGCCTAACCATAAATCCCCCAGTGAGTTAGCTTAATTACATGACCTAGATCTCGGTGGCTTGACCAAAACTGTGCCACTGAAACACGTACACACTGCCGACGTGGTCACTCGTTGCTGGTATGGCCAGCTGTGGCGCTTCCACTTCCCTGTTCCCACCTGTCCGCCTCGCATCCTGTCGTCATGGCCAGTAGCACCAAGTCCCTGCCATGATGCCACCATGTCGGCCCTGCTCTTCTTTAGCTGCCCAATATCGGCCACCTAGCTCCCATGTTGCTGCCATGACAAGTCATTGTAAAAAGAAGGAAAGAAAGCTGCTGTATTACTCATAGCCATCGTAGATCTCTTGTTTCATTTCAGCAACCAGCAAAATGCGTCTCGACTAAATGAACTCATGGGTATGTATCCGCCAAATGTTAACGCCAAATTTCCCAGGCTTTCCAGCCCAAGCAACCTCGCCCAATGCAGCAAAAGCGTGCATCGAGACGCCTCCTCCGGTTCTTCATCGAACCATGTAAAAATCCCCAAAGACAACCCTAAAAAATGCGCCAGTCCCGTATATACCACAATAGAATACACCAGCCCATCAACTAAAGCCATGATGCATCAGCTTCCTCCTCGTCTGCCTCCATACTTGACAGCCGTGGCCGCCCTCGCTTTCGCGGCTGAGAGTTGGACCGGGGACGTTTCTTTCGCCCGCTAGGTGTAGATCCTCCTTTTCTCTTCCGTCCTCTCTCGCCGCCTTCTCCATCGTCGTCCCCTTCGCTTGGAGTGCCCGCTGCATCCATGTCCGCTTCTTCATCTTCTTCCGCAACCTTGAATTCCTTGTCGACATTCATCAGCTCAATTAGGGCCTTGCACTTTGCACCCATGCCTTGCAGCGTATCGAAGCCGGTTTGGTGTGCCTCCAGCTCTTCCCAGACCTTGTCTCCATGTACACCCTGCACTTTGGTTGGCGTTTTGTTGAGATCCTTGGCCAGGAGCTTTGCTTTGCTGTCGTGTCGGCTGGTTCCCAAATTGTACAGCTTTCGTAAATGTGTGCGAGCCTCCCAAAGCATGAGCAGTATCACCGACGCAGAAGCCAGCTGTCGGAATCGCGCTGGATCTACATCCGCACCCACCACTGGTGCTTCGGCAATGTCGGCTGGCTCCCCTTCGGCATCACCTGAACCATCTTCCATCGCGTTCGGTGCATCCAAGTCCATGCGCATGTGGAAAATTTCCGACTCGATCGCTTGGGCAACAGTGGCACCTGTTGTGCTCACAATCTTCTCAAGTGTATTTACCGTCACATGCACTTCGCCCATGGTCTGGTAATCGAAATAAGTAAGGTTGTCCACAACAAACCGACCAAACCCAACCTGCTGCGGGACGCCGCTCTTGGCATTGAGTTTGTTGAGATCAAAATCGACCTGGTAGCAAAGCTTCTCCATGAACCTTTGTTTGTTCTTCATCTTGCTGATTTTGAGCACTTCCATCAGCAAGTGCAGCTTGGCTTGGAAGGGCTCTGTCGTAGCGCCACGGGGGTCTTTGACAACATCGCGCTGGTAGTTGAACGCCGATTGTACTGCCTTGGCGTATTCTCGCTCTAATACTGTCTCGTGCTTCTCGTGCAACGCTCTGTGCTCCATAAACGCCAATTCCGCAATCTTTTTGTTAGCTGATGTCTCCAGCGTGATCAGAGTAACACCGGTTTCTTTGGGGTGCGTCAAGCCTTGGCGATTGATGCTGCCCAAGACCTCCATGGCCAGGAATGCGTATTCGTCCTGGCTGGAAAGGGCTATGCGGGTAAAGTCCTTGAGAAACCTTTGCGTTGTCGCACTGGCCACGTCATCAAAATTGGTGCCACCCATGATTGTGAGTTCCCGTTTGCTGCCAGCCGCGGCAGCTTGAGTAGAAGCTTCTGATCGTCGCTCTTCTCCCATGAGGAACTCCTTGAAGGATCTGAGAATCATGGTTTCCAACATCGGTACTTGGTCCTGAAACACCTGCTGGAATGCCGTGTAAACCTTGGCGAGTACATAGTTTCGCGGCCATGACTGGCACACTAATCCAATAGCCTCAAGTGCTGCTTTCCTGGCTTCAAGGGGTTGCTTGGGATTCGTGAAGGGTGATACGATGTCCACAATCAAGCGCGGCACTGAGTCGCCCTGCCACTTTTGGAATCTTGCCTTGAAAATCTCAATCTGTTGGTCCAAATCGCAGTGCTTTGCCACGTTGCCAACGATGATTGCGTAAGCGCAGAGGATATTGAGGCGCTTTGGGTCCAGTGGTGCAGATGCAATCTTCTGAATGCCAACCAAGCTCGAGGCCACGAGATTGGCCATTGGGCTAAAGTCGTTGAGTAAATCGCAAACAACCTTGGCGCAGGCAATCAGATCGTCTAAAGCGCCTCTGGATGAGATTTTTCCGACGCCTTGAAGGAGTTGCTTGCGCACCTCTCCCAGAAATTGTGAGTGCACGGTAGAAAGCTGTGGAAGTACTCTCTTATAGATGACTGTGACTGCACGGAACGCAGCCAGTTCTTCTTGGCCCGAAAAGCTCGCAAGCTGAGGCTTCAAGAGACGAATCTGTTCAAAATTGAAGAGGTTCGGGTCCGCGTTTGCAAATATCGTAAGAACCTGAAGTGCGTCTCTGCCAGACGGTCCTGAAGATTCTTCTGAGTCCGGGTTGTCGAGGAGTCCAAACATGTCGCTGGTCAATTTCGAGCAGACTGAAAATGGGCCTTCCAGGGACTTGTTGTTGGGTCGGAGAATGGTCTGAAAGACTTTGTCGAGGACTTCAGTAGCGGTTCCTGTTTTGACGGTCTGAATAATTAGAGCCACGTGCTCCGAAATTGCGGTTTGGTAGGCAGCCGTCCCATCATTTGAGTAGAAGGGGGCAAACCACACCTCCTCGATCATCTGACGAGCCAGGTCTCGCACACCTTCGTCGGGGTCTTGCACACGTCGAAGCAGGCCATTTGCAATAGCGCAACGGATGCTCTTGTTTCGGTTGCGCAAATAGATGTCTCGGGCGAGCTTCATGGCACGTTTCCGTACACCCACGCCAGCGTCCTGGAAGCGATCGATGATTTTTGGTGTCAATGACGGTTCAAGAACTGGGCGCATCGTGATACAGCTGCCAAGCAACCCCAGAGCAGAGTCTCTGACCTGAGTCGAAGAGTCACTAGAGCATTCCAGGATCAATTGGATGACACTGGAATCTCCATCCAGGATAGAGGGATCCGTTTCGAGAACTTGGTTGACACTCTTGAGGCTCTTGCTTCGGACAGTGGCTTGATCACTTGCCATGGAGCCCAGCAAAATGTTGAGAATCTTGCCAAAAGACTCACAGAGCGGCGACCGTAATAATATGATGGAAAAGGCGAGCTTCGCCTGATTGGTGCTGATTGCTTTGAATGTATACTCGCTGGCAAGCCATTTGCGATCCTCGACCATTTTTCTTAGTCGGTAAGCAAGGCGACCAAGCTCACTATCGCGCTCAGCCTCTTCATCTTTAATGGAATCGTATGCAATGTGGGTTCTGTTAGCCCAGTCCGTAATAACAAAGGCTACAGCACTGGCCAGGTGCTGGTCATCTGTGCTGCGACTTTGTAAATACTCAAGCTCGGCACGAAACGGCCCTGCCCAAGCAACCAAATATTCCGGCTGGCTTTTCTGCTCCAAAACATGGATGGCAAGATCAGCGAGGTAGCGTGACATTTCATCGGCATCGGCACCTTCAAAATTAGTGGCGGTGCGCTTGACGTGTGAGCGCAGGCGCGAGATGGCCGCACTCATGGAGCCTAACAGTTCCAGTGCCATGTTCTTGGCAGGAACAGCTGTCTTTTGACCTTCAAATAATTGAACCATGCGCAACATGAGGAGGCGCAGCAGAAGCTCGGCGCAGGGCCAATCGGGTGAGTCGAGGCATACGGTGAAGTCATCCACGAATAGGTCCAATAGGTTGCGATAAGGCGTGTCTCCCGATTTTGTAGAGCCAATAGCTCTTTTCACGATGAAGTTGATCACGTACGAGGCGTTTCGCGTAGCTATGTCGTATAATGGGCTTGATATTGTGTCCAGTTCTTGGATGGCGATTGCATGCTGTTGTGAAGCATGGTCATCGCTAGTCAACGACGATACCGCCTGTCCCTGCCTGGATGTTGCTTCGGTGTTGACAGGCTCACCGTCGGCATCTCCATTCAGGTCTTTCAGCAGCGCCGCTCGGCGGCCCTCGCCACTTTGATCGACTTTCCCAGAGCTCGACTGAACTAGACGCATGATGAGGGCAGAAACCGGTTGGATGCTACCTCCGTCGGCCAGTTTAAACTGTTTGGAGCTCTGCTTGCCGACAGGCAGCTTCTCCAGCGACGTGAGAATATCGTCAATGATGCCCTGTCGTTGCTCAGGCTTATTGACAAAAATTTGGCAGAGAATGTCCATGGCCACTGAGCGAATGCCGTCAAACTTTTGTACTCCGACAACGGACTCGCGCTCGACATGGGCATTCTCGACAAAGATGAGTTTCGAGGCAGTGTACTCTAGAGTATTGATTGCGGTCTCAGAAAGCTCAATCTTCGCAATCAGCTCGGCAATTAATGCAAACAGCTTTTGGCACGTGACAAATATGGTTGAAAGTGTCTTTTTGTGCTTGAACATAAGCTTGAAGATGGTTGCGCCGGTGCCACTGCTTCCAAGCTCAACAAGAGGCATGACAATGTCCTCCGTAACAGACTTGCAAAGGTTGACACATCTGAGAATCACGGCTTCCGCATATAATTGCTTATCCTCTCGGCCACCGGACAAAATTCGGAGACATGTTCTTGCAGCTTTCATAGCTGTTTCGACTTCGGTGAGCTGTGTAACCCAGGCATCTGCAGCCGCCTCGTCCCAGTTTTCGTCAATGTGGATGTCAATTATATCCATGTATTTGAGACTGGTTTCACTGAGCTTGATTATTTGAAGGAGATTTTCCACGGGTACTTTGTCGAATATTCGCAAGTCGACAGCTTTTTGTAGAGCGCCGTGCAATTTTTGGTGTGTTCCAGCCGTCATGGCAACTTCTTGGTCCGGCATCAACGTCACAATATGATCGTAGCCTGGCTCCATTGCGAATGCATATCCAACAGCCGAGAAGATAGTGCGCAGTTGTGACTCTAGGGCGTCGAGTGCAGCCTCTCCGCGCTGGCGCTGGTCAAGACTGGAGCTGATGAGATCTTGTCCCTCTTGTACATTGCCATATCTACGCGATGAGAGGTTGCTCGGCGCATCAGGAGCAACTGTAACGTCGGCGTACTCCTCCCTTCCACTCACGGTAGGAAACTCGATGCGCAGGCCTCCAGCTGGCTCCGACGCAGCCACGATTATTTCATCGGCTTCGGTAGGAGGCGGTGATGCGGTGTTTTTCGCGGGCACTGAAATCGCGTCTGTGGATTGCATGAAAGTGTCACCATCTTCGTAAGCAGACGGGTCAAAGTTCTTCGAAGCTGTGATGGCGATCTCGACTTTAGCGGAGCTCGACTGAGCTGCTTCGACTTTGTATGCGCCGGCATTTTTGCTCGCGTTCTGGCTCTTCTTCTCGGAGGTGTTCTTGTGAGCCTTTTCTGGAGTCAGTTCGGGAACTTTGTCCACATCTTTCGACGGCTTGCGGGTATGCGAGGCTGAGCCGTTGACAGCTTTGTCGGGTCTGGCGTTGTTCTTGCTAGCCTTGAAGTACGTCTCGACTCGGTCATGCACAGCCTGCGTTACAGGCGTGAGGCCGTTTGTTGATGATTTTTTCGACGCAGATCTCGTCCGGCCGCGCGGGACAGACCGAAAGTTGCTATAGAAGCGGTTAAATACAGTGCGATCGGTCGCGGAACAAGCTGCGAAACTTACTATTGGGTGCGCTGTGCGGGCTTCATATCGTGAATCACAAAGTCAACGGCTTGCTTTATGTTCTTTGATGCTTGTTCTTGTCCAGATGTTGCCTCGTTGTTCAGATTGTCAAACTCATGTCGAGGGAACAGGTTCGTAACAGGTTCGGCCGGCGAGCCTGAGCCGATGGAAGGATCGGGGATGATGTCTGCAATCATGTTAATTGAGCATAGTTGCAGAGTGGCAGACGCAGCCGCATACATGGAATAAAAGGGACCGTCGAGGTCTGCGGCGAGTATGGGAGAGCTTGTTGCAGAGTTAACGGTCGAGATATTGAAGCAGCCATGTTCGTCTCCTCGCGTTGGCTACTGAGGCCATTCTGAGGTCCATTCATTATGCTAGAGTGAATGGCTGCTATTGGTCGTCGTCGTTACGGCTGTCTGCCAGCTGGCATTGCGGGCTGGAGGAGCTGCCAGGCAATGGCGCATCGAAGGTGCAAACGCAGGGGCGGTCCCGGGGTAGAGAACGCTGCTCGCTAACTGAGCAGCAAGGAGAATGCGACCAGACAGGATCAGCTGCCAGCCGTCTTGATGATATCGGATCGGTATCGTAAAGCGCCAGTTGATGCGGCGGGGGGCTAGCAATGGGATCGCATCGGCGCCAGATTTTTGTTGGGTTGTTCTGAGCAGCAAGGAACAGACGAAGCCGCCGTAGATGCCGCTAACCATGGGAAGCCAATCCCTCCCCAGGCAGGAGTCCCGATCCGGTTTGGTTAGCGGCTCGGTTGACCAGTCAGCGTAATTTTCCTCCCACCAGTCCGCTTTAGGCCTTTCTTCTCTCCGCCAATCATCCTCCGTAGACAGGCCACATCCCCATAAATAATTTTCACCTGGATCAACTCGGCGAGCTTCGCGACCAAAAAAAAAGCCTTTACACGACAGAAAACAAAACTTACAACGACATTCACGAAGAATATAATCCATCATGGCAGCAATCGGATCCCTTGTTTTCTGCACTGACTGCGGCAACCTTCTGCCTTCTACCAAAGGTACAGATCGAAATGTGCTAAAGTGCGAGTGCTGTGATGCCGAAAACCAAGGTTCGTTCTCGCCAAGGGTTGAGTAAGAGAACACGCCTGACAATTCTGTTTGCAATAGATACTGGCGCGAAAGCCACCGTTACTCAATCGAAACCCGCCGACTTTCCTTCATTCCTCAGACAAAAGCTGCAATCCAGCGTCCAAGCCATCGAGCGACACAACATCAACACCGATAGTGTTACGCGTGAGACCTGCATCAAGTGCCATCGCGAAGAAGTTCGATACACAAACGTGCAGCTTCGCGGTGCCGATGAAGGTTCAACGATTTTCTACATGTGCGACTGCGGCTATTCGTAAGTTCCAACCCAAAAGCACAAACGCAGCCGGCAGTACACTGACATACCATAACAGGTGGCAGCAAGACAATTAAAGCGTTAATCGAAGACACTTTTAATTCTATATATACTTTATACTTTAAGCCGAGGCACTGGCGACCTCTGGGATCAGCGCATATTCAGCCTCTCCACTCTGTTCATAGTCGACCATGTCGAGTGCGACAATTATACTTTCGCGCACCACCTTTTCCTTGTCATGGAGAAAGGGCCTGAGAATATCCTCAACGCCCGGCTCCTCTCCAAGGCTACCGAGAGCCTCTGCCGCTTCGTGTCGCACCATGCTTGCCTCGTTGACGTTGCTGAGTGCCTCTGTCAGGGCCGGGATCGAAGCAGGGTGCGAGAGCTGCCCAAAGACGAAAGCAATTTCGTGACGGAAGAGAGCAGAGGGATCGGCAAGGCCTTTGGCAAGCGCAAGGACGGCAGGGACGGCGGTCGGCAGGTCGGGCGGCGACGCCAGATCACGGAGGGAAAACATGGCGCGGTATCGCAGGAAGAGTGGGCGCTTCTCGTCCATAAGCTGTTGTCCAAGCTCATCAACATTTTGTTCAGTTTCGACGGCCGGGGGTGCAGGATCGATGGATGCAAAGTCACTACATAGCCGTTAGTTAGAGAATCGAACAGCACCATTTGCACACTGCCAAATCAGACGTACCTTGGCTTGAGCTTTTCTTGTTGTTTATCCTGAGAGCTGGCCCACTCGATGCGGTCGATGGCAATTTCGCAAGTCTCCACGACAGAAATATCCTCGCCCTCGCGATCACGGAACTGCTTCAGCAGCTCCAGACTCTCGGCGTGGCCTAGGGCACCGAGAGCTTCGGCGGCCTCGTGGCGCACCATAGGATCCTCCGTCAGGTTGCACAGGACGCTGCGCAGAGGCTGGACAGCGGCATCGTTGGCTGTCTGGCCCAGGCAGTAGGCGAGTTCGTGCTTGAGAAGGGCAGAAGGCGACGCAAACGCGGCCGCGATGCCCTCGATGGCGGGGCCTGCCGCGCTCTTGTCCGTGACAGCCAGGTGCTTCAGGGAGAAAAGAGCGCGGAAGCGCACGGGCAGGGGAGTAGCCTCTGACACCAGGCTCTCGCGGAGCTTTTCCACAGTGACTGTCGCCATGGTTTTATCGTCTCGTCTCGCTCGCACAACAAGTTATTCGCAGAGGCGCAACGAGCCCGCACCCTGAGGAATCTGATTAGAGAAAAATTTAGGCGGGGCGGTGCGCCGATAACACCGACCCCACCATCTGTTTGCGCCGAGTAATTGTTGGTCTTTATAAGCAAAACTAAGAACAGTTTGGTCAGCCAACATGGGAAGCGGATAACCGCTTCAAACGGTTCCATGGTCTAACGGTTATGACTGCGGATTCTGATTCCGCCAGCGAGGGTTCGACTCCCCCTGGAACCTGTCTTTTTGTTTTTGGTTTGTGTTCTTTTGCCAGGACGTGCTGTGGGCAATCATGTACCATTTTCTCGCACTTGTGCTTTTTTTTTTCTTTTTTTCTTGCTCGAGTCTCGCCTTCCCCCGCACCGTGGCGCGCAGCGCATTCGCGTCTACGCGTAAAGAGCCAGCAGCGAAGTGTGAGGCTACCCTACATCAGCACGATGCGGTGAAAACGCCAAGTTTCCATTATATTTTGGTCCCGACAGTAGATTTAGGGTATCTCTGATGTCTGTATACAAAATCAAGTGTTAGTTGATTATTTTCCGTGTTGATCGGCTTCGCCGTTGTCGGATTACAGACTGGTCAATCACGAATGAGCATTATTAAGCTTGCGCTATCCACCTGCACAATTGCCACTTTGGATCAAGGCACCCGACCTCAAGTACTACTTCTGCTCGCTTGCCAACCATTCAATCCCGACACGAAAAACTCGCGCAAATCGCGAGAATGGCGCCGTCCCTCGAACAGACCGACTCGGTAGACGACGTGCTCGCCAACCCACTCAAGCAGAAACCGGATCTCGTGGCCCCGGAACCGGAGCACTGTCCCGGACCGGAATCTGAGCAGGCCGGCTCAGCGGACTCGTGCGCGGGGTGCCCGAACCAGGCCATCTGCGCGGCGGCGCCCAAGGGCCCCGACCCCGACATTGCCGTCATCTCGTCGCGCCTCGAAAATGTCAAGCACAAGATCCTCGTCCTCAGCGGCAAGGGCGGCGTCGGCAAGAGCACCTTTACGTCGCTGCTGGCGCACGCGTTTGCGACCAACCCGGACAGCAACGTCGGCATCATGGACACGGACATTTGCGGACCGAGCATACCCAAGATGATGGGCGTCGAGGACGAGACGATACACGTCAGCGGCTCCGGGTGGTCACCGGTCTGGGTCATGGACAACTTGGCCGTCATGAGCATCCAGTTTATGCTGCCCAGCCGCGACGAGGCCGTCATCTGGCGCGGACCCAAGAAGAACGGCCTGATCAAGCAGTTCCTCAAGGACGTCGAATGGGGCGACCTTGATTTTATGCTCGTCGACACGCCGCCGGGCACCAGTGACGAGCACCTGAGCGTCAACTCGTTCCTCAAAGAGAGCGGCATCGACGGCGCCGTCGTCGTCACCACACCACAGGAGGTCTCGTTGCTTGACGTGCGCAAGGAGCTAGACTTTTGTCGCAAGGCAGGCATTCGTATTCTCGGCTTGGCTGAGAACATGAGCGGTTTTGTGTGTCCCAACTGCAAGAACGAAAGCCAAATATTCAAGGCCAGCACAGGCGGCGGCCGCGCCCTCGCCGAGGAGATGGGCATCCCGTTCCTCGGTGCCGTCCCGTTGGATCCGCGCATTAGAATGGCCTGCGACTACGGGGAGAGCTTCTTTGATTCGTTTCCAGATAGTCCGGCGTGCAAGGCCTTCCAAGGGGTGGTGCGCAATCTAGGGAAGCAACTAGGGCTGGATACCAAGAATATATTACCAGAATAATGACCACCTTGACGAAATAGTAAAAATATAATAATATGACAATATTGAATATGCTACTATGCTAGTGTTATGTAGAAAAAAACCAACCACCACCGCACTATTGAAACCGCTATCGAAAGTGTTTTTGGAAGTTGTTGCTCGGGGCCGGCTTGAAGTCGCCATCGCAAGCAAGGTTTTTAGCCGTGTTTATTGACTCGTTATATTCTTCCAACCCTTCTCTTCTGTCACACAGCCTCTGTATGAGAGTGGATAGGATACTTCAAGGACGAGAGGTCCCTTTTTAACGTTATTAATTAGTTAGATGTAAGTATCTTGGGTATATCTTCGAGATCTTCGATTGATTCGACGTCAATGACGCGACCAGCCTCACTGGTACTTCGCATCAGCTCCTTGGCGCCTGCATAAATCATCCTCATCTCGGCATTGCAGGTATCGGGGAGATAGTACAGCAGGACGTAGGGCACCGAGGCGCGGCCGTCGCTCTGCGCGAAAAGCTCAGCGATTAGTTTCGTTCTGCGCCGTCTGCCAGAAGTCACGCAATAGTGGACTCACCAGTGTCAGCGGATAGCTCAGGAGCACAAAGCGAGGCGAGTGGTCCGGAAGATCATCGCCAATCTCCTCCAGCGTGCTGTAGACCGTCTTGTCGTCGTCCTGGCGAATCTCGTGCGTCGTCTTGTCCACCAAATCTGAGGGGAGGGGGCGAAGGCGAGCGCGTTAGAGAAAATGTGTGGTACCGTCAAAAATGGAAGAGAGTCAATTGTTCAAAGGACATACAGATAACGGCCTGGGGATCCTTGGCACGAGAGGTTGACAAGCGGAACTTGCGAAGATGCTCCTTGGTCTCGCCAGAGAATGTATATAGTCTAGATTCGGACGCCTTTACAGAAATCTGTTAGCAAAATCTACTAGGTAATCGTCTTTTAGCCGCGTACCATCCTGTGAGTTGTTCAATGAGCACGTTGATTCAGAAACAGCTGAGGTAGATGTTGCGCCAATGAAGCTACTTTGCTGGTGTCGTCATGCCCCGCGTGGCTGAGCTGGTGGGAAAAAGAGAGTGGCTGATGGAGGGGTAGGAGTGGCTTGCGGAGGGGCAACAAGGCACATGGGCAAAATTGATGTAAAAAGTCGTGAATTCATTTTCAGTGTATATACTACTGGGAATTATAACCCTGATTATGTTGCTTGCTAACTTTTCGAAAATAGTGCAAGTGTCCTTCAATGTGAGCCAGTCCGTCTTGAGATCTCCCCTTTCTCTCCATTGCATAAACTCTTTTGAGTGCGCTTCTCATCACTGTGCTTCTAGCTACAGAGCGCGAACAAAAAAAGACAAAAAAAAGTATGCCATAAGGACAAAGGAAACTCGTCGCAAAAAGTCGTTATATATGCGTTGTGCTGTTGTTGTATATTAAATATTAGTGAAGCCGTTCCTTGACGTAGACCATGGCGGCCAATCCAGCACAGCAACTGGTGCTCATTGCGTGCTTGCACCATGGGCATTTTACCGTCATTGAGATGGCCCCAGCAAAGTCAGATCTGTCCTTGGGACTCAAAATGACATTGGGATTCACCATTGCATCGTACAGTTTGCTGGGCATATCGTGATAATACTTGCATCCGCAGCATTCGACGAAGACCTTGGCAACTGTGTCGCCATTGGTACGTTTGATGGGTTGCGCTTTGGGGTTCCTCGGAGAAAGCTTGGGAACTTCCATCAACGAAGAATCCGAAATGCTGGAAGTATCGGTAAACTTTGAGCGTAGCCTCAGAGGCTCATGGTTTGTGACGGGGTTTGCCGACGGCATTGGAGGCAAAGCAGCCATGACCTTTCTGGCCGCCGCCTGGATGGGGTCGACTTCACGATCAGTATCGTAGGCGCCAGTGAATGAGCTTGCAGAAATAAAGGAGCAGGCCTCGCTGGGATAGGCATTGTCATGCAACTGAATTCTGGGCAATATAAATCGTTCCGACTCTCCCGAGATGCGTGGAAGACCCTTCTCGGACTGCGGTCTCGAAGTATTCGGCGTGCTTGGCATTGAAACAGTGTTAAAACAATCGGATGCAGAGTCTTCCGAGGAACTGGAGGTAATTTGAGGAAGATCGGTGCGTTGAATAGCCCACTCATGACTATTCCAGAAAGTCTTTTCGCTTTCGTCCTTCTCAACCTCTGCCATTGGCTTGATAGTATGTTCAATCGTGTTCATAACTGAGGATTGAAGATTATCCCAAGAAGGGCTTGCGCTAGGCTGTTTGGTATTGTCGCTGACAGTTGTGAAGGGTAAATCGTAGAGAGATGAAGAAGCAGTCTCAAGAGACACCTGGAGCAGAGCAGCATTGAGAAGCGGCATTGACGGGCTTCCGTTCAGCTCAGAGATGCGTTTTGAGCTTCGACGAGGGGGCTCTGGAGGAGGAGGAGTCTTTCGTACGGGCTCTAGAGTCGTCGAGGTCTTTTCGTTTGCTTGCTCCAGGGCACTCTCGCTGTTGTTTCTGCTTTCGTCCCCGGAGCTGTCATCAGCTCTGTCTGACGTACCAAGTGCCGTGGAGGTTGGAGACGCCTCGTTTGTCGTTGGACTCCGCAATGACGAAGATTTGCTTGACGACCTGAGACCAACACGTGCGCGCCACTTATCAATGGTACTGATGTCTGGCACTGCTGGGGCCGTAGGGGATACCGGGAACATTGACTTTGACTTGGCAGTCCTGAAGGTATTTGGGGGATATGCTCGGGCATTCGGATTCTTGGAGTTTGTAGCACGGGGTGGCGGAGGCGGAGATTTGAGAGCTGCCCTGCTCGTACGCAAGGCCGGATGGACATCTTCGACGTCGGTTGCACTCTGTTGATTCATGCTCCTTTCGTTGGCAAGATGCTGCTCATATTCAAGCTTGATGCCCCCGATAAATGGGCGCTCCTGGGGCTGATCAATGGAAGAACGTCGGAAGTCAAAGGTTGACTTGATCAGAGAGGAGAATGACCCAGCGCGGGAACGAGGCTGCTTATAGAATGGCGGTTCCATGGAAGGGCTATCCGAAATGAACATGCTTGTAGGCCGAGTCTCTTTGCCATTGCCCACAATCACAGGCTCGGATTGGTTCGAGTTGGCTTGGCTGGAACCATACGGGGATGAAGTCGGAGGGGATTTGCTCAGGCGGCGGGGTTTCCTCGCAGCCTTAGCTTCGTTTTTGGCTCTCTTCTCGTCCCTTTTCTCTTGCTTTTGCTTGTCATAAGCTTCCCAGCTAGGAGACTGGCAGACAGAATTGTTGGTGCCAGAGACTGGGGTGGGGAAAGCTTCGACGGTAGAGCTATATGGTATGGAAGGCGGAGTGCCAACAATATTTTTGCTACTCCGGCGAATCTTCATGTTGCTTGCGGGATCGCGAATAGCAGAGGCAGATGGCTTTGGTGAAGCGGTTTTGACATCTATCACCAGCCGCGGTTTTGGTGGTTGAGTCTGCAGTGGGAAACTTCTCTGGCTTTGCTCGCTTCTGCGACGCTCTTGTACCGTTTGAGGCTCGATCTGGCGGCCTCGGGTTGTAGGGCGCTGCACTGACGATGATACAGGGCTGCTGAATGTGACGCCGGGGTACTCGAACTGGTTTGAACCGACGCGTAGTCTTTCGTTCTGAGGAGTTTTAGCGAGCGAGCGGGAATGGTGCTGGCAAGAGGACGTGGCGCTTACCAGGTATTGCTTTTCCAGATGCAGCATGCGCTGTAAGCTGTTTGAGCGAGTCTGGCGAGATGCAATATCGGCCATGATGCAGATGACTGATTATTAAGAATTGAAAAGAGAGCAAAAAAAAAATTCGGTGCTTCGAGAGGGAGTGGTGGAACGTGAATCATGCAGGTGCAGTGGACGAGCCAAGCCACACACGGCAACGCTTCTGACACACAACAAAGAACAACGGGCGCACTGCAGGTCGTATGCAAAAAAGCGAGATTGTACCAGCGAAGCTGCGGAGGCGTGAGTATTAGAAAAGAGAGCAAAAACCGAGATGAGCGTATCCAACACCGTGTCACTGCGTACTGGTGAAACGGAGTGTGTAAGTGTGTGTAAGCACCCAAGGGAGGTAAGAAGCTGCCTTGATCTCGCAAGCGCAGCAGCAAAAGTTGGAAATATAACAGATCACTGTTGTAACACGACAGCTGTTGACCAGAAAAGGAGGCAGGGGTCGGCAAGTATATAGCTCTTACAAGCTACGGCCGCACGGAGCCGATGACGGGATAAGGGAAAGCATTCAGTAACGAAGCCGGTGGTGTGGTCGGACACTGCAGGTCCCAGGCTAGACAGGCGGCGATCTAGCGCAGCGTAGCAAAATAAAAATACGAGGAGGCTTGGGACGTGGTTGGCTGTGGAGCTGGGCTGATGGCGGCGGGTTTTGTTGGCGCTACCTCATGCGAGAACCCTGAGACAGCTGGGATAGGCGTTGCCACAGGGCTTGGAGCCGGGTCTGGTGCAGGGAAGAAAGACGCAGATGTTTGCTGGCCAGCCCCGCGACGCACCCTGGGCCAGTTTTCTTTGCATGTGGCGCAATGGTGACGATGTTGGAAAAGAAGTGAGTCCGACGAGATTTTTCAGTACAGAAGCAATTTTTTTGTTTGCACCTGAGGCATGCATACAAAGTGCGCGCAGCTGGCAAAACGCTTGGCAGCTGGCAAGCAAACGCTGTGCACACGACTGCTGATGCTCACGCTCACCTTGCTACTCCATGCGTAGAATTTGCTTCTTCATCCCCTCCCGCCTGCAACATCGATGATGCATGCAAATTTGCAGAATACGGCTCGCACCACCGGCGGCCGCGCCGTAAGCAATGACTTGCTTCCGTGCATGCACACCCAAAACGCAGGGATCCTGGCTGCCCACCTCGTGTCTTTTCAGCGCCTGTTGCACTTCCGGGACGCGGAGCTGCAGCCAAGAGTTCAAGAATACGAAGTGCAGACCGGCTGCCGGCCAATAAAGGACGGCGGTGGCCCGATCTGTCACGACGGCGGCCCCAGACAGCCGTAAAAATAGGCATGCAATGGAGCTAGCAAAGGCTGGTGGCCTGCTGGGCTATTTTCTTCGTCGACATGCACTAGGCTGACAGGCCTTTCACAGCAAATAACAGCCACCGGCCTCTGCTTTTGCTACCCGCTTGGTCCTTGATACAATAAACGTGGAGAACAGTGTAGCTGACGGTTGAGCAACTCCTTCCTTTGGTTTCATGATTTCAGGAAATGTTTCTACACACCACCCTGCCCTCGTAGTGCAGCTTGTCCCAGGATCCCTGCACGCCTGAAACTAGGGAAAATTGGCTAGGAGCTTCTAAGAGACCTGTGATGCGCAAAATGCAGATCAAATGATGCATTGGAGAATTCTTGAATCCTTCGCGCAAAAGAGTAGAAAGTTTCTACGAGTTGAATGAATATGGGCAATGGTAAGATTAGGTACGAGCTGGTTGTGGGGATCGACGGTACATCTTCGTATTTTGGGGCCACTCGATTTCCGCGTTTCTTTTTGTTATAACCGGCCCAGCCTTTATTAGGCCAAGCCTGGGATAATACGGTAACTAGAGCCCAGCCCTATGTCTCGGCCTCAAAGAGTTACACGCCGGAGGAGAAGAAGCTCGGATGAGGCGGAGACAAAGCAATGTCTTTCAATTACCTTTGCATGTGCAGTTCGTGACCAAGAGGCAAAGCGAAAATATTATGGGTTCCCGAGCCCTTTACGACAATCGAAGCTGGGCAGGGCCGTGACTGTGATTCTGGCGGGCGGGCCACCCAATGTAGTAGCCAACGCCATGTATACTGAACATAGAGAAGTCAGAAAGATGCAAAAAACAAGAGAAATTGGGAAAAGGTAAGAAGGACTGTAATAATGAGAGTAATAACAAATTCATACACATAGATAAAATAAGATACACTATTCTACTGTCCGTATCTCTTTCTATTACGGAGTACGGATGGAGCGGCGGTGTCGATGCCCAAACGTTCTGCGGGCGATCCCGCCACCAGCACAGCCACGCCGGTTTCCCAGCCCCACGCCTCATCAATGACGGGTTTCCCCAGCCACGCCGCTACCACGTTAGTGCTGGTAGCTGCATATACCAGCCTTCTGACTCCTCACCTAATTCTCAATACTTGTGTACAACTTGGATAAAGTATATAAATCTGCGGATCTGTATAAAATATATGAAGAAATTTGGCCCAGACCTGAGCCTTTTTATGCTAATGCAGAATTTCAAGACTCCGGGCTACCAAATGCATATGTACTCACAACGAAAAACGGATAATTGAGAGCAAAAAGACGAAGGAGGATGCCGAGAAGAAAGGATGCTAGGAAGGGAAAAAAAAGAAGAAAAAAGGTAAAAATGGAGACAAAAATGGAAGCGTACACATAATGCACTGAAAAATCTACTCAAGAATTGAACAGGCGGAAAGGAAGCACCAGTCACAGCTTACGCCTTGAGGAATCGCCCGCGGTGCGCCTGCACATCGGATTCTGCCGGACTAAAATGCATCCAAACTTCCGGGCTCACAGAAAAATTGGCCGTGCCCTGTTCCGCATCGGGCACATCGTCCCGGACCATGCACAGCAGCGTTCTCCGAATTTTCTGCCACAGGCTCTTCATCCGCGTCGAAAACTCGTGCGGGATCTTGAGCCGCACCGCCACCCACTTGTCGTCGGGCGCGTGGTCCGTCTTGATCGCCTCGTCCGGGTCGCTGATGGGTTCGCGCGTGCACAGGAGCCGCTCGTTGCTCCACGTTCGGAACTTGGTCTGCGTGGGGGGCAGCGTCGCCTCGAGGAACTCGAGCGACGCCACGACGGTGAGGTAGAAGGCGCGGCTGGGGCTCACGAGCGACTTCATAAAGAGGCTCATCCAGACGGGGTACAGGACGGCAAAGTCGGTCATGGCGAGGTGCGTGGACCCCGAAATCGTCAGCATCCAGCACAGAGCACCCGACTCGCGCGCCTCGTTGCAAAACGAGACGACGCGGTCGTAATTCTCTTTCCAGTGCATAAAGGCCTCTGACGAGATGGCAATGATGGGCTTGCCCACACTGTTCGACGGCTTATCGCCACCAGGAGGTGTGGCCTGACCCCAGGCATCCAAGATCAAACCCGAGGCGAGCCATGTAAGCGAGTCGTCCCGGCAGAGCTGCACTGTCGTGGCGCCGCCGAAAGAATGGCCCATCATGGAGACGGTGTTGAGAAACATGCTGCCCGTCCAATCATTCCACTCGATGCCAGTGAGGCCCATGGAGCTGGACCCAATGTTTCCCTTTTTGCGCAGATTCATCTTGGCAACCGCTTCTCCCTTGCCGTTATTGATGAGACTGATGACATGGTACGCTTCCTTGATCTCTTCTTGGCGAAGCTCAATCTGGGCCGATCGCAAAACATGATCCACGCCTTGCGGATTGTGCGGCGACGTATCCTGCGCATTGTCTTTCGGCAGGATGTAGTCGACGACATAATATGGATTCACGCCCTTTTTGCCGCGGCCACGCACCTTTTTGCCACCGGCGTCCTTGCCCGAATCGTCATTTGTATAGAGCTTGGCTGTCGAGGACTCGATTTCCGCAGGGTCAATGTCTTCCGGCACACTGACATGCGTTCTTGCACCACTGCCATCTCGATGTTCCATAGCAACAACAATGAACCCGAAGCTCGCAAGCTCTCCGCAGATGGCGCTGTAGCAGAGTCGAGATCCGCCCAGGCCGTGGCTGAAGATGATGACGGGAAATCTGGGCCGTTTGTGATCACCCTGATCTTGCCTTGCTCGCTCTCCTTCGGGTCCGGCGTCCTGGAGGACTGTGTCGGGCCAAAAAGATGCCAGCTTGGCGTTGCGAAAGGCTGGCAGCTTGGTGAAGAGGGTTGTGCAGGCTAGGTAGCCAGTGACAGGCATCTCGGGTATATTGAGAAACTTGGCGTATCCTTTGGCAGTGGCCAGTCTGGGGCGCGGCATCCAATCTACACGGTGCATGCCCTTGAGGCCATCTTTGCTTTCGGCCTCCTTTCGCAAGTCACCCGGGTAGTAAATGCCCATAAGGACCGTGTCCATGCGTAAAACAGGCTTTCCATTTCTTTTTAAGCTAGATATGGGTCGTGGATTTCGTGCAGGTACTTCGATATCCATGTAGCCCACGCTGTAAGGACCTGTATAGTGTGGTAGACGATGCAAAAAACGTTCTCGCCATGTTTTTTGCGGCTTGATAGCAGAATCGCGAAGATCCTGCGTGTCGCCTCTCGATTTTGGGGGTTTAGTGGCCATTTTGTCAGTAAAAGGGCATCAATTCCATGCGGAGATTTGGTCACGCGACTGCACGAGGCAATTGGGCGCGGGTGTCGCCAATTTAATAGTTGCGATGAATTGTCGTAACCCAAGTTTTGTGTTATAGAGTAATGGTGACGTCACAAAGGCACACAAGCCCGTTAGCATGTGAAGGAATAGGTAAGGGCGGAAAGGTCCGCAACGGTAGCCCCGGCGCCAGCGACAGAAGCAATAAAAATAGAAGCGACGACGTCGATGAGGATGATTGTATAAGTTACTCGAATATGTATGGATGAGCACTTGGATGAGAATTTTCTGGGCACTGGCAATGCCTTATGTCTTTAGCTGGACCATATTTTAGGCCAAGACTCTGGCAAAAGCTGGTTACCTTATTTGAAGCATGCCCCACCAGCAACACAAAAATTTCTTTGGCATCGAATCAAGGCACGGCGTGGCCGGCGTCACTGGCAGGAGTTAATCAAATACAGCAGCCTGCAGATGTCTGTACCATGTGCGTAACAGAACTCGGCTGCGAGTCATCAGTTGGCTTGAGCGGGCTAGGCTCACACGTGGACGAGGAGCCAGAAAAGGACGCCGCCGTTATTTTAGATTTTCCAAGAACCGCTCCCGCAAGTGGTATTTTTGTCAACGAATGGTGGACGCTCTATCGGAGGAGCAGGCAGGAGTAGCTTGGGCAATTCTTGACGGCCGCGGGCGTATTCGTCTGAAAACTATGCACTGCGGCGTAACACGCGCGGAGAACCGAGCTTGCACTTGCAAACGCAGATCGACAATGTGCAACATTGTCACAATTGTACCACGCAGCCTTTGTCTTGGTTTTATGAAAACGCGACCGTGACGTCGTGAGTTTGATTCTGGGTTGGCCGCAACAGGGTAAGTGAGGAGCGAACGACACTGGGAAGAATTGTAGGAAAGGTTGCACATTCAGACTAGGAATAATGATCATAATGATAATAGGAAGGGCAAGAAAATAAATTCTCATCTAGCTTGAATCTTTCTGCGAGCTCGCACATAAGCCAGATAGTTGCGGAACCGAAATTGAAACTGTATCAATTACGAGAACCTCCCAAGGCTCGAATATAATACCCTCACTGTTCCTTCGCATGTGCAAAGACTGCAAAGCGTTGCAAGAGTTCCAAATGACATGAGCGATAGCTGGAATCCATGCTTAAAACCATTGTTGTTGATACAGGAATTATTACACGAATGGCGCTCCATTCTTCCTTATTCTTCCTTCCAAGTTGATGCGAATGGTAGCTTCTTCCTTCGATTCTGACAAGAAAGCATTGGGATGGAGCATATGTATTACTATAGTTCAGTGGTCTTTCAACAAATCGGGCACTTTGGCCGAGTGGTTATGGCGCTGCGTTCAGGAAACCTGTTCAGATATTCGCAGTGGAGCAATCCGCGTGGGTTCGAGTCCCACAGGTGTCATTCATTTTTGCCTTTCATCTCAAATGAGAAATGGATAGTTTTGCCCATTTCCGATGAGCCTGGTTGCGCTACACTTGGTGGAACCGTGGCGTCGGAACTAGCGCGTGGGCAACTCGGAAATTGTTCCACGTGTGAAGGGCTTTACTTTTTGTGGAACTCGAAATATTTTGCAAGGAACAGTCTAAAATGGTTCTTCAGGTGGCCGAAATGACGGGGCTGAAGCAGATGCTTGATACTCCTTATTATTACCCGCTGCAGTCTCAGATCTGTCTCACGCGCACATGTCCTGAACGGTACGGTACATAATCCTGTGGTCGAAAAGACGAAGGCCCCTTCCGGGCGCGACAGACAATTTCCAGTAAATGTCCTGCAAAAGTCGACGCTGTCCAATTTCCCGAGAAAGAGCTGGAAATTAACACTTCTCGGAACAGTTTATTATTCAATGATTCCCAAATTCCACATGTATAAACCGGCCGTATCCCATCAGAAATGATGGCTCACTTGATTGTGAACAGCGAGTTGCTGCCACAGTGAGTGAATGGCGCCGGCATCGCCGGCCCACCCCGCGGGCACCCCGCATACTTGCCAGTTAGCCAGACAGCTTCACATTCATCAGCTTTACACATATTAAGAAGCCAGTCAAAATGTCACTTTCAAATATGCCGCCACGACCTGTTCGGAGTCTTTCTGGAAAAGTGGCAATAGTCACCGGCGCCGGAGCAGCGGGCGATGACCTCGGCAATGGCAGAGCCATTGCCTTACTTCTCGCCGAAGACGGAGCTTCTGTAATATGTGTCGACCGCGATGAAGCTCTAGCCCAGCGAACTGTAGATATGATTCAAGATCAAGGCAGTGGATCTGCGGTCGCTATTCGGGCGGATGTCACCTCGGAAGATGATTGCTCGCAGTGTGTCTCGAAAGCTTTGGCAGACTACGGCCGGCTTGACATTTTGGTAAACAACGTTGGCATACTAGGGCCGTCTGGCACCGCAGAGACTGTTGATATCCTAGCATGGTCTAAAGGTCTAGAAATCAACGTTACAAGCATGATGATCATGGCCAAGCATGCTATTCCTGCCATGCTGAAGAATGCGCCTGGCGACGGTAGCATCAAAGGCAGCATCGTCAACATGGGCTCGGTCGCTGGTTTGCAGGGAGGAACGCCGAGTTTGCTGTATCCGACAAGCAAAGGCGCTGTGGTCAACATGACGCGGGCAATGGCAGCAAACCATGGTCCAGACGGCATCAGAGTTAACTGTGTATGCCCAGGTAAGTCGCCCCCGACGCCGCCCACGCCGTTGCAGTTTACTCATACGGCAACACAGGAATGGTCTACACTCCCATGGTATACAATGCAGGTGGTGGTATGCCAGAAGAAATGCGAGAAGCTCGACGCAATCGCAGCGTGCTGAGGACTGAAGGCAACGCCTGGGATGTTGCCAGCGCCGTTCGATTTCTTGCGGGCAATGAGGCGCGGTGGATTACTGGCACAATGCTTACAGTTGATGCCGGTGCAACATGCGCAGGTTTCATCCCAATGAATAATTAATTTATGAATTCCATCCGCTGCAAGTTTGTATTAGCTGGGCCAACACTCGTCCATTGCAAGGAACTATTGGCACTAGAGAGACTAGTTCAGTTATACAAGCAGGCATGATGGACCTGCATGCGCAGTGCAACATTAATACAGATCCTATGGAAGTATAAATCGGACGAAATAAATTTTTCTGTCGGCTTGGCTGAAACAACTTTGTTCACGTTCCGACCTAGTTTTATGTGCCTGTGGTGGTGGTGGTGGTGGCAGCAACTAGTTGGCTTATTAGTAGCCACTTTGGTGGCGGGTACTTTATGTTTAGCTTCGACTTTTCATCAGCATGATAGCAACTCCGTGGCCATGTACGGCACAATCACAACATCTGCATTCATTGCTGCGCTTCAAACCTTACCATACGCCTAAAATCACACCTTACTATTCGGCGCATATGAAGCATGGACAAGAAAGATGGCTCCGCGCCAGCTAAGGGTACGATGCCCTCATCTTCACATGGGGACTTCCTGTGCAGCCCCGCTAACTGTTCGTTCTAGGTTGTAGCACTTGCACTAAGCGGCGTATTCGGTGTGATGGCAGTCGCCCAACCTGCTTAAAGTGCGAGAAAAAGGGTCTTACCTGTCCAGGCTATGGCCCGCGACTGCGATGGGCCGACGGAGTGGCAGTTCGAGGAAAGCTCAAAGGTCGCCGGATCCCGTTGGTGCAGCCAACGACGGAGCTTGTGCGAACCAGCTCAACTGCCGAACCCCCGGCCCAATTGCAGCTGATGTCTATTTCGGCACCTGATATGCTGCATATGACTCTCAACCATTCGCTGCCCCAACTCATTGAATACTACGACAAGAACTTGGCAGGCCTGATGGTATGGGTCGACTCTGCAGAAAACGACTACAGGCGGACAGTGCTGCCCAGGGCGATGAACACCCCTGGCCTCAGGCTTGCCGTGGCCGCATTTGCCTCGCATCATGGATCTTCTCGCTTCCAGCACGCCATGGAGCTGTTCCCCGAAGCGGCTCGCGATGCTTGCCTCGGCATGATCCATACTCGCGTGCAAGACATGACGAGTAGGCTGACGGAAGGGGCCGAGCTTGACAGCCAAACAGATATTTTGGATGCAGAATGGATGCTGGCATGCATTCTTATGATAGCCTGCTATGAAATGTCCAACTCTCGGTCGTCCGCCGCCGAAGGACATAGGCTAGCAGCCAGAACACTGGTTAATGTGTTTGGCAGCAAAAAGGGCTACAATAACGGCCTCTTTACGTTTCTTCGTAATCAACTTGCTATTTACGATGTTTTAGTGTCGACAACCTCTTTCAATATGGAGGACATTCGATACACTATTATGCCGACGCCGGGCTCCAAGAACGTTTTATTTGCCGACTATCTCACGTATCTACACCAAGTTACACTCGCATCACGGTGTCCCTCGCCCATACCAGAGGAAGTCCATGCATTACTTACCGATGTCGATTTTGCATCCGAGTCAATTCGGTCAAAGTTCACGCAAGCTAGGGGTGCCACCCTGATTGCAGCCGGACGACTGGGCATCGAGAAAGCGGCAATGCGCCAGGATTTTATCCGCTTGGTGGATGTCTATCATTACGCTGCCGTCTTGTATTCGTACCGCTGCCTCGGTTACACTACAGCCGACAACCTGGACTGGCAGGCCACGGTGACGAAGCTATTCGAACAGCTTGTTAGCTTTCCGCATCCGAGCATATGCGTGCAAAATCTTCCCTGGCCCGTTTTTGTGGCGGGAACGGAATGCTGGGGCAATGTGCAGCGGCAACAAACAGTTCGCGAACTACTTGGAAATATTCTTACAGCCACTAGTTTCCGTCATTACGAGGGAGTATTGAGCTTTTTGAATGCATTTTGGTCCGGAGACCAGCCAGACTGGAGACCACTGGCCCAGGACCTGCAAACGAAAGGGTTTCGAATTTTGGTGGTGTGATGAATCAACAGAATAAAATGAACTACCTGCTCTGCTAGTCCTATAGCAAGCTATTTATTCACCGTTTCGGCGTCATTGACACCGAAAATCACCTTCATCGGATCCTGGTACTTGTACAAGCCCAATGCAGGGGGAAGGATTCCATAGCCAAGAAGCCTCAGCAGCTGTGGCGAAAAGTTACGCTCCTTTGCCACCTCTGGAGGTATCTCCAAGTATTGGTTCTCCTCCTGGCGAAGTGTGCCCTTGCACATGAACATGCCAATCGTCTCGCGGGCCTCGTCAACGGTGACGTTGGCGCCGCCCGCATGGTAGACATTCCCAACGAAGATGGCGGCATCGCCAATGTCGAGCTCAGCCGGGATGGCTTCTTCATCCAGAGGGCAGCGATCCGGGCCCCAGAGATGGCTTTTTGGGATAATGATTGTGGCGCCATTCTCCCTTGTCGTCTTTGTCAATGCCTATGGCCACTAGTTAGGGAATGTTCGTCATCGTTTGGAGTAGTAGGTCCGTATTTACCGTGACACAGCCCATCATGACTGGCATATCGCAGTTGCGGGTATGGTAGTCGGCATCATCTCTGTGCATCGATTGCTGCGAACCACCAGGCTCGACCCGAAACCCTACAATGGTTGTGATTTGCGGCTTGCCGCTCACATGCAACTGCTTTTGGCCCTCCCAGTAGGTGTAGTGGCTCGTAAGCATCTGATTTGCTACACCAAGAAACACCGGGTTGACGGCGAGCTCGGCGCAAGCATCTGATTTGGCCAAGATGCTGTACGCGCGCTTGGTTGTCGTGGGGAAGAAGCCAGAAGGATCCACGCGGTCAGTGTCAAAAGATGACTTGAGGTCTGCTCGGATTTGCTGGCAGAGCTCCTTGGACACCAGGTTCTTGACAATGACTGCGCCGTCTCTTTCCAGAATAGCCTCCAGGGACTCCGGGGTAACGCTAGGATCGGTGGCGTGGACTGTGGTGAGCTCCTTGCCAGCCTCAGTCGGAAAAGGCTTGCCAGCCTCGTGCTCCGCGCAGCATGTCACTTTGGGCATATTGAGAATATAGCAAAAAAGCAGAAAGGATATATGGCGATACTGGTTAATCTTGTTCCTTAACGGGAGGGAAACCGGTTCTCTCTTATATAATCCAACTTTTCAGTCCACATTCTACTGATCTCACGGGAATGCGACTTGTACATCTCTACTCCCATCGCCAAAAATGGGCATACGGGCGAGAAATTGGCGACGAGTCGCGTAGCCAACAAAGAGCTGTTGATTTGGACAATGCTTCCAAAGCCACTGGTTAAAGTTTCATCTCCATATGTGTGGGGAAATGATGCGTTGTTGAGGGCGCCCGATTCTCGGCAGCTATTTTCTCAGCCCAACTGCCCAAAGTGGCAAGGCCAAGACGCTTTTCTCGTCTGTACTACCTGTTTAAGAGAAAAGCATTTTCCAACACATGATCAAGCTGGTGGGCCACTCATGGCGTCTTGAAAACGCCGTGGAAAACATTTTCTGTTCGACATTGTCAAGCATTCGACAGCCACAAAAGTAGAGGTTGTTGTGGTGAAGGGGGAATCCGATTCCCTTTGGTTGCTAGCCACACCTCGCAAGCATTAGTAGGCAATCCCACATTTGCAGGATCCAGTCGCTTTTGATGCCGAGTTAGGGCTACAGAGAGAAACGTTATAAGAAAATGCAATGCCCTTCATTTTCTTTCACGTGTCTATTTTTTCATGCTTCTTTCGTATCTTGGTACGTGTTGGTTGCTAGCAAACATGGCATAGACAGTATAGCGAGATGGCGAATACAACAAAAAAAAATATCAAAACAAAAGGTTATAAAAAAAACATACAGCAGCCGGTGTTCGCTGGTCGTCACCGACCCAACTACTAATCTGCCGGTCAATAGCTTGATTTCAGCGGAGCAAACGGGACGCGATATATTCTACTGCCTATGGCCGTATGTATCAGTCTCTGCGCAAAATCGGCTTCTAAGCGCGCCAGATTGGGTGCTCATAACGCTATTGTTTCTCGGTCAATCTAGCAATATCGAGAGAGCTGCGGCAGTCTTCCTCATTGATAAATTTTGACTCGAGACTGAAATCAAAAGATCAGTAGCTGGATGACCAAGCGCCCAACAGCCGCTGAGATGTAAACAGCCAGCCGTGCCGAGTCTCGTTACTGGACTTTTTGACTTCTTTCCTGCTTGATTTCTTTTCTAGCGCACAGAGCGTCTACCTGTACAAATCTACCAACGCAGCCCAGAGTCGGCGTTTTGTGCGTCACTCCGGCCGCTGCTCACAACCGTGTAAGCAGTGGAAACATGGGCTTACCAAGAGCGTTGCTATAAACAAGTTGGCTACATGAGATAGACTGACCTGAACAGTGCCTGGGGCTACAAAATTGATGTCATGTTCGCTCGGTGGCGACTCAAAGCAGCTGCCGCCCGCTGCCATCTCGTCGATGGACACAGACGCCAGTGGTAACTACTGCGACCACTTCGTCAAGTACGAGAAAGCATTTATTTCGCTAGAGTTTCTAATATGCTAATTTACTGCCTGAAATAAATACTTCATGTTTCATGTATGCATCACTACAATGGCTGTACAAGATCGCGACCCGCTGGCAGAGTATAAACGACCTTTAGGACGTATGTAGCCTCTCTACCACGTACCTAGTAGGTTGGAATGCGGGTTATAAGAAATACGTTGCCCTAATAGAGAGAGAGCTTTATTAGCCATGTGAATGTAATCAAAATTTTGTAAATTTTGTAATTTCTGTTTGTGCTCTTATTATTTCCATTATTTCCATTATTTCCCCTGTCTTCTTTCTCTAATCACTCTTACTATTCCTCCTACCTCATACCTTTTTTAATATTTTTATACGTATTATGCTGCTTTTTTATTTAATTTCCTGGTCTTCTTCATCTCGTACCAGTAGCCTCGTCTCCATGTGTGGCTAGCCTGAACCGCCACCCCGCCGCGATAAGATAACGGCCAATGCCCCAGAAAAAAAATGGCTGCGCCAGCAGACGGGAAAAAAGTCCATCTGCCAGCTACGATCACATCTCGACGTTTGGAGCTCATATACAATATCGGCCGACATGTCTAGACGCGCAGTGTCCCCAGCGGCCTCTGAGCCTGAAATGGACATTTTCGGGGCCATTAACCCGGGAGATGACGCCAACGACAAGAAACTAGGAGTGGCCGACGCCGACGCCGATTTCGACTTTGACGGTCTGATGAATGGGCGTGAGCAAGGCGGCGAGGATGACGACGAAGCCTTTATTGCGCTGAGGCAAGCTGCTTCCTTCAGAAAATCGTCGAACCTAAAGGGTCGCACTGTCAAAAAGGGCGGTGGTTTCCAAGCCATGGGTAAAACTTCCTGACCTTCTTTTCAACCCGCCGTACTGACCGCTTGGCAGGATTGAACTCGAATCTTCTTAAAGCAATTGCCCGAAAAGGTTTCTCGGTCCCGACGCCCATTCAGCGAAAAACAATCCCTTTGGTTCTCGATCGAAAAGATGTTGTCGGCATGGCTAGAACAGGTTCCGGAAAGACGGCCGCCTTCGTCATTCCAATGATTGAGCGCCTGCGCGCGCACAGCGCACAGTTTGGATCGCGCGCCCTCATCATGTCGCCTTCTCGTGAATTGGCTATCCAAACACTCAAGGTCGTCAAGGAACTTGCCAAAGGCACAGACCTGAAGGCTGTTCTACTCGTTGGTGGTGACAGCTTGGAGGAGCAGTTTGGCTTCATGGCAGCCAACCCGGACATTGTCATTGCCACACCAGGTCGATTCTTGCACTTAAAGGTCGAAATGAAACTGGGTCTATCCTCTATCAAGTATGTCGTCTTTGATGAAGCCGATCGTCTCTTCGAAATGGGTTTTGCTGCCCAGCTCACCGAAATTCTTCACGCCCTCCCGCTCTCGAGACAAACACTACTTTTCTCTGCTACGCTTCCCACGTCCCTCGTCGAGTTTGCTCGGGCCGGTCTCCAAGACCCAAGCCTTGTGCGTCTCGATGCCGATACCAAAGTCTCGCCAGATTTGGAAAGCGCATACTTTAGCATCAAAGGAGACGAGAAGGAGGGTTCACTACTACATATTTTACACGACGTCATCAAGGTGCCTGTTGGCAAGCCCGAAGATGAGGATGAAACAGAAAAAGGATCGAAAAAGCGCAAGAAGGGACCCGACGGCCCTGCACGACCTACCAAGCACTCTACAATTGTCTTTACCGCCACAAAGCACCACGTCGAGTATGTGGCCAATTTGCTACAGTGGGCTGGATTTGCTGTCTCGCACGCGTATGGTTCGCTTGATCAAACAGCACGACGTATCCAGGTGGAAGACTTTCGCCATGGCAAGACCAATATTCTGGTAGTCACCGACGTCGCCGCCAGAGGTATCGATATTCCTGTCCTAGCCAACGTCATCAACTACGACTTTCCCTCGCAACCCAAGATCTTTGTTCATCGTGTCGGCCGTACTGCTCGTGCTGGCCAGCGTGGCTGGAGTTATAGTCTGGTTCGTGATACAGACGCCCCCTACCTTCTCGACCTACAGCTGTTCCTCGGAAAGCAACTGGTCATTGGTCAAGAAAAAGAGAGGCCATCATATGCCGAGGACGTGATTGTCGGCTCCTTGGAAAGAAATGCGCTAGAAGAGCATGTCGAATGGTTCAACCGGGTAATACACGACAACGACGATATCAATGCGCTTCAAAAAGTTTCCATCAAGGCAGAGAGGCTGTACTTGAAGACAAGAAACTCTGCTTCGAGCCAAAGTGCCAAGAGAGCCCGTGAAGTTGTGGCTTCCGGTCCTTGGGTTCAGCTCCATCCTCTATTTGGCAACGACGTTGACAATGATGAAAAGGCCCGAGCAGAAATGATGGCGAAAATTAGCGGCTTCAGACCTAACGAAACGATTTTCGAAATCAGCCGTAGCGACAAGGCCTCCAACGAAGCTGCAGATGTAATGAAGGAAATACGCAAAAAGATTACCCCCCGAAGGAGACAAGAAGCGGAGGCCGTGGAAGAGATTGACGAGGATAACTTTGGTGCAACAACGATGGATGATTCCGACGACGCCATGGATGACGGCGCCGATCTTGATGCCGTGGAGGAGGACTCTGACGATGGCCTGGAAGTTACCATTTCCAATGCCGGCAAGTCCAAAAAGGACAGGGATGACTGGCGCGACTCGGATGTCTTCATGTCCTACACCCCGCGCGAGACAAACACCGCCGAGGAGCGCGGATACGGTGTCCTCTCGGGCGGTGCCGGCTCCAGCTTCATCGAGGCCGCGCGCGATGTCACCATGGACCTGGGCAACGACGAGTCGGCCAAGTCCTTTGGCGAGGCCAACAAGCAGCGCCTGCGCTGGGACAAGAAGGGCAAGAAGTACGTCTCGCGCCAAAACGACGAGGACGGCTCCAAGGGCGCCAAGATGGTCATGGGCGAGAGCGGCGTCAAGATTGCCGCCTCGTTCCAGAGCGGCCGCTACGACCGCTGGCGCAAGGCCCACCGCATGGGCCGCACCCAGCGCGTCGGCGACGACGAAAAGGCCAGCGCCGCCGCCCTGCTGCCCAAGGGCGGCGTCCGCTACAAGCACAACCAGGAAAAGGCCCCCAAGGCCGCCGACAAGTACCGCGACGACTTCCAGGTCCGCAAGAAGCGCGTCGACGAGGCCCGCGAGAAGCGCGTCGGCCGCTTCCGCGACGGCGCCGGCAGCAAAAAGGAAATCAAGGGCGTGCACGATATTCGCAAGGCCAGGGAGGAGAAGCAGAAGCGCAAGGAGAAGAATGCTCGGCCGATGCGGAAGCGATCGTAGAAATGTTTATGATGCAAAGATATATGGGACTACGGGCGTTAATAAAATCATCATGTTCAATAGAAGTTCAGAATACATTTGGTCTGTCACGACGAAAAAAATGGACGTGTAGTATCAAGGGCTCGGATAAAAATCTATCTTGCCGTCTCATGATGTGCTCGTGATTGGCTCATGTGTCTGCCAACCATCGCAGATGATGATCAAAAGCATGGAGCAAGGAAAATATAAATGGCAGAATTGCTCTCAAAAGCTCATGCCCGCTAATAAGAAAAACATGAATTGCGATGCAGAGCAACAGCCAAACTGCAGCAATGTTATAAAAACGTATGAAAATCGGCTCACTGAGAAGGGCGGGCAAAATCTGATATCCATCAACGGAGGCTGGCCGTCAAAAATAAATCCTTTGCCAAAAGTAGTGTCCCAAGTAAACGCCAGGTATACCGTTGAGGATGCATAAAGAAAATATCAAAACCAGGCAGAAGAACAAGTGTCCTCGGCTCAAAGGGTAAAATGTGGCGGCAAAGTAAAACTGGCTTTGCAAGCCAGCGCTATCCCAGCTTTGACGCCTACATAGACCCCAATGAAAAGAAATCGCATTTGATGATGGGGGTATCAAAGATATTATAGTAGTGTAAGAAATATTTGCGCAGAGAATAAGCGTCAAAGGTTAACAAAGTCGCAAAATCGTATGGGGAAAAAAGGTGCACGTGGATGTATGTGGGTGTAGCAGTCGCTACTCTGTGGCCTCAAGGTTCGATACCCAAGTCCTGACTGCGTCGCGGAGCAGATTGGGTCGCCTTCTCGAGTTTGTGTCGATGGGAATATCGCCATCTTCGTCTCGCTGGTCCATCACATCTCGGATAATGTCCTCGAGAGCAGACAGCATGACAGTCTTGCATTGCACACGGGGGACCTCATTAGAAGGGTTCGCCATTTCTGTCGTCTCCGAGAGCGAATCGGGAGTAATGTCAGCGCTGCTGCCAAAATCACCGGTTGCTCGCATAGGCACAGTCGTGGCCACGTCTCTGGAGGGTTCGGGGTTTGCGCTGACAACCTTCTCAACAGCCTCAATTAGGGACTTGTCAGCATCGACAATTACTTCTTCGATCCATTCTTCGTCCAGCTGAGTTTCGTAAGGCAGAACGGAGGGTGTATGGGCGCCGATTGGCTGTGAGGAAGGTAGCTCTGAGCCTGGCCTAGTCTTCACTAGCCTGCGATACACAAGGCGAGAGACGGTGTTTGTCGTAGTGTCGGCCATGATAGTGGAGCTAATTTCTACCCAACGCTCGTCCGTTCTACCACTCTGAGACGAAGGAGGCGCTGGGGTAGGCTCTGCTCGCATTGCAGCCTTGACTTTGTCAATGAGGTTATCTTGCGGAGGAATGGCTTGCAGTGAAAAATCGGGATGAAAACGGCTAAGCCAACCTGCAGCGTTCAAGGGCGTATCGCCATCGATAGTGATCCGTGCTGATTGCTCAAAGAAGTCCAAGTTGCCAGGCAATCCCGGAGTGGATAAATATCCGCTGCTTGACGGTGAGCTGATAGCAGATTCAAATGATGCAATGTAATCGGGAAACGGCACGTCAACATCGATAATTCCATCCTCGGGGTTGATTGAAGTTTTCACTGGAGAATCAAACACCCCAGCAGGGTCAGGAGTACGATCTGCCTGCGAAAAAGATGCCCGTTGCTTCACATGGGCGGTGCTCTGTCTGGTCATTGCCGGCGGCGCATCTACAGATGCTCGTGGAGACGGTGCACTTGGTAAATCGCCAGTCTCTTCGAGCACCACAGACTCTTGTACCATTTCGGCCAACCTATCAGTCTTTGAGAATGCTGGTTTGATTGGGGACCGAAGCTCGCTAGTCTGACTTGCAGTATTACTGTCGAGGGAGTCCCTTCGTCGTGTCGTCCAGAAGCCACTCATAAGGTTTCCCCATTTCAGCCCAGAGCTAGGAGGACGGGAACAAGTCGTGCTCACGCTTGCATTGCTCTCGCCTCGTTTGAGCGATCGCTTCAGGTCGTCAGCTGCAAAGCTGCTACTGCTTCCCGGGCGATGGCGCAAGTGGCTTTCACTTCGCTGAAGGCCCGTGAAGTGTGGCATTGTTGGCTCTTGTGTAATGGTTGCGGTCGTGGCAGCACTGCTTTTCCTGGTACCTAGGTCGCTGCCAGCCATTGGCAGGTTCGTGGTACGTATGGAGGCGGCATCGGATGCGCGTCTCTGGTGATTCCTATCCAGACCAAATTGAGCGGATTGAGGAATGACGGCCGAGTTTCTTGCGCTTTGGCTTCCCACACGTGAATGTGATGCTCGTCTAAGCCCGGTTCGACGGTTAATCTTACGCCGAAGAGATTCCTCTCGTAGAACCGGAACCACAAAGGTTGGGGGTGAATTTGAGTAAGGGCCAAGAGATGTCGACGTGCTCGCGCGGTGTGCCCGCGGGGCGTTCATCTGCTGATTTGCAGGCAGAAAGCCAGCAAGAAGAAATATCAGTCTGCGGGCGGCCATCTTATCATCGGAGATGATGATTGTTCTCGCAGGGAGAGACATATCCTCTTCATGTTTATGACGCGCTTGAAGGGCTGCCTTTCTGCGGTAAGAAGGGCTGGAGAGGGCAGAGAGCCAGTCCACATGGGTGGCAAGGAATCCCGTGAGAATATTGTAGAGGAACGGTCCTTTGTTGAGGGTTGATGCCCATTTCGCCGTCCAGATTGCCTCATCGCGCCAAATACCCCATCGCCCCTGTCCAGTGAAAACGCGTGCAGCACCCAGGCCCATGACGATTCTGCTTCTTGCGAGGCCAATCTCCAAAGCAATGTCAATATCGCCTGCAAGGCAGTTGGGCAAAAGAGAAACCAATTTCGTAGTGCTTTTAGCAGGCTTGATTCTCGGAAGCTCAACACTGCGCCTGTCATTCATGTTGGCATTTCTCGAAGAATGGCTCTGATGTGTCACCATCGGCGCCTGCTGACCGGGAGATGCAGAGTCGGCATGCTTCAGCAACTGATGTATTCTCGTGGCGGAAAGGGATTGCATGTGCGTCAATGTTCGCATGATTATGTCCCAGTGTTGGGTCAGCGAGTCGATTCTATCTTCGACATCCAGCGCAAAGGGCGATTCATTTGGGTCAGTAGGCATACCGGAACCAAACATGTTCCAGCCACCACCACCAGCGCGTACGGAATTGTACGAAGAGGAGTAGACATCCTGCTCATTATACGAGCCTGGCTCGCGGAATGCTGATTTAGAAGGTACCGCAGAAGACAGGCGCGAAGTTGCAGGCGGGAGCTGGATAACGAGGACAACAGCATACATCGGAGTGCGCCGTTGCTTCGGTTGCTTCTTCTTTTTGCGCGTAGCGGCTTCGTCAGCGGTAGGCGGGAAAGGGAATCCAGCGTTCTCATCCGCAAATCGATTTTGCGGCGTGACAGTGGGCTCGACCTCGTCAGGTGCCAGATTGACAGGAAATAGACGAGTTATCAGAACCTTTTTGCGATCGTTTTGGCGAGGTGTAGCACTCGCTGTGGGAGGCATTGAGCTAAAGGTTGGCGACATGGCCTGCGAAGAGAATGACTGCGACAGCTTGCTTGAGCGCATACTGGAGCGGCCAATAGAGCTACGACCGTCTCCAACGCTAGAAGCGGCATCGCTGGTGCGGGTATCGGTACTAGGTACCACGTGTACTTTGGTGGATGTCCCTTTGTAGGCCATGAGTTCAGAGTTGCCAAAAATGCAGCTCGAAAAGGTGGCCAGCTCTTCCCGATATTCACGATAGGCTCTTTGGGCGTCCGTTTCCGCTTGGCTCTGATTGCGCCCGTGTATGGAGCCACGCCGATCAAAAGCACCTTGGCGGAACTGCGTTTGAGTGCTCTCGGTGTGAATTGAGACTGGACGCGACTGGCTTACACTACCCCTACGAGGGGATAATGGGTTCCTTCGACCATCGTTGCTGGGTGCCGTGCGGTCGACCTCGGCTACAGGGTGACTGTCAAATAAAAGGGACGCAGAGGTCGCGCCGAGATTGTCTTGCATAATCAGAATGCGCACATCGCGAACGTCGAGATCGACTTCGTCGTTGAAATCATATGCGCTCGCGGAGCCAGGGGATGGCGTAGAAGGCGCGGTAGAAAACGGGAAAACTTGGTCATTTCGATGTTGGTAAAGCGCCTGCGCATCGGGGAACAGAAGATTTCGAGTGTGTATGTCTTCCTGCACAGAGTCCAGCGAGAGCAGAGGACGGGGACCACCATTTGGGGCTTGATCATGACTATTGGCCGCGCCGCTGCTGCCGGCGCCGAGATTTAGCAGCCGGCCGATCATGTTGCTTTATTGCGCCGACGACAAATCGCTTCGGGAGATGTCTCCTTTCAGTTTAGGTCAATGAACTGCCGTCCATTACCGGAAAACGTATTGAAGTGTTGCCGGAGTGGACGCATAGTCGGGAGACGGCAGATTATGTTTGCTCTCAAGTTGTGCAGCGATAATACGGCACGCTGAGTATGTTGGTATTGCTCAAAGGAAGTGCTATTGAGGCGGGGCCGTGGACTGTTGTTGTGTGGCTTGGTCTGAGCAAGGGCGGGCGCGTTGTTGAAATGTCGTGGAATGGGGAAGTTGGTTTGGCTCTGTCGTGGGCGCCGGTGAGAAAATGCTGGAGAGAGCTGGAGAAAGCTGGAGAAAGCTGGAGGAAAAGAGGAGTGCAGTCGCTGGCAGACAAAGGCGCACAGAAATCCGGTCAGGCGGGAGCACAGAAGCGAGTCGACCAGAGTTGTCGTGGTTATGGAGGGATGCACATGCGCGGGCGGTTTGAGGGCATGGGCCGCAGCGGTAAGTGTATTGTACTGTTCTTGGTGGCAGGGTAGTTCGGCTCGTCGGGATGGTGTGCGAGCAGAGTGCAGTGTGACGCACGGCGGGAAGAGGGAAGGCTGTGACAGGAAAGACACCGACTACAAAGGCGGTGATGGAGGCAAAGAAGAGAGGGCCGGGCGCCGGGCGGAGGTGATTGTAATCAGTGGCCCGAGATGGTGGTGGTGTGGGTGAAGTGGCCGAGACTTGACGACCCAGAAAGCTGGGACGAGGCACTCATTCACAGCGGCGCCGCCAAAGTCGAGAGGTGGTTCGGGCAAACAACCCGCCAGGCCCGCCTCGAGGCCGAGAGGCCAGTCCAAGGTATTCTAGCGCTTTGGTGGCGCTGTAATTAGCTTAAAGGCTGGTACTGGTAGGGATTAGCGCCGTCAACACTTGGATCCCTGGACTCGCTGTCGAAAGGTCTCGCCCACAGACTTGGCTGGATGTGGTGCTGGTGGTACTACCGTGCGTGCTAGCCCGTGCTTGCGTCGCGGCCCTGTTCTGCAGAGGCTCCAGAAGAGAGCGGAACGAGGGCTCAGTGAGGAATGTCGAGTGTCACTAGTGACGAGGTAGCGTTGGCAATTGCCAGCTAATGGCCTAGCCTGGTGGGATGGTGGACGGAAGGCCGGCTAGTCTGATGATGAGCAGGAGGAGACAAGGAGAGGATCCAGAGGGCCCTGCCTTCCCTCCAATGCGATTTCGCGCGTGGAAGCTTGGTGGTGCTGCGGCGAACGATCCTGGCAATCCGGCCTTGCGCGCTGCTGATCATCCACATTGTTGGCAGGAGACGACCGGATCTACACAAGACGGCGGCCGCGGACTTGGACGAGCTGAAGCATCAAGACGGGTCGCCACTGGTAGAATAGGTACAAACGGCCGGAGGCGAGGGACGAAGGCGGCCGGGAGGGGCTTGCCAGCTGGCGGCCTACTTGCCTCTTTTGCTGCCAGCTGCCAACTGCCAGCTGTCCAATATGCAGTCGTCGAGACAAGAGCGGCACAGTCTGTAACCTACATACCATACTAATCAGGTAACTACTGGAGTACATGCCCGTTCCCGACTTGCCGACCTACATTATTACTCGTCCATTGTTGCCTGCATATGCATCATGGCTGCATCCTTCAACATCGACACGACACGCCATGGCTTCATGCAAAAATCTCGCCGTCTCCATCGACCAGCCTGATCGTTGCCCGTTGCTCGTCAACCGCTACCCCATGTTGCCCATCAACCCATCACGATGACGCATCATGGCCCTGTCAACGCCCAGTTATGCCCATTGCTAGTCAGTCATCCATGCAAGTCGCGCGCAGGAAGTTCCACGCAATTCCAGCGCCAGGCTACAGAACCTAAAAAAAAAAATGGCGCCACGTCCGAGGAAGTAACCAGACAGCGAGATAGTCATTTTCGCCTTCTGATCTTTCTGGCCGGGACACCCGCGAATGCTTTATCGAAATTGCGGTGAATGACGCAGTTCCCCAGACACGGCCGGCATCCACGACGCTTGAATAGCCGACACACGACACAGCTCAACCACATCCAACCAACCCATGCAGGCATCCGAGAGCAACTGTCAGCGCTTCCAGTTGATGCCCAATCGAATGATGCGCATTAATGAGAGCCCCGCCGCCTGCTGCCTGTGGATCAAGACACTCCTAGCAATGTTCCACCCAAATATGCCGCACAGCGTTGTAAACCCCGCCGAAACCCTGTCCAGCAGTTTTATTATTATTACCAAGGCGCCCGGTGATACGGGTGACATATTGCAGACAAGGACGGGGGTCGACGCAAGCAAGCAGGCAAGCAGGTTCGCAAAGCTGGGCAGGTCTAATAAACATTGCATGCGGGCCTTGCCTCGGCGGCCTCGGCGCTCTGATATCACGGCTGTGGCTTGAAGCTGTCCTTTGACTGACCGCTCGCATGTCCATCCCGCACCTTTCTACGGCGCTGCCGGCTCAGCCTCCGGCAACTGGGGGCGGTAGTTAGCGCCTGGTGCATTGTACTCCCACACAGAGACACATGTACAGATCCTTACAGTAAATATACTGATACAGTGCTAGTGTTAGCGTCTTCGCCAACCTGATTAGCCTAGTTCTCCCGCAAAGCTTGTCTTTTTTTGGGTGCCTGGCAGAAGTAGTTTCATGCAGAGGGGGGTGATACCTCGACAGGCGACGGTTTAGATCTAGAGATAAAGTAGGGCCGTAGGATAACGTCATTATTAGTATTACAATCGGAATGTAATAAGACCCAGCATCCTGGCAACTGTCAGTTCTCGACTCGGCTAATGCCGCGTTCGCGTCGCGTTACATCCAAGCAACGGCGGTGATAATAAGACAGGCTGTTATTAATTGATATTGAAAAACTAAGAAGATTGAAGAAGATTAACGCAAGCAGAATAAGAAGGATCAAAATACTGCCAATTATAGGTGTATATCGCTCAGCTCCACTTGAAAGCTCAGCAACAGTGTCAAGCTGCCACTGATCTGTCAGCTGAGTTTACGGTTTACCGCCTTTTTTGGCTCATCTCACGTTGTCGCCGAGAGCCCGAGCGCCACCGACGGCTGGAATCGCAGCTCGGCAAGCAGATCGGACCTGTGACCTTGGTAACCTGACCGCTGCTGCTGCTGCACCCCAAAGTGTTTTGCTTTCGTTGAGCTGCGCCTTGTCTCAATTTGGGCATATTGTCAACTGTTTTACCTGCCTGGTGCTTTCTTCATACCTTGATTCAACTACTTCCTTCGCGCTGTTTCAACCTCTGCAGAAAATAGGGTCGCCCCCGCACAAAGGACCCTGATCAGCCTCGCCACTTACAACAGACATCACCACCTGCCCAACTTTGCCCCACCCCGCACCGGTCCTTTTGCCTTGGTCGGAGCGCTCTGAGTGACACGAGTTAGTCTCATGATGGCAATCGCATGCATACACCTCGCTTCCGTTGCCAGTTCGGAGACATTCTGAGCACTCTGCGGCTTTCTGGTTATTCACTGTATTGCTGTATACTATAGTTGCACGCCGACAAGACCTTGCTCGCCCATTCACTTACACGAAGCTTGAGACGCAGACGTGTACCCAACTACCCCGTCTTTGGAGGCTCATAACTCTGATCTAAGCTATAAGATACAAAGATGCAATCTCCCGTCGTAAGCACCTGAAAATACCCTGGCCCATCATGCATAACGTTCCATGATGCGCCGAACCCGCTTCTCGAAGCGTTTAGCCCGAAGACTGCCGCAGCAACGTGTTCATCGGCAGCACCTCATTTCGCTGCAGCTTCTGGTTGCACAGCAGCTGGCAATGTCGGGCTTCCTTCTTCTTTATTGGAAGCCCCTCTGGGCCAACTAGTGTCCGCAGGTGGCTGCTTGGGTGCCAGTCTCTGGCTGCAGTGTAACCGAACGAATGCGGAGCTTCTTAAAAAGCTTCAAAATTGTTTCGGAAGTGGTATGCCACTTGGCATCGAAGCCGCATTTAAGCACGATGTGCGCCGATGCGTTCGACTCCTCCTGGTCGAGCCTCCAGATGTGTAGCTTGTGCACGGAGTTAACCCCGGGTATCTGAGTGCATCGCATGTTAGTGAGGCTTCAGATCGTTTCTGTGGCTGAATCTTACCTTCTCGATGCATTCCTGCACATCCTTGATGTTAATTCCCTCGGGCGCAGCCTGCATCAGAATCCGCAAAGACTTTCTGAGCAACGGTATGGCGGTTGAAAAAATCATGATGGCAATGAAAACTCCAATAACTGGATCGGCATAGTACCTCTTCTCGCCTTCCACTCTCCAAATTATCAGTGCCGAGACTATCACGCCAACGTTGTTGATCGCATCACCAACAACGTGAGTAAATGCGCCCATCATGCCTAGATCTTTTTGACTGTGCGCCGCGGAAGCCACTTTGTGCTTGTGTTCTATCTGACTAGCGATTGACTGCTCAAACAGTTAGCACGATCATCGATTGCCGATATAACAACACTTACGTTAGACGCCGAGCCTTCGTTGTCGCCGCTAGCAAAAACTTGAGCTTCAATATCTTCTTCAAAAATTCGAGTCTGGTTTCCTTTATCGTTGTTATGGTCGCTGTGGCCGGTCCCGTGATTTTGTCCGTGGTCGTGATCGTGTTCTGATGGATGGTCAGCAACGCTTTGGTAGGGGACAGCTCTGTCACTAACCGTGCAAAAATGACAATACTAGCACATTCAGTGCAAGCCCAACACATCCAATGATCAGGACGAGTTTCGGGTTCTCGATCGCTATGGAATCATCAGCATAGAAGAAGTGCGACGGGCAGCGAAATACTGACGGGTAATATGGACGAATCGTTCGATCGCTTGAACCAGAATGCCAGTTCCAATTGCTAGAACAAAAACGGCATTGAAGAAGGCACCCACGGGTTTAGCTCGCTGCCATCCAAATGTATAACCTGGCGGCGCTGGAGTAGATCCTTCGGAAAGCTATACATATGTGAGAATGGCTATTTTGAACGAAGAAATTCATCACGTACCTGATGTGCCGTCAGACTGACAACGAAGCCCAACAGGTCACTCAGCTATACGCTGGTTAGATAAGTCAACCAAGATTTGTACATGGGCCGCTCACATTATGGAAAGCATCCGCAATCAGAGTAAGCGAATGCGTGTAAAACCCAGCTGCGAGGTGTCAGTTATCAATCTACCCTTGTTTGCATTGGCGACTAACTTGTAATCTCAGCGACGAAAAAAGCCGACGAAATTGCAATGGTCGCAATCAGGCGGTTCCGACGATCGAAGCGAAACCGGCCCATGGTAGTGAGAGATTGTGAGATCTCAGACGAAACGAACGGTTCTTTGTCGATTATTCAGAGCTACACTTCAGATTGCTGTTGTGTATTCGCCTCAACAGATGTCGCTGCAGTTTGAGAAGAGTTCCAAATTTACGGAAATTCAGTTGAAGCTTCTATGTCTGTGTGGCTCTTTGACCGAAAATTGCGGGAAGTGGAAGAATATAAGCATGCAAGGTTGGCTTTACGCAGTCACCGACTCACTTAGATTATCGGCCTGTGAAACCGAAGAGCCAAACCAAACTAAGCGCCTCTTTCTCGAGTGAGACACGAATTCGGGGCTGTGATTCACTTTGGAGCAAACTTTTATGAATGGAACGCAAAGGGGTCGCGATTCGCTCGCCCCCCTACCGCGCTGGAATCGCCGACAGCCCCGGCATTCTTTTCGCCTGGCTCTATTAATCGAGTTTCTCGTGTCTAAAAGGAGTGTCTAAAAGGAAAACTTTCGGTCGACAGCCGTCGCGGGCGCCGTCGCATGGCCGATGCTTCACGCGGGCGATGCTTCGAGGCGTGTACAAGAAAACCATGCTCAAAGTGTTTGCACAGTTACTGGCGCTATGGAACACACCAGGTAGCATGGTTTGTCACGGAGATATCAGAGTCCGCAGTGCCACGTCAGTGTATCTTGTGGACAGTGACTCCGGAAGCCCACGGTGACATGGGGAACTTTAACCTTCGACGTCATGCTGGGAGCAACCTCGCGACAAGCCACTACGAAACAGTTGGTGCTAAATCTGTCCAGACTCCGCATCATTTTGGGCGAAGTATGGGATGAGGCTTGGACTGGTGGTCGCTAAGTTAGACTGGTTCACTATTTATGAAATGGATGCGCGCCGCCGCATTTTGCGTGGTGGCGGGTTAAAAGGTTGAGCAAGCTTGAGAGTCCCAAAATGGAAGGCGGTATGAGGTTTACCCACCATAGCTCTGGATTCTGCCGCGCCAGCCATTAACGACTCATCAACAGTTGCATGCCAAGCTCATTCAATTGCAGCGCCGTCGCTGCACGCATAAAGCTATACTACAAGAGTCATGCTCCGGCAATTGCCTTCGTATGATATTAATATCGCGACCAGTCGCTAGTCGGTCCTCATGTCCCGCAATGTCAGCGCCACCCCGCGCAAGGGACCGCCGTGGTCTCACCTTCGCGAACCCGTAACGCCTCGCATTGATCGCAAAGCAACGTCATCGCCCAGCTCCATCGCCAGCACGTCAACTCGATCCACCTTGCGAGAGGACAGGATCCGCCGAGTCGAGCGCATCTGCACGGTCGCAGTCGCGGAGGGATACATGCGCGATGAGGTACTCCTCAATCTCGACACAGTGGGGCCGGAGGTACGGCCGGGGATGTTGATGGCCATATCCGCGATCAAATCCGAGTCCGCGAAAGCTTCAGGCGGTCACGGCAGCCTGAACAGGCAACCTTACGATGGAAATGAGGCAGCAAAGGCGGCTGCGGCGCTGGCTAAGGACCGGACCGCGCTCGGCCATCGCTACATTTTTGTTGTCAAGGACATGTCCAGAGAAATGAAGGGCCGCAACCAAGATGCAGAAGTTTGCATCGCCCGCCATATCTCGGATGCATTTGGCATGAAACGAGGCACCCAAGTTCTTCTTACTCCCGTTGATGAGTACCATCGCGCCATGGAGGCATCACACGTTGAGCTCTGCTTCAAAGACGAATATTTGTCTCGCTCAGACATGTGGCGCCTGGCCGTTGACGAACTTACAGAACGCACAGTCTACAAAGGGCAATCGGTATTGTTCATGGGCACCATCAAAGCTCAAGTCACTGCTGTTTTTGTTGAAGGTGAGAGCGTGCACTCTGGTCTCTTCGTTCGCGATACCCGACCCATCTTCCGAAGCGAATCCGCCAGATATGTCTTGTTTATCCAAATGGCCAGGGAGATGTGGGATTTTGATAATGAGACGTCCGGGGAGATCATGTTCAACCGCGTCGTCAACGGCTTCTTGCCTGCTTTGTTCAAGCGCTGGGCTTTGCTAAAGGTGAAGCATCTGGTCAGCATTGTCTTGTTCGCGCGCGTGGAATACGACACTGGTCTTGCATCTGACCTGGCAAGCGATGGCCTGCTAGATGACTATTTCACTGGGGTGCAGCCCTTTGACAACAAGCGACCATACAAAGACTTTTACCGTGTGGTTGTTAGCGACATGGCTAGCGGTGAATGGACCAAGATTCTGTACCAGCTCAAGAGAGAGTTCAACTTCTTTCGCAGAGATATTAGCCTCCATCACCAGAATGTGCCCCTTGCCAGTGGAAACAAGACCAGTGATGCAGAGAATGAAGAAGCATTAACAGCGCTGACGCGCATCAAAGCTGAACCTTCTCTCGCCATTCATGGTAACGTTCTGGAAGCCATCCACCTCGCTTCATCCCAGTATGCCCATGATTACATTGATCGAGATCTGAATAGAACCGGCATCTCGATCGCTGTCATCACGCCAGGTCCAGGCATTTTCGAGGTTAATTATGAAACCTTGCGACGCACAACAGAGGCACTCGTGGGTAATGGTATAGGCATTGATCTGATTTGCCTACCAGGAATGCCTCTTCACTCCGTTCCGCTCTTCAAGTACCGAAATCCTCATTATTCGGATGAGAGTACCAAACACCAAAACGCTCTTTCCAGATCGTTCCATAGCCACAACAGCACGGGAAGCCATCCAACCCCCATCATTGGCAGCTACCAGTCATACTCCGAATCCTTTTCCCCCAGTAAAATATCTCAGCATATGATGAAACACGTTGAGTCACTTGCATCATTGCGAAACTCGGAAGAATGGAGTTGCGCTCTGCCTCAGTGGCTACATGTCTCCTTCTGGGCGGGCTCTGACGAGTCTTTAGCATATGAAGGCATCGCCTTGTCTGTATCAACTGCCAAAGGCAAGAATGAGGACGATTTTGACATGCGATGCCGAATGTATGGACTTCAAATGAGAAGCGCGCTAGACACCAACGAGATTGAGACAGCAGCCTTGAGCTCGGACCCCAACTTTCCCACGAACCCATCGCTATCGTCCAAGAAAAGACAGGATAGTGCGTCGGAAAGCCTTTACGTGCCCTCCCGCCGGGCCCAGGAAGCCCTCGGAGACACTGTATATGGCTTTCAAAAGTTCGTACCAGAGAAAATAGCGCGCACTGGAGATTTGACACTCTGGAAAAAGCTGCAAGCATTTGATGATTCTCGAGCCAAGCTCTCATCAACTCCAAAACGCCGGCCACAGCATCACAAGCCAGCCATCGACATGGAGGAGATACCACGGAAATATCTAGCCGATGATACCGCTTTGCTTGGTACTTCTGTTCCGGATCGAATGACGCTTCAGCCTCAGCAGTATTCGACCAGCCGCAAGTTCTCTATGGCTGAAGCAGAGCGTCCACCAACGGCTTCCGTTCAAAAATCGCCCGAGCCGCCCAAGAAGAGCCTCAGCAAGGCGCCCTCAACGTCATCTTTTACTGCTAGGCAGCCCAAATTGATGCGTCACATTAGCCTCGGGCAACGCGGCTTTGGCATTGCTGCCCCAAAAGCAGCTATAGCGGAGCTCAAAGTCGAGACTGTCAATGCATCGCCAGCATTTTCTTCCGAGATACGGGCGTCTCCCAATTCCCTGTCCCTCTCTGACATAAGACCGTCAACACCACACAGTATACGAAGCCAGTCGTCAACACTCACTGCCAAGCGAGTCAAGTCAATAAAGTCTGGTCTGACTGAGCTTGCCTCAGAGACAGCGCCATCAACCCCAAGCATTCCGATTGCGCATAAAGAAGGGCACACCCAAGATGGCCAAGCCAACACATTGAAGCCACCAGCACCGGCCTTGACGCCATCTAGGTCGCGCGATAGACTTCGGGAAGATCGAGACCTGCGCTATTCAAATTTCATTCGGACTGAGGATGACCAAAAGATGTACAACAGCAAGCTGAGAGCTGGTGTCGCTCCCGGGATGCAATTGCAACCCGAACTGCCAACTACGCTGTCTCCAACAGCGGCGATTACCCCCTGGCTTACCTTGCTGAACCCCTCACACCCAGAGAAATATCGTATCGACGATGCAATTTTATACAGCAGATGGCAGCATGTGTTCCCAAAACCATCCGAAATGAGAACACAAAAGTGGAAAACCCTTTGCTGCCCTGCGTCGGTGCCTTTAACAACGGAGTACTTTCCTTCCAAGGCGCAATTTGACGCCGAGTATCAGCGACACCCCTACATCGTGGACCAGAATACCGATGATGACGACGAGCCCTTGTCACGGAGGGATTTCATGAAGGAATTAATCAGTCTGCGCTTCTCACAAGGGTTCCAAGTTGTCGTAGGCTCTGCCGTTGCAAAAGCCTTTGGGCAGAAGATGATCAAAATTGCGGACATCTTCTCGCGAGATCAGACCTTTGAAGACGGGAATAGCGTCTTCATGTCAGTGGGCAACACCATCCACCAGCTTTCCTGTGTCAATAGCAGCGAAATTGAGGTCAACATTTTCCTTAGAAAGCCCGCGCAAACGGCCGCCTCTGATTTCTCAACATCGTACAAACCCGCCATTCAAACGTTGCTGGACTTGACCTACCAAACAAGACTGATTGAAATCCTCAATCCCAAACCAGAAAGGAACTGGAACACGATAGATTCATACTTGGCCGGCCACCACGAAGAACTTATGGAAAGCTTGCGGTTCTGGCGAACTAGATATGTGCTTATCCCTCTGGGCATGAGATATTCCGCCTCTTCTAAGAATCTCGAAGATAATCCCGAAGAGATCCGCATCGAAGGAATTCAGAAACTGGCTCAGATGTGGAAGAAGCATCGCTACGTTTCGGCTTCAGAACGCAGATTTCAGGGCCAAGATCGGAGTCGTATTCTGGACAGTAGTCCCTTGAATATTATTTACAAAACCGACGATCCTTCGCTAGTTGTTGCAGCGGAGCTTGGCAATCTCCCAACGCTTGAGAGCGTCGAGTATTCTTCGAGCAAAGGAAATCTGATTGTTCGAAAAGATCTCTTTCGACGAGCAAATCTGAACCTAGCAGCCTTAGCCGAAGCGGTGCAGCAGCCCATTGAAAACGGCGGAGTCCCTCTGCGAAATAGGCGTTGGCATCTCCGAACGCACACTAATTCCTTCATCGGGTCAGACATGACAACCTGGCTGTTGAAAAACTTTGAGGATGTTGATAGTCGTGAGGAAGCAGAAGATCTAGGCAGAGCGCTCATGGTATTAGCGCCGAAAGACAAAGAGAAGGGCAAGGAGGAGGAAGCTGAAAAGGGCGGTGATGTAAAGAATGAAAAGCCGCGTGGCCTCTTTGTCCACGTCGAAAAGAGGCACAAATTCCGCGACGGAAACTACTACTACCAGATCGCGCCAGAATTCGCCAAGTCTCAACCCGGCTGGTTCGGTAGTAAAAAGAAAGATGCCGTGGCGTCACTGGCCGATAACAACGGCCGCGACTCGCCGCGAGCCTCTGCTTCTCGCTCTGTCCCTGCTGCTGAGGAGTTCTCCTCTGGGATGCCTTCTCCAGGCGGCACGCAGCTGCTTGGTGCCAACAAAGCTCCAACACTCAACCAACCGATCGTTCAACTTAGCAAGGTTTTGAAGTACGATGTGGATCATCGGAAAAGATCATATCGTGCTGAACGGATCGATTTGCACTACGATCGCTTGCACAATCCAGACAATTGTTTCCATGTCCGTATCGAATGGATGAACACCACTGCAAAACTCGTCCTAGATTGTGTCGAGCTATGGGAGCGCGAAGCCAGCCAATACGGTTTGCGCCTCGTGGAGGTGCCTATCAAAGAAGCGAGTCGGATAACGGAAGCTAATCCCTTCCGCAAACCACACGAAATTGAACTCGTCGTTCCGCCACCAGACCAGATGCCAGAGACGTACCTCGACCCGAACTCGCTTGGTCCGGCCAGGGTGCATAGCAAGCACTTTTACCAGACTGCGATTCTCAAGCACTTTGACTTTGTGCTGGACATGGAGGCCGCTTCGAGCTTTCCCAGTAACGTGGACGTACGGTACTCGTGGGGCAAGCCGGACTTTAAATACACGCAATATATCCACCGGACCGGTTTGCTGCTGGCTCAAATCACCGATGAAGGCCACTTTATTGTGCTAGCCAACCGACTCTATAGTAAACGGGTTTCTTTGGCCAGAGAAAAGGAGCTTCGGGTGCAATCAAACGTGGAGATTGCCCCATCATCAAACGCAGAAAGGAGCGCACGTCTCTTGTCCATGGGCGGCTTCGCGTCCTCGATGGCCATGGCCATGGCTGAGCCCACGCCCATCTCCTCGCCGATTGCGCGTCCCACCTTTGGCCATCTTTCACCCGCCGTGGGGCCCAGCGATGGTCATTCTCTGGGTACCTCGCAACCACGGCCTTCGCATCCGCCGCATCGCGACAGCAGCAGTCACCCGCAACATCCCCTCCACCACTACCACCGTTACCTCCACCCGCTGCACCAGCTCATGGAGCCCGAGGCCATCAAGGATACGCTGGAAGCCTTCTGCAAAGACGCGGAAGCGCTCGAGTCGTTTTACCGCGATCTCCTGGAGCGCGGGGAGCGCGTCCCGGGCACCCCGATGACGGTGTCCACGGTGCTGTCGGTGCCCGCGCTGGACCCTCTGCCCGAGTCTAGCATTCCTTCGCTGGGCTTGCCGCCGGGTGTGCTGTCGGCCCACCAGGAGCACTGGCACGGCGCGGATGGCAATGGGAGTGTTGGCGGTGGTGGTGGTCTACCGGCTAACATCCGCAACTCCATCGGCAGCCCAATGTCCATCTTGCGTCGCGGCAGTGTTCAGTATGACGGGCTGGGGCTCGGCTCGAAGGGAGGTACCAAATAATAAATTAATATGTAATGGGAGGTATATAAAAAGCCTGATGAGTGATGAGAGTAGTACAATAAAAATTCGTTGTACATTATTTGTGAATATAAACTTGTATACTATGGCCTTTTAGGGTAAGCTTTTAGCAGCGCCAGGCCGAATCACGTCGAGTGTCAACCCATGAGTTGCTATCATCGTGTATTTACTAGCAAACAGCCTAACTGGGTAGATAGATATGAACGCTGCCTTTCCCCTCCTTCACTTATGCAGAGAAGCCCGCTTGAGCTGCCTAGGATGTGCTGTCACGACATAAACCTCAACTGCGCAAAAGCGATTGTGGTACGACCCGAGCGCGCGCGAATCTTTCTACTTCGATTCGCTTTCGCGGGTGACAAACCGGTCGCCGATGAACAGGGCGTCGATGCGCGTCTTGCGGAACGTGGCAATAGCGTCAGCCGGGCTGCAGACAATGGGCTCGCTGTCGTTGAAGGACGTGTTGAGCACCATGGGCACCCCAGTCAGCTCTGTAAAGTGAGAAATGAGCTCGTAATACAGAGGGTTGCGCTCGCGATTGACCAGCTGCACGCGCGCGGACCCGTCCTTGTGCAGGACGGCCGGTATCTTGTCCCGGTGCGCCGGGTTCGCCTGGCAGGCAAACAGCATAAAGTCGTAGCTCGCCGAGGGCTCGCCGAGCTCGAACCACTGGCCGGCGGGCTCGGCCAGCACGCTGGGCGCAAAGGGGCGGAACGTCTCGCGGTGCTTGACCTTGACGTTGAGCATCTCGCGCGTCTCGGCGCTGCGCGGGTCGGCCAGCAGCGAGCGATTGCCCAGGGCCCGCGGTCCAAACTCCATCCGGCCCTGGAACCAGGCCACAATCTTGCCGTCGGCCAGCATGCGCGCCGCGTCGAGGGCCGGCGAGCTGGACTGCTGCGGCGACAACCCGGCCGTTTCGTACGCGGCGAGAATCGCGGCGTCGTCGTACTCGGGGCCGAGGTACGGCGTGTCGGAAGCCAGGTTCGTCGGGCCGCCCAGGTTCTGATTCAGTTCCAGCGCGGCTCCCATCGCCGTGCCCGCGTCGTGGGGCGCCGATGGAACGAAGATATTGGTAAAAAGCCCAGATTCTTTAATGGCCATGTTGCTGACACAGTTCAGAGCCACGCCTCCTGCCAGGCACAAGTTCTTCGAGTCAACCACCTCACGGAGTTCTTTGGTGAGTGCGAGAAGGGCCTCGTCCGTGGCGACCTGCAGAGTGGCGGCCACGTCGTAGTGATGCGTCTCCAACGGCATGTCCGGTTTGCGCGCAGGCCCAAACAGCGCCTCCAGACGGTCAAAGTCAGGCAGGCGAAAGTTGGCCGTGGGCTGGTCAATGGAATATCCGCCCACAACATCGTCGGTACGCATCAGCTGCGCAAACGCGTCTTTGAACCTGGAGGCGTCACCATACGCCCCCAAGCCCATGACTTTGCAGGCGTCGTATTCGGAGAAGCCGAGGTACTTGCTAATCTTTTCCCAGATGAAGCCGATGGAATGGGGGAACGGCACCTCGCGCACAATGGTCATGCCGGTCTTGTCGCCGCGCGCGAGCAGGGTGCACGCGGACTCCCCGATGCCGTCGGCGACGAGGATGGCGGCGTCTTCAAAACCCGACGGGTAGAAGCTGGACGCCGCGTGCGAGAGGTGATGCGGCATGAACTTCAGGCGCTGTCCAACGGCCGCGCCAAAGTGAGTGGCCAAGGCGTCGGGCACCGAACGCAGGCGGGCAAGAAAAGTCTCCTCGCCTTCCTTTGTGCCCCAGTCCCCGGCTTCCGTCTGGTCATCCAAGACGAAGTCGCGCTCGCGCAGATCTGGGTCGAAGGAGTAGGCAATCGCGTCCAGATCGTCTGCCTTGATGCCAGCGGTTTCGAGGCAATACCGAATGCTCTCAAGAGGCAGCTCGTCGGCATTATCGACTCTGGCCGACTTGCCATGCTTGACTCGGCAGAAGCGTTCCTCTTCGACCGCTGCCACCACTTTCCCGTCAACGATCAATGACGCGGCCAACTCATGGTAGGCCGCGTTGACTCCGAGGATCTTCATCTTTCTCGGTCTTCCTTACTCACGTTTTGCGTATGTGGCTATCTTTCCTAGACTCTTTTAGACTGGCTGTCTCATGAAAAAGCTGCTCGTCTCGAAAGAAGGTACAAGTTCGGGCCTGACTGAAGGTGGCTCTGTAATGGTACTGTGGCCGTAATGAAACGACTCATGGCGCAAATCCTTGGCCTTTAAATAAGCAGAACCGGGCCCCAACGGGCTCTTGCGTTGGGTAGAAAGGCAGACAACAAAGTAGAGCTTTTCTATTGTCAATAAAAGCAAAATAGCGGGTTCCTTCGGTCAAATTTTATGCAAGGCAATCCTTTCCTGCTCATCCCATTCACGTGTCCGTTCGAGAATGACGAGACTCACGATGTTCCCCGCGTTCACCCAAGACCGAATCGAACCGCAAGCCGTTGCTGTCTCCCTAGAAAGTGTACCGTTGCGATCCTTCCCCGCCAATCACTGTCACATCATTGCCCCAATATCCCACCGCATGTCCCCCGGGACGGGGATGCACTTTGCATCCAGCCGGATCAGATGACCAAGCTCATTCCTCTTTGCATAGATTTTGCAATATCGCTGTAGTTTGGACGCGTCATTGACTGCAGTATATGCAGAGGCTCTGCTGATGTTGAACCCCGCACTGCGTCCACATCGTATTTTCATCAATAGAGAAGGCGGCAGAGCGCATTGCATTGCATTACTTGGCCCAGACTGGCTGTCACAATAAGCCGCAGCTTTCCATGGTACAGAGTGTGTGGCTGTGTCCTGGAGCCCAATAGCGGCCAGATGTCCTCATATCCTTGCGACAAGTATGATCTTGTATAAGAACAAGAGGGGGTGAATCGGCCAGCCAACTCGATGGAGCTACTCAATCGATCCAGCTTGTATTAAGATAAGACAGCTAATAATCTGATCAGCACCCGCTAGCCCTATGCGTGGCTGTCAGTCGCTTCCTCTCCACAAACGGCGACCTCATTGTGCTGGCATGGGAAGGCGGGGTAATTCGGCAAGCTGAAAGATACAATGCTGTCATCTGCAAGCTGAAGCATCTAAAGCCGTAATCCGTAGCCTGAAATGCAAAGTCGTCCTGCCGGCATTTGCCATGGCACCACCGCCAGGACATTGACCCAGCGCCTCAGTGACATGTTCATGCAGCTGTGGGCGATGCCGCGCGCGATCAGCAGGGTGCAGCATCGTCGTATTCAACAGTCTGGCAAGGTGCACGAATCATATATCGCCCGCATCTATGGCCTGCATCTGTCGCCCGCATCTGTCGCGCGTCCTTGCGAGCCACGAATCACGCACTGCAAAACAATATGCCAAGGTCATAGGCCGCAGCTCATACGATGAGGGCCCAACACTCTATGCTGCCAGGCTCGGTGCAGACTATTGGATCCATCGACGAATATGCCTCGCCGCCCGAGCCTTTTCAGGCTGTTGTGCGTTCATCATTGGTGTGTACGCGAAAGGGAGAGAGTTGTATGTGACAGCTGGCTGGATGACTTGCAAGTCTTGTAGGGTGTTGAAGAAAGAAGTCTTGGAAGCGAGATGCGAGCGTGTCTTTCCGGTGGTCGAGTGGGTACCAAGGCTTGAGCTGGACATCGCCGTGACAGCGCTGCAGGTGAATGCCAATTGGGCGCCCAAAGGACGTAAAATCGTGGTCAAGAATTCCTGAAATCCTAGATCACTCTGTGCCGCAAGGAACTGGCCTGTAAGATGTATCAAGTGGCAAGAGTGGTTACCATGCTTGTGTTTTGATGGCACCAAGTTAAGGAGCGACTAGGTAGTGGTAGTAAATTTGTACTACAAGTTGATAACATTAGAGGCCAAAATATATTGGTCTTAATGTGAAATACAGGAGTACTTATTTAAATGTCTATAGACTATGTTGTTCTATCATCATGTTTGCTACTACAATTGTCTTTATTGCCACCTTTTGCCTGTCACTGCCACTGCTACCATTGCTACTGTTGCTGCAATCACCTCTGTCCTGCTGTTTCCATGACCCAGCTAGACCTGGCTAATTGTTTCTAGATTATCTTTGTATTTGAAATCGACACCTCCGTAGTTTGGGCCTTTTTGACAACACCTGATCGAATTGAGACAGAAGTGTTGAGTCTGCCTGCCGTCGCAGACCCACCTCGTTCTCGGAACAGACCCGCCTCGTGCTCGTTTGCCAAAATCAACCAACGCCCAAACTCGGCTGGACCGCGCGCTGCAATCATCTGTCGCATAGAAGTGGACAATGGCGACCGATCAGGATAAAGAAGACAAGGCGGCGCTTGATGCGCTCGAGTCGGAAGCCAAAGAATGGGAGAAGGTATGCCAGCCCAACCTGGCGCCCGTCTGTGTCGCGCGACCACTGAGTGTCACTAACCAGCAATCTCCAGGATGCGGAAATCGACAGAATATTGAAAGCCTTCCGGCTGGATGCGTACGACCCCTCCTCTCCTATTCTTTGTCCTACAAACAGCACCTAACCACCGTGACAGGTATGCGGTCCTCGATCTCCAGCCCGGCGTGCCCGCCTCCGACATCAAAGCCACCTACCGCAAAAAGTCGCTGCTCATCCACCCCGACAAGTGCAAGAACCCGCTGGCGCCCGACGCCTTTGACCGGCTGAAGAAGGCGCAGACGGAGCTCATGGACGAGAAGCACCGGGAGCGGCTCGACGAGGCCATTGCCGACGCGCGCATGCTGCTGCTCCGCGAGCAGAAGCTGACGGTCGACAGCGAGGAGCTCAAGACGGACCTCTTTGCCAAGCAGTGGCGCGACAAGGCCCGCGAGGTGCTCGTCGACAACGAGCAGCGCCGCCGCCGCCAGGTCAAGGCGCAGATGCAGGAGGAGGGCCGCGAGCAGCGCAAGCAGGACGAGGAGATGGAGGAGCGCAAGCGCAAGCGCCAGCACGACCAGGACTGGGAGGCCACCCGCGACGAGCGCATCAGCAGCTGGCGCACCTTTCACAAGGGCAAGACGACGGGCACTGCTGCTGCCGCCGCCGGCGGTGGCGACGACGAGCCTGACAAGAAGAAGAAGAAGAAGGTGAAAAAGTTGAAGCCTATTGGCTGAGGATCGAGGCGATCCGAGATGGCGGCCGTGGGGGAAAGAGAACGGCCCACGCGCGGCGTCGCGTCCGAAGGCAGCCGCCAATTTTCAAAATCTTAAATAACGACCATTTTATTGATACCCAAATAAAGAACAAGAGGCTCATTGTATCCTCACCACCATGCAACAGCATATCACCTTCAAATATAGTAACCGGGGCAAATCATGTAAATAATACAACGACTATATTTAAAAGCAGGGGGGGATTTTGTCTCTGACTAGGTTAGATTGGTCTCTCCATATACAATTGAGAATTTGCTTCTATTAGCATGACACAGCTTGCGCGCGCCTTGTCCCAACACACGTCAACCCGCGCTGCCTTCCCCATCAGCGTTTTTTTTTTTGTTACAGAACAAGCACATGTTATGCCGGCCAGTGGGAAACAAAACGCCTTTTCTATATCTCCCAATCTTCCGTCTCTGTCTCTCTTTTATCAGAGAATAAATACCGTTATTTTTTAAAACACCTTTGTGAATGCAAGAAGAAAAAGGATTTGCAGGTCTCCCATGACGAGTGCAGGACCTGCGGCGCGGTACGAGGCCGACGCTTTAAATATGGTACAAGGGGGGGTTTTGTCAATATTCTTCTGGAAATCTAGGCAGAGTCCGAATTCTTCTTTGGCGCCGCCTCGTCGTCGCCCTTCTTCGTCGAGGGCTCTTTGCTGGACTCTTTGCTGGAAGCCGTCGTCGTTTCGCCGTCGGGCGTCTTTTCATGCGCCGGGTGGTGCGTCATCTTGTGCCACACCGACTTCAAGAAGCCTTCGTTTTCGTGCGAGGCGGGATCCTCGGTAGGGGGTGCGTTTCTAGTGGACGTCAGCAAGTCAAGTTCGAGTCTAGTGCGACGCGGATAAAGCTCACCTTGATGGCGAAACATTCATCACACGTCGCGCCGTCTTGTCGTCCATTTCATCGGCAAGCATCTCAACAATGGTGCGCTGGTTGGCGCTGAGGTACTTGGGCATGTTGACTCTAAACTCGACGCGCAGGTCGCCGGAGCCACCGCGTCGGGAGCCGAGGCGCTTCATGCCCATGCCGGAGAGCGTAATCTTGTCGCCAGTGTTGGTGCCGGTGGCGACCTTGACGTTGACAGCGCCATCCAGTGTGGGGATGGAAACCTGGCCACCCAGGAGGGCCGTCGTCAAGGGGATGCTGGCCGTGTGAAGAATGTTGGAGCCTTCTCTCGTGAACTTGGGGTCCTTGGCGACACGGACAAAGACGTAAAGGTCACCGCGCTGGGTGCGGGCATTGGGGTCGGCGGATCGGCCCGTCGCAGGCGCATCACCGGCGCCATCAACTCGGAGTCGCATGCCGTCCTCAATACCGGCGGGGATGTCAACGGTAATATTCTTGCGCTCGCGTACTACACCATGGCCAGAGCAGGACTTGCACTCAGCGCCCTTGGGGATGGTCGATCCGGAACCCTCGCAAGTGCCGCAAGTGGAGGCCATCTGAAAACCACCCTGCATAAAATGCAGACGAGTTCCTGTACCGTTACAAGCCTTGCATGGGGCGCGCTGGGATCCAGTTTTGAGGCCGCTTCCCGTGCAAGTGCCACATTCAACGGTTGGTGTAATGGAGATGGTTTTGCTTGTGCCCTTGGCTGCGTCCATAAATGTGATGCTAGCCTGTACTTCAATGTTTTCGCCAACGAGAATATCCTGCTGGAAAGGATTAGCTCGCCCGCCGCGTCGTGCGCCGCCAAAGGGGCCGCCTTGGCCACCCGTAAAGGCGGAAAATATATCGTCAAAGTTGAAGCCGCCGCCGCCGAAGCCGCCTTGGCCACCACCACCGAAACCATGGAAGGGATTGCCTGCTCCGCCAAAGGGATCGCCACCGGCAGGATTACCGCTGGGGTCGAAGCCGGCGGCTCCGAACTGGTCGAATTGTTCCTTCTTCTTGGGGTCGGATAGAATTTCGTAGGCGGATTGAATATCGGCAAATCGGTCTTTGGCGGAGGTATCTTTGTTGGTATCGGGGTGGTACTTCTTTGCGAGGCCATAGTACGCTTTCTTAATTTCAGAAGCGGATGCGCTCTTGTCGACGCCGAGGGCTTTGTAAGGGTCTTTGGAGGAGAGCTTGTTCGTCGTATGGAAGTTCTAAAGACGTAGATTAGCACCCACCCCCACATGATTTTACAAACTTTGCTGGCGACCACATACGCGTAACGATGAAGGTATTTTGGTGCGTTTTACGCTCGATGACTTGGCGGACGGCGAGGTTGCGCGAGACGGCGCAGTGTGAAGTCTGGCGCATTTCGTCAAGGGGCCGGCAATCTTTCGGGTGGACGCTGCATGGTTGTGCGCCAGGGCGCGCGCAGGCGCCGTGGATTTTAGCAAAATGCTTGAATTCATATCGAAGAGTAGCGCTTCATTTGATTCATCAACTGTCCGATTAACCGAATGGATAGGAGAGGGAGGTTGAGTACAACCAACGCCCGGGATGTGGTTCTAGGAGGTTCTCGCGGGTTGGAGGCTTGACTTTTTTTAGCCGGTCTTAAACCGGGTCAAGCTGCCTCAGGCGAAAATGCCGTCATTAGCCGCCCGATACCGCCCTGAATTGGAAAGCGTGCTACAGGTCGCGATGGACAAGAGAGACGGGACGATTAAAACTGAGGAAAGTTTGAGTTTACTCAAAATGCAATATATGGCCATTGGGGCCAATTTCTTGTATTGTGGTCGACTGTGCTGTAGTGACCTCTGGAGGCGTTGGCGCCTCCACGCTAAAGTGCACGAACCAAAATATCCTGCCACTCAAAAAAGCAGGTGCGTAACAATAGCGATGTCGCCTCTACCCAAGTGGTAGAAGAAAAAGAGAAAATGAATATTCATGCTGCTATAATTTCGAGAAGAGTTGTTGCTTGTCCCAATGCCAGGTATAAAAAATCACCGTAAACGCCGTCGTCATGAATCGTTCCGTTGTCGAGCGTGGCCTGAGCCGAGCTAGTCGGCAAACAGAGCTTCGTTTTTACTTGGCCCTATTATCTTGACAGATTTGCTATGGCGGACTTTGCATATAAAGTCGACAATGACGTCGTTTTCTTGGATGCCGACACCATTGAAGTGCTTGCGCACGGCGAGGGCCAGGTTGTCCTTGTTCTGTCGACGAGCCTTCTTCTTCCGCACCATTGTGGGAGAGTACAGGCCAATGCCGGCTTTTTCTGAGAGGACGTATTCGTGGTATGTGCTCACAAAGGACGTCGCGGATGGTAGGGCGTGTTCTCGTCGGTAGGCGTGCAGGGCGTCTCGTGCGAAGGAGGCCCAGGGGATCTGGTGGACACGGGGAAGGCAAAGTCAGCTTCAATGTCGTGAGGCGGGGGTGCAGGCAAGGGGGCTGATCGTGACTGGACATGCAGAGGGCATGAGGTTTGTGGAAGGTCAAGAGAGCTTACTGTAGGAGGCGCGGGATCGGACAGGCCAGGCGCGGGAGCTGAAGTCGGCGCACTGGTGGGCGCTTCACGAGGTTGGTTGTTGCTGGTCTGGCTGGCGTTGCGGCGCATTTTTGCGGACGATGCTGAAGGGCGTTCTTTTGCAGTAGGGCCGTCTGGCTTGTCATCCTGCCCTCGGGCAGAGATTTTGGGGGGCATGGTTCGTGTGTTGTGCTTGGTGCAGGCGTGGTGTTGGGGAGGAGGAAGAAAGACGAGCAAGCCAGTCCTGCGAGAGACATGGGCAAACAGGCTGTACAAGTGCTACAGTGGTAGGGCGGCCAAAAATTGTAGGGTGGCACGCTAGAGAAGTGAGGCAGGGCGCGCCGTAGGTACTTGTCAGGTTAGATTAGTAGTGCGACTCGCGCAGTGAGCTGGTGTGGGGGCATCACCGCGACCCAGTGGTACGTAGCGCGCCAGCCGTTGAACTTTATGAGGGGTAAAAAAGAAAGTAGAAATAAAAGGCTAATACGTACAAGGCGCCGCATTTAGCCAGTGCCAGTTCCCAACAGTACAGTACTTTGTGAAATGGTATTTGCCAGCGATACTCGGTATCCAAGTGTGTATCTGCTGTTGCCCCGCATGGTGTGGGCGGAGATGTCACTGTGCTGGTGCAGCACCCGGGTGACGGCTGGGCTTGCTCGCAAGGTACTGCTTTCCTGGGTTACTAGAAGAAGTAGGTTAATTATGCCAGTAAAGCTCCGGCAACTCAATGGAGCCTAAGTTTTGCGATTTGAACAAGTCCATGTCGGGTGTTGTACGTGAGGCGAGGGCTGTACGCGGAGCTAGGAGCACCTGGTCGGAGAGTAGCTGGGTTCAATAAAAAGATTCAAACATCAAAAACAATAAAACAAGAATAGTCACAAGAAGGATGAGAGCAGACTGCCCAATTGAGATGCCAGTCACCTTGTTATGATGTAACAGGGCCTTTTGCGTGGAGTAAGAGGTAGGTACCCTATACAACTAGATAGGTATTAATCAGGCGCTGCGCCACGTCAACATTGCATTTGCAATTTCTGCGCGTGCAATATATCCGTACCGAGGAGAGAGAGACAGTGAATATGCAGGATCCTGCACAGCAAAGGCTGGCCGGATACCCCGCACCTGTCATCTCCAACTCGGCTTCTCCAACCGGCAGCCCGCTAACTAGTTAATTATCATGACCATCGCATACATTGGTGGGGCGGCGGTACCGAAACTTTGAAACAGACGGCCGGAAATGTCAAGTCATGTACTCGGTCTGTCCGGCGTACACCGCTGCCCTGGAGATGTTTGCGAGGCAGTCCGACAGACGTCCTAGAGTCACCAGACGTCTAATAAATGTCCTGGCAATGATGGATTATTCGCTGCAGCAACGCCACGCCACGGGCCTAGAGGCTTCCGGCTGCACGGGCGTTGGGGGGTCTTGGCGCCACTTTAACCATCTTGGTTACCTTACCTATGTACCAATACTCTGGCCCTTGGAATTTTATTTCTGGGTCACTCACATCTCAAGCACTGTCCAATGTGCCAGTCGGACCAGTCGGCACAGTTCAGTCTGCCCTGACTTGGTTGGCTACTAAGCTAGCAAGCTACGTTATTAGGTACTCTCAAGAGGTGCCCCCACTCGCTAGCTACCTAGCTTCCTCATGTCTTTTCAGAACAGAGATGCGCCTCGACTCGACTACTCTTCACCAGACATTGTTCTTTATCTAAATGCAACTCAAGACGCCGGATTACAGTGCTTCACCAAATACCTACAAACGCGTCGAGTCCTTGACCCCAATTCGCCCCGCCTCTTCCGCAACCGAATCTTTGCGCGCTTCTCCTCGTCCATCTCCGCTGTATCTGTCGTCACCAACCAAGTGTTGTCGCCACGCCCACTTCCAGCAGTTCTTTTGAGGGTTGCGCCGTCGGAAACTGCAACAGAATACGACCCCCCAAGAAAGAGATTGGTGCATCTTGGATCCGCCGACTCGGCGCCTTTTGCGTGCGTGCATACGCCACAGCTCAGCCGACCTGCCATCAATTGGGTGACGGCAGCCGCGTCGCCGATGCCGTCAAATCATACGCCATGAGACACTGCACATGACAAGACACATATTCAGCATTCTTTGTTGCCGAAGATGTCTGACCCCGCTGTCTCACTGAGCCCCCACAATGGCATGACAAGCCCAGGTCCGGCAAGGAAGCGCAAGAGAAAGAGCCGAAAAGGCCTCGAGAAGAGATTTACATGCGAAATAGATGCCTGCGGCAAGGTCTATTCACGCGCCGAACATCTGTAAGCCTATGCATTCTTTGGGCATTTTCTTCTCAAACTGACCCTTCTGTCTCAGTCAGCGCCATCAGCTCAACCACAGCTCACCTCAGACATTTCGCTGCCAATTTCCCGACTGCAGCCGCACCTTTGTCCGTCCAGACTTGCTGAAGCGCCATCTAGACAGACATGTCGCAAAAGGGACTCACGTGGACGACACAAATGCAGCTACAGCTCGCTCACCCTCGCCACAGACACCCGAGGCGGCCATGCACCATCAGGGGTACGCCCACCCGGCTCATGCGCTTCCCATCAACGATCCGTACCGAATGAGCGCGGGGACCACGAGCCAGTTTGGCAACATTGCCGTCGACTCTCATATGGCCGCCACCAGCACTATTCCCGGAAGAGTAGAAGAAGTTCCGCTTCAAAATCCACCCAATCACAACCCACATCAGGTTGACATGGGCTACAGCTTAGCAACAACAAAATACACACAAGCACCGCGGAGGCAAAGCACATCCCACGAAACTTCGCCAGTCATGAACCACATGGCCATCTATGATCACATGTCCATGGGAGATGCCGGACCAGTCTTTGGTGCCGATGCCGGCCTTCACAAATCTCCCACTGGCGGCATGCCTGAAGACTTTATGGCATACTTGTTTGATTCAACGTCAAATACTTCGGGAGGTGGAAACACTGTGCTGCCAGCAACAGCGATAAAGTGAGAAACCTGGCCCATTTGCCCATGAACACTCGAGCTAACTAGTCCTATAGCTATGGGGATCTTAACCAGAACCAGTATCCGAATAGTAACTCATACCTAGCAACTCAATCAGGACCGATTCAGCAAATAGGGCCGCAGCAAATCATGTCGGTGTACAACCTGTTGGAACCAAATATGCCGGAAGCCAGCATGTCGGATGCCAGGAGTCAAGAACTGTTTGACTATATCAAAGATCGGTTCCACGGCGATGAGAGCCAAGATTCACGCCAGACGAGAGACTCCATTATTTCCGGCGACAGAAGTAGGAGCGACCACATGCTGAGCAAGAGAATGATGCAAGCCTACATCGGGTCCTTTTGGAAGCACTTTAGCGCTCAAATGCCGATACTGCACAAGCCGACCTTTGTCGCCAACAAGACGCCGACGATTCTTCTCTTGGCAATCATGGCTACCGGAGCTGCGTGCCTGGATAAAAAGCGCGGAACCGAAATGACCACGGCTGCAGTGCGACTTTCAAACTTTCTCGTCACGCATCTCCGGTGGGAAGTATTTATGGATGCCGGTTTCCGTCCACCAGCAAAATTATGGGTGTTTCAAACGCTCATTTTCCTGGAGCTGTATGAGAAGATGTGCTCGACGAGAGAATTGCACGAAAGAGCGCACATTCACCACGCTACCACCATTACCCTTATGCGGCGCGGACGCAGCTTGATAGGAAAATCATCCTTTGATTCACCAACACATGCAGTCGGCGCTACATCCACCAAGACTGCAGACGAGCAGTGGGATCAATGGATTATCAATGAGTCAACAAGGCGGGCCGCCTGCGCGGCTTTTACGGTCGATTCACTTCACGCGACCATGTTTGGCCATTCAGTTGTTATGGCCGCTCATGAAATGCGCTTACCGCTGCCATGCGACGATTCGCTTTGGACAGCCACGAGCAGCGCTGAATTCAGCAGGGTGGAAAACAAACTCATGAAGCAAGGTGTGAAGCCCATTTCCTTTCTGGAAGGGCTGAAGAGAACACTCAACAAGCAGCCAGTCCACACAACCTACTTTGTGAGAGGCGTGCTCATGGCAGGTCTGCTCAATGTAACATATCATTTAAACCAGCGCGATCTGCAAGCCAATGTACTTGGTGGCGGGATGGCGTATGCGCCCGGCGGCCGAGACAAGTGGCGGACCGCATTGACACGGGCATATGACTTTTGGAAGACGGATTTTGACAATTTCTTGAGGGGAAAAGAGCCACAACGAGATCCATATGGCAACGACGAAGTAGACACGGAGATTTGTACCATGTTTGAGAGCCGCACAGTGCTGCATCACCTGGCCCACATGACCATGCACGCCGACATTGTCGACTGCCAGATCTTTGCAGGGGCGAAGCGACTTTTGGGCCGACCAGTCGGCGCAAACGAATTTGCGGCTGCACAGCGGCGCATAAAGGAGGAGTGGGCACCGTCTGCAAAGGCCCGTGACGCTACCTTTTATGCGCTCAAGCTCCTTCGCTTCGTGCTCGCGCCCGACCAGATCGGACGACAGGAGGACGTGCCGGTGCGGCCGCAGCCGGGCCAGCCGTACGAGTTCCGCAACGACATTCTGCTCAACCGGCCGTGGGTGCTCTACTGCGCGGCCCTGATCCTCTGGTGCTACGGGTACGCGCTGGAAGGGCCCAGCCTGCGGCACGCGGACGAGCCGGCGACGCACCGCGACCGGTGGGCGCAGATGCGCGGCTACCTGTCGGTGCACGCCGGGCTGGACGAGCCGAGCGAGCTGCAGGACATGCGAGGCTTCAACGGGAACATTGCGCTGCTCACGGTGCTGCGCGACTCGCTGGGACAGTCGCGGTGGGAGCTGCTGCAGGAGGCGGGCATGCTGCTGCACAACTGCATAGCGCTGAGCCTGGGCGGCCGCGGGACTGCATGACAATGCAGAGACGCTGGGTCGGTAAACTACATATCAGGGACAAATGAAAGCCAGTATTTTTTTGAATGATGAAGCATGAATGTGCATGAACCGACGTAATGCGGCAGTGTGACGATGATAGAGTGGGGGGTACAGCCCGATCGGGGGGGGATCTGAACTACCGATGGCTGGGATGCATTGCACTAGAATGCGAGAGAAGGCCGTCCAGGACGGGACCATATGTTGATACAATATGGCTGCTCCTTTAGTTGCCTGTATTGAGATGCATCCGGAAGTGCGACGGCTTTGTTGTCCCGCGAATCAATCTACGCCATACTGTCGGGTGCCCCCTTGTTTGACGTATACAAGCCCTAATTCCGCGCCAGTAGGCGTGGATTCACATTTTGCTACGCGACGCCTTCCGCTGTGGCGTTTTCCCACTAAAACCGTTAATAACACGCGTTTAAATGTATTTACCAGTAGAATATATTCATCTCCTTTTCTCTCATTTCATTTTCCAAAAATCTACTCAAGTGAACTCTTTTTAGTATAGATCGATAAGCTTTCAAGTAGTATTGTTCTATTTTAGTATATTGTCATGTTTGTAGAAGCAAGCAGAAGAATAGTGACAGCCAGGGGCGGTAAGGGGCCGCCCGACGTCGGGCCCAGTCAAATCTGAATACATAACGATAATAACATCAAGCTCATTACAAAGAAGTGCGCTCACGTTTCTTCTCCCTCCTCCCCACCCTCTCCCCCCTTTCTCACAAGGAATGTTCACCACACTGCAGAATACGCGATGTCGCGGCTGACCACACTGCCGCCGGAGATGCTACATCTCATCTTTGTCTGGCTGGACCCTGAAGATCTCAGTGTCCTGCCCCGCGTCTGCAAGGCGTTCAACCAACATGTCAAAGGCAACCGGGATTTGTGCAAGAATATATACCTCAACCAACTAGTGAGTGACATGGGAAGAATGATGATTCAGAGGGAAAAATAAGAGAAAAAAGAAAAAGAATAAACACCACCACCAACGAACCTAAAGCCACCTACCATGGCTGTTTCCAAGCAAACAAGTCTAATCATTTGCTAGGATAAGCTACGTGACAGCAATAATGATGCCATGGACTGGGAGGAAGCCCTGCACGACCTGGTACGGCTCAAGCTTATATGTAAACGCCCGGACGCGTCGGACAAGGTATGATGTGCCTCCATATCAAAGCGAGCACAAGTATTGGCATTGCATGGCCTACAGCTAACCGACTCTCTTTTGATGCTGGACAAGGAGCCAGAGCTGGAATTCGTCCACAAGACGGTCATGGACCTGCTCTCGCGCGCCTCGTCCAGCCACTCGAAAACGCACAGCGCCTCGCGCAACGTTGACATGCTGCGAACGCTCTTTGACGGCAGCGCCTCGACGCGGGCCGCCTTTCTCGAGCGCTCCCTCTTGTTTGAGCGCGTGCGCTGCTGCTGCCCGGAGCCGCTCGCGCTCCCCTGCGTCGTGACGGAGACGGAGACGTTGACGCACCAGCGCAGCGCGCGGCTACACTGCCTCTACGGCCCGTGCGTGCCAAAGGACGGCTGCCGGCAGCGCGCCTACCAGTTCGCCGGCGCGGCCGTCTACGACGTGCGCGCTCACACGGCGCGCACCCGCTGGGGACCGTTTTGCGACGACGGCTCGGACCGCGTCGACTGGGAAAAGGTCGAGGCCGTCATGGTCGTCCTGGGGTACAACATGCACCGCTCGATTCGCCGCGTCGCGCACATGGTCACCGACGTGTGGCAGAGACCGTTTTCGGGATCGTGGCCGGGTAGCTGCATGCCGCCGAGGGACGACCCGAACCGGGCGCTGTCAGCTCTGGAGCTTCGCGATCCGTATGGCGTCACAGGCCCATGGTACCGAGTACGTGGCTCGCTAAAATAGATAAATAAATTTGGTGACGCAGATTGGCACCCGATACTAACGTGGTTCCATTTTAGGTGGTATCCTTCCTCGACTATCGCGACTTTTACAATCACAACTTTTCCACGGAGGACCCATTTCCCGCGCATCTACCACGGCCAGCTCTCACTGTCGGCGAGGCCACGCGACTCTGGTACCTAAAACTGGTTGTCACACAAATAGAACCGCCCGGCCCGGAAGACGGGCAGGAACTCCCTGTCGTGTACTTTACGGGCCACTCGAGGCTGTTGGAGGATGACGAAGTGGACGCGGATAGACACTCTGAACTCATAAAGGGTAAGAAGTCTGTTTTTGGATTACACCCACCGCGGCAATTTTTTGGGTGGATTGACTGACGCTAGGCTTACAGGCACTGTCCGGCTGACACGAGAAGGCGACGTGCACTGGACGACGTCGACGGCCATCTACGACGGGCAAGAGCGGTGGAAGAGCGAGGGGATCCAGGTCGGCGGCGTCGGGTCCGCCCGCGGCATCCTGGGCTTCTGGTTCGATCGAGACTACCGCACACACGGGCCCCTGGGTCCCATGGCCTTTTGGAGGGCGAGCGGCTACGAGTCGTTGCCGTAGGGGTAGGGTTGAAGACCCCTCGTGCTGGCCGGGGATCGTGTCGGACAATTTGGACAGCGAAGGCGAGATGGGACTACTCGACGGGCGAGGAAGAGGAGGATGAACGAGAAGAGGAGGAACAAGAAGAAAATGAGGAGGAATAGGTAAGCAACAGGATTATAATGAGCAGGGATAGCATAAACCAGCTTCTATGATTTGTCGGTGATACGCCACCGTTTCTAGGTGAAATCTACACATCTATTGAACCATGTACAACGCAAAAACAATAGAGGAAAAAAGAAAAGCCAATCCTATCCAGAAACCGCTCCCTAGATTTTCGAGACGGGCGGATCGGTATTGACCTTGTCGTGGTTGCAAGTCGCCAGGACGGCGCCGTCGGACTTGCGGCGGAGCGTGCCGCGCAGCAGGGCCAGGTTGCGGCCGACCGAGACAATGTCCGTCTCGAGCAGGCACTCGGTGCCGACGGGGGCGGGCCGCAGGTACGTGACGTCGAGCCTGCGGCTGACGCCCATGAAGCTCCAGAAGCCCGGCTTGCAGACGAGGGCGAGGGGCATGGACGTGGCCCAGTCAAAGAGCGTGGCGATGGCGCCGCCGTGCATGTTGCCGCTCGCGTTGTTGTGGCACTCGTCCACGGTGAAGGAAAAGGTGACGCCCGGGTGCGGACCGTCGGGCTGCACGGCGAGAAGCTTGACAAAGGGCGAGATGCGGCTCTGCCAGTTCTGGGGGAAGTGGGATGGTTGTCAGTTGAGGGTACATGAGTGAGAGAGACAAAGGAGCCATGGGCGCTTACCGTGTTGCTTTTGGTGGAAAAGTCGAGAAACATCTGGATGCGCTCCTCTGGAGTAGCGTCGGCGTCCATCTTGACTGAATTGGCTCAGATATCTGGCGCCGAGTGTTGTGAGATGAGGTTGTTGTTTGGTGAGATCGTGGAGAGACGCCGCCTGGGTTGTATATAGCCGAACTCTCGTTGGCGACGGCAGAGGGTAGGTTGAGTGGTTACCCTAGGGTCAATGGCAGTTACGAAAATAAAGCGAACCTGCTAGTTGCTCGTGCTGTTTGCTATTGTATAGTTGATTGGAGAATGCACAGACTGAGTGGTAGTTGACGCTGAGCGCAGGTCTGAGTCTAGAGGCAACTCGACCACGGCGCCGTCTGACTGGCTGCGACTGACCTCGGGAAAACGGAGATTTCGGCGTCTTCCCATGGCGTCGTTTGGCCAAGCTCCCTCTCCATGGAGATCTTTCAGGCCGCTGTATTTTGCGGGGAGAGGCACTGTGAAAGGGCGTTGCAGTGGATCAATCAGGCGACTCACAGGGGAGACTTGGGAGAAACAGCGCTGCAATGCGCTATTGGAAGCCTGGTACGGGCCTGACAGGCGGCGCTAGTACCCCGGACCGCCGCCGGTTGCGGGCACCCTAGCTTCGGCCCCGTAGGACTGCCGAGGTCCTTTTCACATGAGGCATCTCCACGCATCATTATTCAGCACTCTTCATCACTGGCCTCATCGTCACCACCCTCGAGGCATTCCCTGTCGCCATGCTCTGATACGAATCTACGACTATTGACTGCCGTCCACAGCTTCCCTCACCACTTGCTCTTCGTGCGCCGCCCTCGTCGCGGCCGCAAACGCCCCCTTCACCGGCTGTGCTTCGGCCAACTCCGACGCCTTCGTCCCCCCGAAAAGAAAACACCTGCCGCCATCACATCGCATCGCATCGCGTCACCGCCCGCCCGCCATGGAGTTCGTCACGGCCCTCCGGGGCGCCTTTGACGACCAGAAGCCCTCGCTCTTCGAGGTGCTGTCGGAGCAGCAGCTCAACAGCCTGCTGCCGCTGACGCTGCGCTACCTCCTGACCGTCGCGACGCAGCGCCACCCGCGGTACCTGCTGCGCGCGCTCAACTCGTTTGACGAGCTGCACGCGCTGCTCATGCTCGTCGTCGAGCGCCACTACCTGCGCACCCGCGGCGGCTCCTTCACCGAGCACTTTTACGGCCTCAAGCGCGAAAAGGGCCTCCGCGGCGAGGTGCCCCGCGCCAGCCTCGCCGCGCCGCACCTCGTCCGCGACACCCTCAAGCTCACCACCCGCGACGTCTGGATGAACCTCGCCGTCCTCGTCGGCGTCCCCTACCTCAAGTGCAAGCTCGACGAGGGCCACGAGGTCAACGCGCCCCGCGCCCTGCTCGGCGCCGCCTACACCCGCATGCCCGACAACCCGACCCTGCGCGACCGCTTCGTCCACTACTACCGATGGTTCCTGACCAACATATACCCCTCCGTAAACGCCGCCTACTACTTTGCCATGCTGGCCTTTAACCTCGCCTACCTCTTTGACCGCACAAAGTACCACAGCCCGCTCATGTGGCTCATCGGCACCCGCCTCCGCCGCATGACGGCCGCCGACTACCAGGCCATTGACGCCCTGGCGGCCAAGTCCACCGCGGACAACCGACCAGGGCAGTCGCTCTTCTCCCCCCGTAACCTGGGATCCAAGGTGCTCTCGAGTTTGTCCATTGCCCTGCCCATGAGCATTTTCGGGCTCAAGTTCCTCGAGTGGTGGTACCAGTCCGACTTTGCCAAGCAGCTGACGCGCAAGGCGACCGAGAACATTGAGCTGCCCCCTCCCATCATTTCTGGCCTGCTGGGCAAACACCTGAAAAAATCCAGTGCGGCGACATCAGACGAAAAAGAAAAGCCGGCCAAGGACGAGGCCACTGACTCGCCGGATGCGGAAATTAATGCAAAGGACGCCCCAATTGCCAAACCTTCAAAATTGCCAATATTTGTCGTCTCATTCCCAGAAGACTCGGCATGCTGCCCCATTTGCCTTGAAGATATTGTCACTCCGACAGCCTGCCAGACCGGGGTGGTCTACTGTTATACTTGCATTCACAGGTGGATTGAGGGCATGCACCCCAAGCAGGAGACGTTTATGGACGCCAAGAATGGCCAGTGGGAAAGCGGCCAGGGTCGCTGCGCCGTGACTGGTAGACGTGTCCTGGGAGGCACAGAGGGTCTGCGACGCATTATGGTCTAATATTGCATCGTTGCGCAGAAGCGGAATATGAAGGCTCGGTGATGCCGATAATACCGACGAAAAGGGCAACGAAAAGGGCAGCAAGCACGTGGGTCATATATCAGAAAGAGGAGCAAGAGGGGCGCACGTCAGCCCATTCACTCAATTTGCCTTTCTTGCCTGGACGGAGATTTTCATAAAGGAAAAAAATGATCTATACTTGAGTCTCGATGCTTTGGGAATGGGGGGACGCAAATGGTCATGTACGTTATATCAGGTGGTATCTTTTTTTTCTCAAGGTGGGCGATTGCATATCTCCGTTGGCGTTTCAAATTTTTTAATACCCCTACCCTAGTACAATGAAGAAAAAAAAAGAATCAACGCAAAATTCATGGTCTGCTGCGCAAGCGTTGTGATGGGTCAGCCTTGCTGAGGCATGCAAGATGCGCCGTGAGCCAATCAGGTGGCGCCGTTGAGGAATCGACGGCGGTTTGTGGAATGTTGGCGATGGCGCCCCGGCCAGCCCTGGGCATGGGAAGGGGACCCTTCGCCCTCGTGGACCAGGCACAACGATAAAGACGGCCCGCTCAAGCTAGATGCTGGGCAAAGAACGCGCTATTAACGTGCATGTCTTGGAGAATTCTCCGTGGCGTCATGCCAAAAAGTCGACCCAGTGACCGCATCCGGACTCACTTGTAAGACATGCACTCGCCCTTCGTCGTCCCTATTGGCCCGAAAGCAAGCCACGGTCCAGGAACCAGACTAGATGCCTCCGCTCCCATGCGAGACAGGGGTATCATGTCTCAACTCACCTGCTTGCCGTGGGCCAGACGAGTGCCGGCGGGGGGCAAGCCTTGCCCATTGTTCGCCGCCACCAGGCACACTTTGCGGATTCGCCTGGCACTGGAATGCTGCACTCTACTCCCTGGCGCTACCAACCACTACGTGGCGTAAGGAAGGGCCGTTTTAGTCCCTTCTTTATTCCCTGAGCTATCGGAAATGGCAATGTCTCTGATAGTCGCCCAGCCTCACCTTGTCCCAATTTCCCCATTCCAACATGACGCTGGGTGCGCAAGAACTTTGTCTAACTTCTCGACAGGGGGGTAAGGTATATAGTCTTGTCGCTGTCCCGACAACTCATCATCATTTCTCTCCAGAACCTTCTTTTTTCTCATCACCATCACCTGTTCAACACACTGGAGACTTGAAGAGCCTTCTCTCGATTCGGGAACCTCTCAATCCCCAGTCTCTAGTGTCCAAGGGACAGACCGACTCTCACTTCTCAACCGTCACAAGTGCCCAGCATGGCCTACTCTCTGGTGACCTCGTATGCCGGTGACGCTCTCATCAACGGCTTCAACTGGATCGACACGCGCGACTACTCCAACGGCTTTGTCAAGTACCAAAGCCAGAAGAACGCGGCCAGCCAAGGGCTCTTTGCCGTCGACGAGCAGACGGGCGTTGTCCGCATCGGCGTCGACCACACCAACGCCTACAACGTGACCGAAGGACGCCCGAGCATCCGCATCGAGAGCAAGTATGCCTACAACCACGGCCTCTTCATCGGCGACTTTCTCCACATGCCGCCGTCGCAGTGCGGTGTATGGCCAGCCTGTAAGTTTCAAAAACCTCACCACTGACAGCAAAACCACTTTGCAACTGACACGCATGTCGTAGTCTGGGCCTACGGACCCGACTGGCCCCGCGGCGGCGAGATTGACATCATCGAGGGCGCCAACACCGCCCATCGCAACATCATCTCGGCGCACACGGGCCCCGGCTGCCAGCTCGGCGAGGACGTCCTGAGCATGGCCTCTGGCGCGCCGCAGGACAAGAACTGCGACGTCGGCACCGCCAACATTGGCTGCGGCTACGTGCCGCCGGCCAGCGACGCGGCGTCGTACGGCGACACCTTCAACGCCGTCGGCGGCGGCACCTACGCCATGCAGTGGGACGACGAGTACATCAAGGTCTGGCACTTTGCCCGCGGCGACGCGCCCGCCGACATTGCGGCCAAGAAGCCCGAGCCCGAGGGCTGGGGCAAGCCGCAGGCCGTCTACGGCGGCGCCAGCTGCGACGTCAAGTCTCACTTTCGCGACATGAGCATCGTCCTCAACATCAACTTTTGCGGCGACTACGGCAACGCCGTCTGGGCGAGCGACGGCTGCTCCGCGCTCGCGCCGACTTGCTCCGAGTGGGTGGCCAAGAACCCGGCCGCCTTTGCCAATGCCTACTGGGACGTCAACTACATTGACGCGTACGTCCAGGGCGCGGGCGGCAGCACGCCGTCCAGCAGCAGCAGCAGCCCGTCGGCCAGCTTCACTACCCGTCTCAGCCAGGCAAGCGGCATCTCCGAACCTGCCCCCACGCGCTTCCCCGGCACCGCCCCTGGCAACAATGCCACCTTTACGCGCTTCCCGGCGGCCAACAGCTCGTCTCTGCCGAGCAACGGCACATCCACACGCTTAGCCGCCGCCAGCAACAACACCTCGGTGGCCACTGCTGCCATCACTACCGGCAGCGGTCCCATCCCGAGCGCCACGCTGCCTGTGCCCAACGGCAAGACGCACGCCAACCCGGCCAGCCTCAACGACTTTTCCTACCTGGGCTGCTTCGGCTCCAGCAGCGACTTCCGCTCGTTTGACAAGGTGGCCGACAGCGCCGACATGGACCTCGACCAGTGCACGGAGCTCTGCAGTGGCAAAAAGTACGCCGGCGTCTTCGACACCAGCTGCTACTGCGCGGCGGAGCTCGACGCCGACACGCGCGTCAGCGCCGACGCCTGCGACACGGCCTGCCCCGGCGACAGCAGCCAGTTCTGCGGCGGCCGCGTCAAGAGGAACGGCGGCGACCTGACCGACGGCGCCATCGGCGCCAAGGCCAACGTTACCCGCCCGCAGACGTCCGGCTCCTTCTCCGGCAGCGTCCCCATGCCCCTTGCCACCGACGACGCCGTTCCTAGCGCCTTTGTCAACGGCACCGCGGGCAACAACAACTCTCCCAGACCTGAACGGCCCACCCCTAGCGGCACCGCGGGCAACAGCAACTCTCCCAGACCTGAACGGCCCACCCCAAGCGGCACCGGCGTCCCCGGGGCAAAGTTCAACGCCACCACCACGACCACCGTCGTTGCCAGCCCTTCGGCCAAGTTCAACGGCACCGGGCCCTCCAACTCCAGCGCGCTGGTCTCCAGCGTCGCCGGGTTCAGCTCTTCTGTTGCGACGCCGCCCACCACCGCCATCGTCCCCGTCGTCCCCGTTGCCAGGTTCAACACGAGCAGCTCCACGACGACGAGCTCTGCAGACGTTGTCGAGGTCACCATTCCCGTCTTCCCCCAGCCCAAGGTAACCAACTCGACCGCACCCGAGAGCGCGCTGCAGACTGGCGTCAGCAGCAGCAGCAGCAGCTCGGCCCCGGCGCCCGAGGCGAGCGGCTCTGCGCCTCCCGGCCTGTTCCTGAACTCGACCTTTGTTGGCCGCGCCGTCCACGCCGCCCGCTGGCCGATGCTCAAGTCTGTCCACGCTCGCGCTGGCGCTACCAAGCTGGGCCGCCGCGAGGCCGCCGACTTCTTGCTCACCGTCTACGCGGCGGTGGCCAAGGAGGAGCCTCCCAAGCAGCCTCCTGGCATGGGCATCCAGACCCCTCACTCCCCTCCTGCCATCATCGCGCCCACCGTCTTTGCTGCGGTCAGCACTGCCGGTGCGACTCAAGTTGTTGGCGGCACCAGCACCACCAGCACCGTCGTGACCACCGTCCACTACCAGACTGTCGACCCCGCCAACCCCACCAAGGTGATCAACAAGGAGTATGTGACCACCATTGTCGAGGTTCACTGTGGCTGCACGGAGACGCCTCCTCCGGCCATGACCGTGTCCATGGAGACAAAGGTTGTCACTTGCTCCGCGTGCGGACGCCACGGCGAGAATACCGTGACCCTGACTGTCCCTTGCTCGACCATCGCGACGCCGACTAGCGTCCACGCGCCTCCCCCTCCTCATGGCGATGTGCCCTCCACCCCCCACGGCAATGAGCCTCATTCTCCCAATGGCAACGAGCCTCATGCTCCCAATGGCAACGAGCCTCACGCGCCTAGTGGAAACGAGCCACACGCTCCTCATGGCGACGCGCCTCCCGCCTCCAGCACCAAGGTCCCTCCTCCTTCGAACAGCAAGGCCCCTCCCGCTCCCCCTTCGAACGGCGATGTGCCTCCCGCCTACAACGGCAAGGGCCCGTCTCCTTCGAGCGGCAATGCCCGTCCTGCGGTCCCTTCAACTGTCCCCGTTGTCGCTGGTGCTTCTGGCCTGAAGGCGACGTCGCTGCTTTTCACCACCATGCTGGCCATGGCTCTTCTTCTGTGAAGATGTGACACACAAAGCAACACAGACATTATTTTTTGAATATCGTTAAGATTGGAAGATGGACGGAAACAGATTGACATGATACCATATGGAGGAGGGTCTACATATTTAGACACAACTGACACGTTACTGCATCAGCGATTCTGCCTTTTATTTTCTTGGATTCCTATTAGTTTGTATACAACTGCACCAAGGCGTGCAACAATTTGTTGAGCACACAGTTTGCAGGCATTTTTAATATTTAGATCGTCGACAGAGCGATAAACTTAGCTATAAACTACAAACAGTTCAAAATTCTTTTTTAAAATACTTTGACTCGCTGGAAGACTTTGTGACAACCTTGTACCAGTAGCTCATATGAACCTCCACTTTCACTTATACCTTTTAGCCACTTCTGAGCTTCAGCCCCGGAGGGCTGAGGATAGTTAGAGCGGCCAGGACTTCTCCGCAATGTAAGTACGGAGTGCTACAATGGCCCGTTGCCCGTTTCCTAATATATAGCTGTCATCCGAAGTCCATACTCTTCACTGACCAATCCATCAACGAACCTTGACATCCAATTGGACCGTGTTTCACGACTCAGCATGTAAGTGCCATTGCCCACCCACACACCTTTTGTGTACAACCCCCATCTCGGCGTCTGCCGAGCTGACACGAACCTAGCGCCCCGGCTTCTCCGCAAGCAACCATTTCGACATCAAAATCATGGACTGGACACGTCTGCAGGGCAACGACCCCACGGAGACGGCCGTGATTGCCGTCTCCGTCGCCTCGTCCGTGCTGTACCTCGTCCACGTTCGCGCCGCGCCCAGCAAGACGCGCATGCTGTACAAGACGCTGTCGACGGCGCTGCTCGCGTGCTTTGCCGCGCTGCGCGCCGGCCGCACGTCCCTCCTCGTGCCCGCGCTGGCGCTCGGCGCCTTGGGCGACGCCTTCCTCGCGTGGCCCGGCGAGGCCAACTTCCTTGCCGGCCTGGGCAGCTTCCTGGTCGCGCACCTCTTCTACGTCGCGCTGTTTGCCGGGCTCGGCAGCGGTCGCCCGCAGATCGAGGCCGACACGTGGCGGCAGGGCGTGGCGGCGGCGATGATGCTGCTGGCGCCGGGCATGGCGGCCGTGCTGATGCCGCGGGTGGCGGGCGCGCTGCGGGCGCCGATTCTCATCTATACGGCGACGATTCTGACCATGGTGCTGGCGGTGCTGACGGTGCGGAGCGAGACGATTGTCGTGGGCGGCGTGCTCTTTGCGCTGTCCGACTCGATCCTGGCGACCGAGGAGTTTGTGGTGGCGCGCGAGTCGGGCCACCGGCCGTGGATGCAGCATGCAGTTTGGATCTTGTATTATTCGGGCCAGTTTCTAATTGCGGCTGGCTTCTAAGGTCGATAGCTAGTTTTTGCACTCTTCGAAGAGGTAAATATATGTACATGTTATGTGCGTTCAAATGTCCACCACGACGGCACGCGACTTGATGCGGTCGGTGTCACCGTACATTTGCGCGGCATTGACCATGATGCTGCCCTGGTTGCCTCGGGGGCCGCCCATCAGCCATTTCCAGGCCACGCCCTGCACGCCGTAGTAGACGACCTTCCACATGTAGATCCAGGATCGGTTGGGGACGAAATCCATCACGGCGCCGCGGCGCGGGCGCGAGAGAAGCGTCTCGTACGCGGCCTGCATTTCGTCAAAGTAAATGGGCTCTTGGCCATAGGCCCAGTGGCAGTGGCCAAAGATGTGCAGGCGCGGCTTCACGCGCCATGCTTCGCGCAGGAGATGCGGGCATCCGAGGCCAAGATCGAGGTGGTGTTTCTGCGAATTATGAGAACGTGCTACAATTGGGGCTGAGTGCTTTCAGAAGATACATACAGGCGGAGTATGTGTGATGAGAATATCTGTCTGAGGCGGTATTCTGTTGTACCATGGCTGTGTGACGGGAGTATATTGGAAGCTATTCAGGTCAGCACAAGAAAGCACATCTGCATTTCCTTTCAAATCAACGTACGCAAACTCTTGTGGCCCGCATTCAGGTACATCGCCGGCACCAAAGATGCTAATCTTGCGCCCATTGACCTCTTGCACCGTCATGTCGCCCTGCAGGAACAAAATGTCCCCCAGCTGGAGTTTCGCCTTGCTGCGCACATCTTCCTCCCGGCGCGACCTGGGGTCAAAGTAGCTGTCGTGATTCCCCGCCACCACAATCTTGACCGCGTGGTCAAAGCTGCTGAGCCAGTCGAGCTGCTTCTGGATGTCGGCCGCGGTGCCCGCGTTGGTGAGGTCGCCGGCGTGGACGAGGATGTCGCCGTCGGGCACGTCGACGGTCCGGTCGTGCGTGTCCGAGATGCACACGACGCGGACGGGCGCCTTGCCGCGCGGCGGGCGAAAGGGCCGCCCGCGCAGCCACACCAGGACGTGGTAGAGCGTGATGGTGAGAAAGGTGAGCGGCGAGAGCAGGAGGTGGTCCAGCACGGTGAGGCGCTGCCACTGCGAGGCGCGCCGCAGGCCGAGGGACTGCAACAGACCCATTTTGGGCAAAATGTCGACTCTGGCGCGGTCCGGCGAGATTGAGTGCAGGTGAAGGTGACAAGAGCTGTCCCGATTGTCAGCGCAACCGGAGTGGACGAGGATTAAGCATTGTTGATAGGTATGTTGAGCTGGTGAGGGGCGGCGAGCTGTCGGGAAGGTACTTGCTATCGCACTGCAGCAGTGAGTATGCTGAAGTACCCATCGCTAGCTAGCGGTCCTCACAGTGGACCGACAGCGTGTCGGGCCCTGTAGATCGGACGTCGCTCATCCAGTGCTGCCGCCCACGTTTACGACTCCCTGTAATAGGGCTACGGTCTACAGAACAACGATTTCTTTCCTGAACCGCTTACTCAAAAATTCTTCTAAAATGATATTAATTAATAAAACAAATCTGGTTCCAGTCAAAGACATGTTTTCAGCACGCCACTAAGCCAGAGTGCTGCAGCGCAGAAAAGCTCCATTTCGGGACGGCAATTTGTTCTATTGTCTTGTCCGTATAATAAGTGAGTATCGCTCAATGTGAGAATATGATTCAAAAACTTGAAAAAACTTGAAATATATAAATGTGGTAAAATATGTACTGCAGTTGATATTTCTGCATTCTGCCAGCCATAGCACGCAGCATAATGCAGCGCCTATACGCCTGCGAGAGAGATCAACCATCTTAGACAGTCTGCTTGAGCTTGCCCAGGTTAGGGGTGCCCAGACCAGTGACGGGATCCCAGCCGCGGGAAGCAGAGAAACCATTAGTGTTGCAGCCAGGGTTGCTACCAGAGGTAATGTCGTTGAGGCCGGCGCCAGCCTTGCTGTACAGCCAGGGGTTGAGGAAACCCAGAGGAGCCTTGCCCTGGGACAGGAGGTAGTCGTTGAGCAGAGCAATAACGGCAGCAAACGTGGGAGAAGCAGCACTGGTGCCGCTGACGTATTGGTCGTAGCCAGCGATGACAGTTTGGAAGTTCTCAGCCTGGGCGGCAACATCAGGGATACCACGTCCCTTGGGGTTGTACAGTCCAGAGTACTTGGTACCAATGCTGGAAACGTACTTGGAGGTGGCAGACGACTGGTAGTCGGGAGCAGCGTAGTATTCAGAGAAACCGCCCGACGAGAGACCAGCGGCTGTCTCAGGAGTACCCTGAGTTCCACCGACAGCGGTGACCCAGGGGCAACTGGCGGGGACTGTTCAATCAGGGTTAGTAAGATATGAGAAAGAGATCGGCCAGTATGTACTTACAGGTAGGGAGGAACTTGGTCTTGCCAGATCCATCGTTGGCCTTGCAGTTGGTAGGCTGACCGCCGGAAACACCACCGTCACCAGAGCTGGCCATGAAGCTGACACCGCGAGCGCCCAGCTTCATGAACAAGTTGCAGACTTTATCGGCGTAGTCCTTGGGGACAGTCTGCTCATCATCACCGTAGGAAGAAGTGATGGTCTGGGGAAGGTCCGACTTGGCGAGCATGTAGTTGAGCCAGTCCAGGTAGGGTTCGTTGGTGTTGTTGTTGGGGTTGCTGCCAGAGTCGGGCTTCCACGGGGGGCTACCACCAGTCGAGTAGAAGACATTGTTGATACCAGCGCTCAGGCCAACAGTGTACCTGTTTCCAGAGTTAGAAGACGACAGTTAGAAATTTTCACAGGTTTCTATTCACTTACTCGATATCGAGATCAGCTTCGGTGGTGCCAGAGCCATCGTTGGTACCGCCGTTGACGAGCTCAATCGACAGCTCGCCGGCGTTGGAGATGTTGTTCTCCTGGAGAAAACTGCTCAGGTCGTCCTGACCGGCCACTTCGCCCAGGTAGCCACAAACACCAAGAAGAGACTTGCTGCTGCTGGGAGTATAGTTGATGTTATACAAGTTGCGTAGGCAAGCGGGGTTGACGGAGCCACCGCTGCAGCCAGCTCTCTTGGACTTGGGAGTCTGGGCGACCTTGTTGCCAGTCTTCTTGGAAGCGACGAGCTGGCGGTTGATCATGCCCATGTCGCTGAACATGGTGGTGGGCTGAATCATGGTGACGTCGGAATGCACGGCCTGGGGGAGACTGTACTCGGTCGTGCGGATGGTGTACTTGTCTTCGGCAGCGTTGTGGTAGACCTTGTACTTGGTGCCAAGCATCTTCTCGGCCTGCGAAACAGTGACGGTGATGGGCACCAGGCCGTTGGAGACTTGGCCAGCCTCGATGCCGTGGGAAGAAAGCCACGAGGCGACCGACTCCACGGTCTCCTTGGTAGGGGCCGTCAAGGCATCAATCTCGGCCTTGGTCATGTGCTTGCCGTAGTCGGCATGATCAGGGGTGCTCATCTCCAAAAGACGCTTCTGAAGCTGGTCCAGGTTCTGCTCCTTGAGACCAATGTGCATGTTGATCTTTTGGTCGGCGGGTGCATCAGAGTGGACTTCCCAGCCCTGAGGGACCATGTGAAGCGACTGCTTCAGGGTCATCTGGAGGTTGGCCGGAGAGGCAGCCGCCAGAGCGGCAAGAAGAGGAAGAAGTGAAGCATACATTGCCGCGGCTTTAAGAGAAGTGTTGATGGGAGAGACGATCCTGTGCAAATCTACAAATAAACCGGAGGCGAACCTGGGGTTTTTATAATGAAGCGACCTGCTATCTGCTGATATAAAGAGCAGAATGGCCCGCTTCTACTCACAGCCATGACGACAGGCGGGTGATGCCGTCCCAGTTGAGCGGCAGAGCTCGGGGCAGTCGGGTACAGAGCACAAGTGGAGGAAGATCGCAGCCGAGCCAATACCATGAATGCATCAGGCATACTACAGTCCCTTTCAAGAAGGTGGCTCAAAGCACGGCTACCGGCACCAAATGGTCCAGTTTTTATTACCCCGCGCAAATGCGACACGCGCTCGATACAGGACTTGGCATCTGTGAAAACGATTCAGATGAGCGCTTTCCTATTTGGATAAAAAGTTCCGGGGCGATGGTGGCAATATCTGGTGTGGTGATAGGGGCGGGTTAGGCAGCTGAGTATGGGCACCTGCTATGGCGAAGGCCGATTGACAAGCCGAAATTATTAATGGATGATTTGCGGCCGGTGAATAGCGTGGAACAAGTTGGTTGGAAAGTCGCAATTTTACTTCAGACAGGAAGGTAGTATTGCGGTCGGCCTGTCGCCAACTGATTAGCGTGGCCATCCAACCCACTCAACACACTCGAACTACTTTCTTGAAATCGAGGTTAAATGATATTTCCGCTATTTTTATCTCAGGAACTTTTTAAACCTCCAAGTTCACACTTGTATCATGTGCTAGCCCTTCATTGGCTGGTAATACAAAGGCGCCATAATTTAGGGTGGTATTCTTTACTTGAACCATAGCGGGCTCCTTCCTAAACTATCATGGATTGATGTCACTATAGATTCCAGCTTCGCAAAGATAGCAAGCTTATTTTCTAACATTTGTATGACTCGAATCCCGAGGGCGATGGAAGAATGCCGGCAAGCGACACCGCAGCTTCAATCAGATGTTTCACCCGCCGTTGCTGAACCGTCCTTGGTTCGGAAAGAACTTTATAGGTTCAACTTGAATGAAGAGAGCTATGTTGACATCAAAAACAGCTGTTTAAAAGTGACACTATTGTCAGAAAATATCTCTGCTTACACTACAAATCTTGGCTTGGAGCCATAAGCCATAGGGCAGAGGCGGCGCGATGGATGCGGGGTTTCAACCACAACCTTCCCCAGAAAGAGGATCAGATGGATTTATGAGTTGATGATTAGTGCGGAGTTGAGAGGCTGAAAGCGAGGAGGAGTGGCGGGTAGTACCGATCGCATAAGCGAGTGCCAAGCACAGATGATCGCGTACAGGTGCTGTTTACTGGGGATATATCTTGACCCCCAAAATCTTTCCTCTCAGGAGGTCTCCCGTTATTATCTCATGGTTTTGAAGCCGCGAGAAGCCGTACAATAGCGACAATGCATGTTATCGCCCCCGCTAGCTTCCAGCTCGTTATCGGGACCGGTTGAATTGCCGTGCCAGCTTCTTCTTTGGGCGAGGCGATGATTTAAGTTGCTCATCACGAGCATATTTGTGACACACGTCGATGACAATGAGGTATCTTGTCGCCTCTGTCTCTGAAATACCCTTGCTGCTGCGTCGAGTCTAACCACCGCCGTGCACTCTGGCGAACGCAGAGGCCGATTGTGGCGTCCTGCTGGTGTGGCTGGCTGCCCTTGCGGCGATCATTAAGGTAGCACCGCCACCTCCGCAGTCTCGCACCTTTGGAATGCCCAAGCCTGTTCAGTTTTTTTATTGAGAAAATACCATCTATTTTCACATTTTCATTTCATTTTCAAGCGATTTAATATCACCAACAAATCCAACAAACGAGGCACCCTGTCGCCGATGGCGCATCCATCTCAGCTCGGTTGGCGCCCCACACCAGCAGCACCAAGCTTTGGCTTCCCTGCTCAGCTGGTTGACAGCGTCATGGTGGCTGATTTTGTCTCTTCCCCTGGGGCTCAAAATCTGGGCTCTCAGGACTGGTCACGAGCATGAAAAACTGAAGAAAAATTGAAGAAAAATTAGTGATTGCACAGAGATGGTTATTCATACTTGTACATCTGTGTATTTATCATATTGTCGCCATCATCTTGTCATGGAGGCCTGTCAAGCTGCATCGCTGCGATACCTACGCTAAAGATCCGTGCGGCTGGAACAAAACTCCACTACAGCTCCCGTTCGCAGCTGTCCCCTGCCCGCAGCTCCCTGCACCACGTCATTTACCTTGGACCTCCGACCACCCTTTGTGTCCCCCTCATCTTCACTTCTGCATGTCCATGTCTGGCCCATAATGGAAAAGACCTCGACTGAAATGGCTTCTCCCAAGAATGACGGCAGTGTCGACGACAATAACGGGTACGTAGCGCACCTCCCAAACACCGCCCTCCCACTCAATGGCAGCTGCGCTAACCCCCAAAAACCAGCGTCGACTATGTCGTTCACTATAAAATTCCTACCAAAGGTACGACCCCGGCGCAATCGAGCGAGCCCTCTTAAACAAAACAACAGGGTGGGCTAATATCTTTACAGAAAAGGCCGAGGCTGAAGCGGGCTACGTCGAGCTCGTCAAGGCCCTGACCACCGTTGGCCTCGCCAGCGAGGTGCGACGCGCCAGCAAAGACTCACTCTACGTCTTTGTCAAGATCGCCTCGACCGAGCTGCTCCAGCAGCAGATTTACAGGTCCAGGCTGCAGGACTGGCTGCACGGCGTCCGATCCGCCAGCCCCAATCACGATGTCGCCAAGACGCTCGAGAGCGAACCCGTGACCGAGGCCGAACGCCTGCGACTTGTATACCTCATGATGATCAAGCCAGAGAACGAGGGCGGCGCTGGAATTACGGAGAATGCGGGTAAATGGAAGTATGTCGACGCCATTTTCCCGCTCCAGAACCGCGCCTTCAACAAGGAGTGGATTTCCAACTGGAGCGGCAAATGGCTCCTGACAGAGTCGGAGATCCATGACATCCGCGAAAAGTTTGGCGAGAACATTACCATGTACTTTGTCTTCTTGCGATCATACCTGCGCTTCCTGGTTATTCCGTCTGCCATTGGCTTCGGCGCGTGGCTATGTCTGGGTCAATTCTCCATGATCTATGCTGTTGCTACCTGTCTCTGGTCCGTCGTTTTCTTTGAGTATTGGAAGAAGAAGGAGGTTGATCTTGCAGTTCAATGGGGCGTTAGACGCGTCTCAGAAATTCAGCAGCCGCGCCCCGAATACCAGTGGGAATACGAACAGGAAGATCCCATCACTGGCGAAGCTGTCCGTGTCTACCCTCCCATGAAGCGACTCCAGACTCAAGTCCTCCAAGTTCCCTTTGCTCTGGCATGTGTCATTGCGCTCGGCAGTCTCTCCCTTACGGCCATCTCCCTCGAAATTTTCATCAATGAAGTCTACAACGGTCCTGGAAAGCAATACCTCACATTCGTTCCGACTGTGATTCTCGTTGTTTGCACTCCAATCATCTCTACCGGCTTGATGGCTGCGGCCAAAGCACTGACGGATCGCGAAAACTATGCGACCGTTGATGCATACCATGCGGCTCTGATCCAGAAGCAGTTTGTCCTCAATTTCATGACATCTTATATGCCTCTGCTCTTCACCACGTTTGTTTACTTGCCATTTGGCCATGTTCTCATTCCTGCCCTTGATTTTTGGAGACGAGCTGCGCAAACAATTACATTCAGCAAAGCGCCGCTCGCCACGCGCGAGTTCCAAATCAACCCGCAGCGCATTTCGACCCAAATGTTCTACTTTACAGTCACGGCACAGATTGTCAACTTTGCCACGGAGCTGGTAGTGCCATATGTCAAACAAAGAGCGCTTGCAAAGGCCAAAGAGATCCAGGCCAAACGCAGCGAGGATACTTCCGTCCAAGACAACCCAGAAGAGACCGAGTTTATGAAACGAGTCCGCAACGAATACGAAATGGACGTGTATGACGTGACAGAAGACTATCGGGAGATGGTGATGCAATTTGGTAAGCAGCAGTCAGCTACCTTGAACCATGTACTTATACCTGACGCTATCAAGGCTATCTCAATCTTTTCTCTGTTGCATGGCCATTGGCACCGTGCTGCTTTTTGGTCAACAACTGGGTCGAACTGCGCTCCGATGCTCTCAAGATTGCCATGAGCTGCCGCCGACCCGTTCCGTGGAGAGCTGATTCTATTGGTCCATGGTTGCAGACTCTCGGTGTCCTGTCATGGCTCGGTAGTGTCACCGGCTCCGCAATTGTCTTTTTATGCAGCCGAGACAAGGACGGCGAGCGTGGCGCCGCCTCCAACTTTACGGCATGGGGCCTGCTGCTCAGCATCCTACTCGTGGAGCACTTTTACTTCTTGGCGCAGATCATTGTTCGCACCGTTTTGGACAAGCTGGAGAGCCCCGGGCTGCAGAAGGAACGCAAGGAGAGATTCCAAATGAAACGCCGTCTGCTTCAAGACCATCTTGGACAGGACGTGGCTGACCGCGCTGCGGCTCCTGGCATTGAGACGTCCGAGAAGATTACCCGAGCTGCTCTTGAGGAAGAGGCACGTCTCACTTCCATTCGGGGCAAAAGCTCTCCAGCAGAAATGTGAGCCATCTTCATATTATATAATATAGAAAACGTTACTAACACTGCCTCTAGCTTCTGGCAGCGCCAGCAAGGCATGCAAGAGACCATCGATGTCGGCCGCATGTTTATTACGGAAATGGTAAGTCAAGAAATGCTTTTACAGAGGGGACTTGGCATGGACTAACCGAGATAGGATGGTAAAAACGGGAAGCCAGCCAGTGCCGCGCAACCAAGTCCTAGGGCATAAAGAGGACCGCCTGGGGGTAAGAGAACAGGCTGTGGCTGTAGTTCTAGAAGAGGCCTCTGGGAGACCTGTCAACACGTTGCTGGCCCACACAGATTATGATATCAATTTGGATACGGGCAAATTATATATCAATATTACATTTTACTTGATTAGGAACTTATATGCGGACAAACTATGGCAACATATCGCGGAAAACGTGCAAGGCACAGGAGCACGCATGGTGACGATGAGGGGTGCAGACGAAAGTACCTGGAAAGGGGAAGGTGCAAGGATCGAGGATCCGGTCGCATGCTCCTCGAACACTATCGAATCGATGCATCAGGGTGCCCCTGTGGCGGGCTCTCTTGCAGAAACGAATGGCATGGTGGTTGCGAAAATAGCGTGGCACAATTCTGCAAGCTGCCAGGGGCGAGCATGATGCCAATCTTGTTTGGGAAAGGGTTGTCGTTGGGGAGGGCCCGCAAAGAGGGACCCTGGAGAGGTTTGACGAATGGTCTCGACTAGTCGAGCTTGTAGAACGTCGACAGATTGCGCGAAAAGGGCCTTGTTAGCCAGTAACAATGGAGAAGGCGGTTCAAGATGCAGACGCACGTGGCCGAGGAGGAAGCTGTAAGTGATGCACAAGAGGGCTGGGAGGGGCAGGTCGGTAACCGGTTCTAGCGGGCCAGAGTCCACTACCAGCGGTCCGGTGTAGGTGGTGTCGCCCCGCTGCACCTTTTTTTTGCTGCTGTTTGTGTATCGCAGCCAAGTGATGGTGCAAACGTCGGACCTACACAAGCTTGCTTCAGGTTGCAACTTTTTATTGCTTTGCCACCGGGGCTAGCATTCATTCAGATACCGAACAACAATCCCGTCCTCAACTCCCCCGATTTTTTTGCCTTTTTTTCTTTCTTCTAGTTTCCCTTCTCGCCCCGATGTTGCTTCCTCTAGCGTCGCACTTGTTCTCCGACGGGATCCCTACAGAGGCACGTTTTTCCAACTACACATTGCACCTAGAATGCGAACAGACTAACCAAGATGGCACCAGGCGACCGATACGTAGACAAAGAAAAACACCAGATGGATTGAATCCACCGTTCCCTAGCGCTGTGCCGGTGCTAGCTGGTGGTGTGCCACTGTCTGTTCTCACAGGAAACGGTCAAGGCACCCACCACTTGCACACGCGACACGCCCGACGTACTCGCTTCCGATCGTCCAATGTGGTCTCTTCAGCACTCTGCGTCATGGCTTCGGGATGTAGATAAACAGGGACGGCGTCAGTCAACTACTCCGCCAGGTGCAGGATGGCTACCTAGCCGGGTGGCTTGTTGACGGCGCCGCCCCCCTCCGGTCTGCCTCACACAGCACCGACGCCAGCCAGCCAGCCCCCGTTCGGCGATTCTGCACCAATGGATCTCTGCATGATAGTGGGCGCCCTACCGTTCTTCCCGCCCAGAAAAGGTGCATCCCAATACTCCGCAGGTCTCACATGCAGCCATTTTCAGCCGGCGGGCCCCTCCAAACCAGTTGTCCGGGGATGCTTTCTTGGGTGCGGCTGCGTTGTTAGCGTGCCCACGAGGCGTCGCCCGGGGCGGATACCACTCTACAGATGCCTGCATCATGTCGCTCATTAGCTACCACTCCCAAGTTCGCCTTGCCCCAAATACTGCGTGGCGGCCGGAGGAACCACAAGCCCGCAAATGTCGCTCTTCTCGTCGTACTTCCTTCTCTTGCAAAACTTGCGCTCATTTTCTGCTTACTCTGCATCATCACTGCTAGGCGTCCTGTTTTTGTTGCACTTTACCACCACGCCGCAAGTTGCGCAGCATCTGTTTGAGGCCCGCGCCGACACGGACGACTAACACCTAGGCAGCTGAGCTGGTGCCCCGCGACCTTGCCCCGGTGCAGCCTGAGAAAATCGCACATTCCGACCTGACGACACACTTGCCTTGAGTCTAAAAAATTGCAGCAGACGGGCAGTCGCCCATCATTGTGACTTGTCGGTGGCTCACACGCAACACACCCTGCAGCGCGCCTTGTGCCGCCACCCGCCATCATGGACGACGAGGTCAACGTGCTCACACTCAAGCCCTTTCGCGATGTCGTCGAACAGGCCAGCGCAGCTTTGGAAAATGCTGGCGAGAATGATGCCATGCGCAAAGCGGCAAAGAAGCTCCTTAGAGAGGGTGAAAAGGCTGTAAAGCTCATTGAGCCCCAGTGCACCAAGCGACACGCCGAATATGGCGACAACTTTCTCAATGCCCTTAGAGGAAGTGGTACGCACTTCCCGCCCCCCGCCCCCCAATCCAATTTATCAAATTGGGTTTCAGGCCGCTGATGTCTCTTTTAGAAGAAATCAAAGAACCTCGAACAAAACTAGGCCGTCTAGTATACGGCTTCGACGAATATGTCGAGGAAGACGAATTTGAAGCCGACAAATACGCCGAACTCCAGGCCCTCACACGAGACGTTGCTCTTAAAACCTACGAGGTTTTAATCAGCATGAAACTTGAGGCAATCCCATCCAAAAATACGCCACCGCACTCATTTCTTAACGAATTTTCGCCTCCGTCGTCGCCTCACCCCCCGCCAAACTTTCCCGTACCACCGACACCACCTCGTTCGTCAGTGCAAAGCGCGACAGGCGCGCCATCTAGCCCATTACCCGGCGCTCCGCGACGCACATTTCACAATGTCCAATACGCCAACGAAGAACTCGAGAATTTTCGCGATAGACAGCCCAGCAGCGTGCTAGGTCCAGAAGACGAACCACTCGTCAGCCCCTCCCAGCTGGCTCCGCCTCCCCAACAGCCGCCGCCACCCCGCCCGCCCTCAGCTAATCCATGGGATACAACTATTGTCGGGTCAAGTGACGAGATTGCAGTCGCAATCGGAGGAGAGCCTCTTCGAAGGCGACCGCTCGTGGCACCTCCATCGCCTCGCCCTCCTTCCAATTCCTCGACTCCGCCAGTCAGCCCTGGCTTGCACAGGCTGAGCCCTGCACTCCAGCGCCGCCCAATAGCGTCACCTCCAGGTCTGCAACAAGACGCCGACTCGATTCCCTATGATGAAGCAGAGTGGCGCCGCCTCACAAACCAGCAATATCGTTATCCACCGCACAGTCCACAGCCGAGTCCGCTGCATCTCAACACCAGACTGGAGCCCTTCCCGGAGGAAGGTACCTACCGCGATGGTGCCGATCCTGATCGGGTCGCTCGAGCGGCCAATGCAGCGCATCACACGCATCAAGTTTCGCTAGAATCTGGTTCAGTGGTTTATGACAGCGACCCCCGCCGTGACACATTTGGAGAGGCTCCGCAGCTTCGCTCGCGGCCAACATCTGTTGCGGAGAGTATCCTCGACCCGTACCTAAAAAACGTGCGTATATCGGACCATTCCCAGGAATCTTCCGGAGCCTTTGATCGCCCACCGATTATGCCCACGCAGAATGTGGATGACGGCCTGATCGTGGTAGAGTCTGATGATCGAGCCTCAGCTCCAGCGCCGATTCAGTCTCAAAGAGATTGTTCCATTGGTAGCAGCTCCTCGTTTTATCTTTGCAAGGGCTTCTGTCATGGTGCGGAAGAAGTCGTGATGGGCGGTCTAGGTATCAAGAAGACACGAAAGCCAGTCGGTTTCACTGGAACAGCGACCGTGGCGCGTTGTACCTCCTGCGTCTTTGAATTGTCGTTTCGAGATATTGAAAATGACTTGGGCAAGCAGAACTGCGGTAATCTAAGGCACAACAATGTCGGATATCGCTTACGGTTCCTTCAAAAGAGTCATATTCAGGCCAAACGTCCAGATGACGTCCTATACGGCTGTGTATTTTGCATTTGCTTAGGACGCACCATCGACCCCAGCGATGCCACCGTCTTCTTCAACGTCAAGTCGCTATTCAACCATCTCGCGCGCCATTCTAGGCCACTGCCCGACGTCCCCGGCATCGTCGTGGTTGATCAGGCCGAAGTCCCTGAACAATACCAGAATGACTACGACTTGCACTTTATGAAGCCGCCGGTGGCACATCCCGTCGTGGAGCGGGAACAAGAAGTCGCCGTGATGCCCACGGGCGTCGCCAGGGAACCTGCGCGCAGGATGTACGGCCAGAGACTGTTGGCCGACCGATCGGCCGCTCTCGAGCTCGTGGTCGGCTCCAAGGTGACTGGTCTCTCGTGGCCGGCCAAGTACAATGGAGAGTGGTGCATGGGCTGGCACGACGGCGTGCACGCCTCTGTGCCCCTGGACACGTTGAGGCTAGAACCGCCCCCGCCACGCGATATCAGAATGGACGGCACCAGCCACGTCCGAGCCCAGACGAGATGGAAGTTTGCCCACAAGGACAAGGACAAGACGGACTGGCTCAAGTTTGACAAGGGCGAGACCATTACCAACATTAGCTGTGAGTGGAAATTCTCTCCACCCGAAAAATGGCAAATCAAGTCTATGTACTAACACAAAAAAACAGGGGTCTATCCGGAACACTGGTGCTGGTCCGGTACAAATTCCAAGGGCAAATGGGGCATCTTTCCCCAGGCGTTCCTCGACACAAACACCGTGCAGGAGCTGTCGGCCGTCAGCTCCCAGAGGGCGAGCAGCCTGAGCAGCGAGCGGAACAGGTCGACGTCCATCATACCGCGGTTCTCTGTCCGCAAGGCGCAGGGCACGCCGAGCATTGCTTCCAGCCGATCGTGATCTGTCAATCCTCCAGGCGCGTACACACGAGTCAGTTCTAACCCAGGAGAACTGGTGGGGGTTTTCTTTTTTTTTTTTTTTTCCCTTGAAAGCTTTTGTCTCTCGGCTTTGCTTGGGAAAAACTCCTCTTGTCATATTTTCTTTCTTGTATATACCTTGCGTGACTCTGTTTGCACTACAGCGCTGCGAGTTGCCCTTTGTCTCTCTCTCTCGCATATTTGGCTTCCTGAACGGAATACTTTTCCTTGTCAGTTTAGAGACGTATACAAAGTACGTCGGGGACTTTCTTGATACCTTTTTTTTATTGTAGATCATTATCAGTTATACACCTTAATGGATTGCGAAATTTCCATCAATAAAGAAAACAATGATTCTCCGCAGCCACTACTCCAATACTTTGATGCCGAGCCTTTTGCATATTCGTAGCAAAGCGTGCCCTTCGGCTGAAACTTGTAGGGGACGGACGGAGATTGTGCTAGACAGCCACAACCGAATAGGATTTTGTGAAATTATTCAAAATTAGAGTATAGTATATAATATGTGCAGTGCTTTTCATCATCCCATGACGTATACGTATATCCAATGTCAGTTCGCTTATGCTGGTATAATGTAGTACATGTACGGTCCACCCACAAACACAAGGCCAGGAATCCACTAGCGCTCTCTGCTTATTTCCACTCATGTTTCCTTCAACGACTGAAGCCCTTTTTCACGGGTAGTCCTTCATGCCAGCCGACTCGCCGCTACGGTCCTTGAGGTAGCCGTACCTAGGGTCGTCTCGCACCAGCGGCGGCAGGTCCTGGTTATTGTCGAGCCGCTCAAACGTCGATGTGGAGCGGCCCCAGATGTCGAGGCCCTCGCGGACGGCGTGGGCGATGCGGTCGGGATCGCGGAACTCGGCGCCATTCATCCACTTGTGGGAGAAGCTGGCCATTTTGTTGAGGAACAGCGCCATCGAGTCGAAGCAGCTGCTGCAGTGCCAGCTCGAGTTGGCGTAGTTGCCCGACTCACGCCACCGGGAGAGGAAGTGGCCGCCGCGGCCGCCGCGCAGGTTGTCGGGTGTGAGTGTCTGCTGGCCGTCGTAAAACGTGGCCTGCGGGTGGTGCCACTCGGGCCCGATGCTCTGGAACTGGAACGAGTAGTAGTAGAAGCGGGAGGCAAGCGTGAGGCGTCGGGGGAAGTTGCAGGCGCGCAGCGTGCGCAACGTGTCGGGGCGGGGAATCTCGTCCACGTCGGCGACCACGAGCACGTCGCCGAGGCGCGGGGCGCGATCGCCCGTGAGTTTAGGAAAGACTTGCTCGTAGCTAGCGTCGCGCTGTAGACGCTCGAAATCCCACGTCTGGCGGGGATGGAAGCTGCTGGGGAACTCAAGCTCGTGGTACAGCATCTTGTCGTGGTATTTGGCGAAGCGGTCCCAGTTGTCCTTGGCCACCATCGGTTTCGCGTGGCCGTGAAATGTCTTGGGCGACTCGACGATGATGAACAGGTCTACCTCGTCGTAGAGGGCATTGAGGCGGATTTCGAGCCAATCGAGTTCGGTGTTGACCATGGTGAGGTCGTAAATTTTACGGCGGGAGCCCGTGGCACTCGCGGGATAGGCAGTGAAGCCATGGGCGGTGCAGAGCTCGTGTATTTCGGGCGAGTCTTGGATGGTGCCCAGCGCAAGCAGGTCCTCGTCGGAGCTCAGGTACAGCCTCGACAGGACGAAAAAGACGCTCACAAAAACGAGGAGGTAGACTACTGATTTGTACGGCTGCTTGGAGGGCAGTGCCCGCAGCGACAGAGCCATACTGCCGGGGAGGCTCACTGCCATGTGAGAGTTGGCGAGGGGCGTGTCGGGAGGTGATGGGAAAGGAAGAAAAAGGCAAGACAGTCAGACGACTCTGACTGGCGATTGGGAAATTAAGGCTCTTCAGGGTTGGAACAGGCTGTCAGTGTGCTGGGTCCTGCAGCCTCGGCCCCCTTTTGGCGAAAAAGGTTGCAGCCTGCGTACACAGGGCTGTGAGGGAGCCAGACTGTTATTTCATCGAGCCAGCGACGGGCCTATCAACATCGTCGTAGTGTTGGTGTGCGCGTCGGCGGCTGGGGCCGAATGGCCGCTAGTTGGGATGAGTGAGAGACTTCGTTGCAAGACTAATAACAAAAAGGAAAGGCCACAGGGACGTGCTTGGCGGATTTCTGAGAAGTGGGCGGCATGCCATCTGCACTGGCTGCGCCTGTGGCTGTTTATACTGAGTACTTCGCATCGTCGCTCAGAACCGAGCGAGTTTGCGATGGCAGATCCTGAGGATGGGGAAGGGTGCCACCTTGTCAAGATATCCTTCCAGCACTCGTTACTGTTTCTCCCTTTTCGTGAAGCCCATAGAAACAAGGCGCAGCTGGCTGTGGGGAGAAAATACGAAGTCTCAGGGAGTAGTGCGGGCGGGTGTCGGCTTCAGGAGGCGCAGTCGGTTCCATAATAGAACAGGCGTCCGTACAGATTACATGCCGAGTATCCGGGTGCAGCCTCGCTATCGGGGCATGGAGGCGCTTTGAAGTAGACAAATCGTAGGCTGTCAGTCTAGAGTGCATACCTAGGTACGGAGTATTGCAGTTTGTAATTCGTGGTTTTTGGTAAGTACCAAGTTCGCCATGAGGTTTCGAATAAAATTGCGCAAAAGAAAGATGAGAGCAAGCCACTTGAGTTAAGTGGAGCAGACGGCAAAGGACGCGTCATGGCCCTATCGCTTACCAGTTGCCAAGCTCATGAGTAAACATAGAGGCGCTGTACTGGTTGAACACAGCAGATGTAAGAGAAAGTACCCAAGTTCATGGTAGTTGCATTGCCCAACAGCTAGCTAGTTGTATTGCTCAACAGCCGACTGCATAGTCGAAACTAGGCGCGTCAGCATCGTGAATCGTGGCGTGGGGGGATACCTAGTTCGATGCGGCATCGCCTGGGAAGGCTAGCGCCAGATCTGAGCGGCCCACGTCAAGAATGGCTGAGAAATCGCACGACAATCTGGCAATCCATTGACAGGCGGGCGTAAAGGGCTAGCGGGGAACGAAGTCATTCGCCAGGCAAACACAGTTGGTTCGTAGACAGCCGCTGGACATGGCCGCAAAACAGAAATGGCAATTCGGTCATCGGGCATGTCGCGAGAATTGAGTAGCGGTTGATGGGGGTGCATTGCACGCCATCGACGGTGCTTTTGTTGCCGTCTTCCATTTACTGCAATGCGTCCGATTGGCATGTTTCCTCTGCCGTTCATGGTTGATGGCTCACCGAAACATAGCGTCGATCAAGCTAAAACGACAGCGCTCTGTCCTTTTTCGATGCGTGACTGCCCGGCGGTCGCAGCAAGATTGATTGGCACATGGCTCCGATGGAACGGTACTCATGGTTGTTTTGGTTGGTGTGGGTTTTAGGACCCATGGCATGGCCGAAGCTTCGTCACAGGCGACACGGGTGGAATTTGGAGCGCGCCATTGTTTCCCCTCAAAAATGCTTTGCCAGTGGCATGCTGCAATATGGTGAGCGTACAGACAAGTCTTGGATCGTATCAAGATGGGCGCACCATTTCCATTATTGACCGGCGATGGGTGCATGCAATGCAACCGCCCCGTGAGTAATGCGTGGGGTAGTGCGTGGGTACAGCCCGGCGGCAGGACGGGGCGGAATGAAATGGTGCAACGCGCAGTGAGACACGAGACACGGAAATTTTGGGACCATCATTGTAATTTAAACATTGTTTTGTCTTTGGCGGGCGGATTGTGGGAGTGTCTTGGACAGTGGCAGCAAACGCCGGCTGGTGTGAGGAAGCTGCCAGTGGGCAGTGCACACGGCTGCTGAATAAGCCCTTCCCAGGAGCTTGCACTCCAGCTCAAGCTCCAACTCAAGCCCCAACTCAAGCTCCAGCTCAAGCTCCAGCTCAAGCTCCAACCCAAGCTCTGCACCACATGATATCGCCCGCCCAACTTGGCTTTTATCCCTCCATCTCCACTGATGCTGCCCGTGCAACGTGGTGATGCTAAGCGCCAGCTCACCTGCTCCTTCCTACCTGGCTCACCTCCCACCAAAAAGACGCTCGCCCATGTCCAAGGCCGCCCGCGATGATGCCCATCATAAACACAGAATACGTCATTGCGTTGCATTGCATCCCACCCTGCCTATCACCGTGAGCCCTATGCAGACCGGCAATCTTCGTAACTGCCAACGCATCTACCAGCGTAACGGTGCACGCTCCCTGTTGCCAAAATTCACAGACAATGGCTGTCCCTATCGGAAATGGAGCAGTGGAATTCCAGTGCGAATCGAAGACGACCACATGTTCGCCCTGCCTCGCTGCCGGCAGATCAACAGCTCTCAAAGCTCGGCTCCAAGACACCAGTCGCTCCGGACATTTCCACCCATCTGTGCACTCATTAGCTCAAGCTAGTTGCATCAGTCTCATCCGCGAATCACATCGTTTCTTTTCTCTCTTTTCGCCACACTCCAACTGGCTTGGTTTGCCGTTTCTTGCCTTCCTAGCGGGTGTTACCCGGTCGTAACACGACACCGTCTCTTTAGCTACATGCAGGCAAAGGGCACTTGATCATACACTCCGCACCTTGCTCCCGTCCGGTCACGCTCCTTGGCGTCGAGAGTCTGGCATCAATTGGCTCGGCATCGGCTCGGCCGACTTGGCTTTCTCGTTCGCCGCTGAGATTCGTCGCTCCGTCGCTCCGTGTAACAACATGGTCGGCACGGATGAAGCTGTGGAAATGTGATGGACAGGTATGCGCCCATCTTCATGCGCTGGATGAGGATCCTCCCTCTGTCTCACACGCCCACTTACATCTCCCTGCTCCATAACAGCCCGCCTCTCTGTTTATATAACTCTTCTCCGGAGATACCAAAATTTTCTAAGAGTCCTGGCGCTATTCCTCTGGGTCAAAATCATCAGCCTCACGATGCCGTTCACGTCGTTTTGGGCCGCAAGCCTCCTCTTGACTCTTGCGTCAGCCGCTCCCTACAGGTCCATCCCACTTCCTGGTGAAATCAAATATGGCACTAGGGCCACATTCAGTGCGGTCACGCTCAACAAGAATTGGTACAATAATAAGACTGGTCTATGGGGGGAACTATGGTGGAACAGCGCCAATGCACTCACTACCATCGCCGACCATGCCAATATTAGCCCAGGCTTCGACCCGTTCACCGCCATCATTGAAAACACCTTCAACGAAGCTCAGCACATCGATGTCGGGACAAGAAAGTTTATGAACCGTGACAATGGCGGTATGGTGGAGTCCAACTACTGTATCAACGGCACTGGCTCCTGTGCTACGAAGCGAGACGACTCCCTCGCCAAGCGAGGCTTCAAGAACTTCCTCAACAAGTTTTACGATGACGAAGGTTGGTGGGCTCTTGCCCTCATCCGTTCCTACGATGTGACGCATGAGGACAAGTACTTGGATGCTGCCGTCACTATATTTGAGGACATGAAGACTGGTCTCGGTGGCCCTTGCCACGGTGGAATATATTGGAGCAAAGATCGTGAGTATGTCAACGCAATTGCAAACGAGCTCTACCTCTCCGTCGCTGCATCGCTCGCAAATCGTATATCAAGCGAAGAGAAATATCTCCAGATAGCCGAGGATCAGTGGAAATGGTTTTATAATAGTGGCATGATCAATTCGGACAATCTAATAAACGATGGCTTGAATGGGGACTGCAAGAACAACGGCCAGACAACTTGGACCTACAACCAGGGCGTCATCCTCGGCGGCCTCGTCGAATTGTCCCGAGCCACTAGCAACAGCAGTCTTCTCGACGAAGCCTCCAAGATTGCCAAAGCAGCCATTGCCAAGTTTTCCAATAAAGATGGCGTGCTTGAGGAAAATGGGGGTTGTGAACACCAACCTGGTCGTTGCGGGGTGGATGGTCAGCAATTCAAGGGTGTCTTCATCCGTAACTTGGGCTACCTGCAACAGGCTGCTCCCGATGCTCAATTCCGATCTTTCATTCTCACCAACGTCGATTCTATCTGGGAGCATGATCTCGATAAGAAGGCCCTCTACAAGCTGGGTGTTGCCTGGGCCGGTCCTTACTATAATGCTACGATGCCGTCACAATCCAGCGCTATAGACGCGCTAGTCGCGGGGATGGCCGTCGCATAATTTGAGACAGGAATTTGTGACGCTATTTTCATTCATGCAGTATTTATTTATTTACTAGTCTACTTCCATATTGGCCACTGAAATATTTACGCTTGTTTTCTCGCCGGCTGTGCTCTCTCGGCTCCCACTTCATTGGTATGAAGTGAGGCGATGGTAGTGTCGGCAACTCGTTAGTACACTGCGGTACTTGCGCTCGCGGAATGCATTTGCGATAGCATTAACCTTTTTATTTTATTTTATATTTTATATGTAGCTTTTTTATGCATTTCCGTACGAGAATCAAGATCCAACCTTTGCACCTAGCACCAAGACGACCCGGGTTACGTGATTCTCATCGCATGCCTAATGACTACCCTGCATCCTGGGTAAAGTGGATCACGGCCTCACTGGCCATGAAGTTGCCTCGACACAATGAGGAGCACGTCGCTCACGCATTTATCCCCAGAGCCAAGTCACAGGAACCGTGACTGTTGCGAAGCGGCGGCAAACTCTAGTTTAGGGCTTTCTCGATACTAGGCTGCAGCAATCGAGCTGAGCTTTGGAGCCGCCGTGTGGAACAGGCTTGCCCATAATTCTGCTGCCTGTTTACTCACCGCGTTGCTCTAGCAGGCTCGCAAGTTTCACCTCGAAGGGAGAAACCAACTCCCATGCCCCCTTCCCCTACAATTCTTTGCTCATAGCATTCAGGCCTAACCCTTCAAGATGAATGCGGCGGATGAGGACTTGGACAATAAGCTCCAGAAGATCTCTACTGATCTCCTCGCAGATCTCGACAAGGCGCTCATCACACACCTCCGCAAGCCGGACGGCAGCGGCGGCACGAGAGTGCGATCCTTTGTCCGCGCCCGAGAGGCATTTTCGGCGATATGCGACGTGAGTCTTTACCCAAGCCATGGGGCCCTGGGCCTCATGGCCGTCCGTCTCGCGGGCGTTGTGACGACACCAAACGTGCTAACCGTTTTTCTTTGTTCATCAGGCTATTGACCACTTCCAAGAGCTCCCTCAGCTGCTCGACCCTCATCTCCCCAAATGGATCCCGTTTCTGGCCCAGTCGTACCTGGACGACCTGACCACTCCGCGCCGCAGCGTCGCGAAGCGCGACAGCAGCGCCAAGTCCAAGGCCCTGGTCCCAGTCTCGTTTGCCATTGCCAAGGTTCTCTACACGTTTTGCAAGGTGCGCGGTGAAAAGGTTATTGTGCGCTTTCTGAATGCCGAGGCCAAGTACCTCGAGCTGCTGCTCTCTTCCATCGAAGAGACAGAGCTGCAAGCGGCGGCGGCAGCGGCAGCGGCTGCCACCGGCTCGTCTGCCCTTGATCCCGCCGACGTGCTGTTTACGCCCGACAAGGGGTGGGCGTGGGAGCAAAGGTACATTGTGCTACTGTGGCTCTCGCATCTCCTTTTTGCGCCGTTTGATCTGGCAACCATCTCCTCAGTCGAGTTTGAAGATCAGGCGGTGCCCAGGATTGACGGGCTGCAGCTGCAGGACAACCTGCCCGGCATCACGCTGCGAATTCTGCCGCTGGCCATCAAGTATCTGGCGACGGCCAGCAAAGAACGCGATGCGGCCAAGGCGCTGCTTGTGCGAATGGCGATGCGCAAGGACATGCAGGCGCTGGGCGTGCTGAGTAGCTTGGTTGGCTGGGCCATCACCTCGCTCCGTCCACAACAAGGCACCGAGCCGCGTCCGTCCTACTTTTACCTGGGCGTCCTCTCGTTCCTCGCTGGTATTCTGCGATTGTCCTCTGAAACATCCGACATGGATGCGCATCTTTCTTCAATCTTCACTGCTGTCCATGCGCTTACTTTCAACGATACGAATGTATCCAAGACTGTCAATGCGTTGGCCTTGGCGCGGAAAATGATTATCAAGGTGATCCGCTTGGTGGTTGTTACATGCCTCCGCAGAAGCAACCAGGACATGCTGAGCATGGAAGTCACGGAAACGGCTATCGGGTACTTGCTAGAGAGCTTGTCTGATAATGACACGCCTGTGCGCATGTCGGCAAGCAAGTCTCTGAGCGTCATTACTCTCAAGCTTGACCCTGACATGGCCTCCCAGGTCGTTGAGGCTGTGCTCGAGTCGCTCAACCGCAATGTGCTATGGAACAAGGAGGAAATCAAGAAGGGCGCACGTCCTGTGCGGGACTTGGCGGCAGTCAATCACTTGGAGTGGCATGGTCTCGTGCTCACACTCTCCCATCTTCTCTACCGCCGATCACCACCTGCGAACCAGCTGTCTGATATTATACACGCATTGTTACTTGGCTTGTCATTTGAGCAGCGATCCTTGGCGGGCACTAGCGTCGGTTCCAATGTCCGCGATGCGGCGTGCTTTGGCGTCTGGGCGATAGCCCGTCGCTATACCACCGCGGAACTGCTCGCTGTCCCAACCCACTCCGTATTCGCTGCCAAGGCGCACCCGTCCGACAGCTCCATCATCCAAGTGCTCGCGACCGAACTTGTCACGGCGGCCTGTCTTGACCCTTTTGGAAACATCCGCCGCGGCTCCTCGGCCGCTCTGCAGGAGCTCATTGGCCGCCACCCCGACACCATCGAGCAAGGCATCTCGGTTGTGCAGAACGTAGACTATCACGCTGTTGCCAGACGTTCGAGGGCGATTCAGCAGGTGGCTTCAAACGCGACACGGCTTGCCCTCCAGTATGGTGATTCTCTCCTCCATGGCATTCTCGGTTGGCGCGGTGTAGGCGACATGGATGCACCGTCTCGGAGAGACTCTGGCATTGCCTTCGGTGTTCTGACTACGATTATGCACAAACACTCGACTATGGACCAGAATCGCTTCCAGCTGTCGTTTGATCTCGTGCGGACCAGGCTCGAGGGACTGGCGACAAGAAAAGTGGAAGAGCGCCATGGCTTGCTGCTGTGCTTGTCCTCGCTTTTGGACCAGTTCCCAGAGTTTGGTGCGGGCAGTGGCGGATTTGACACCATTGGAATTATAGAAGTCTGTCACGTTCTGCAGGATTGTCACGATACGACGTATAGACGACCAGAGCTCATCGCAGAGGCAGCAAGCCGACTCGCTATATCTACCGTTCCTCTCTTGCAAGGGTTGATAGGCTACCACTTATCAGTTGAGGACCTGGAGCCTGGAGCACAGTTCCTGTCCCCTACACGCCCCGGTACCTATGTCAAGTTCCTCGACGCAATCCGCAAGGAGCAACCGCAGAGTCCCACAATTGCAACATTTGCTGAGAAGCTTTCAAATGTCGTGGCTCCATGGCTCGACTTTACTGAGCCAGAAACTATCGAGGCTGCATCCACCGCAGCTCTGCTTCTCCTTGTGATATCTACAGACGAGAACCGCACCAAGCTCTTGCTCGAGTGGGCCAAACTTGTGCAGTACCGCCCCGCGAGCCGCGCTGCCATCATCGGCCAGGGCTACTTTCACGTGCTGGCCATGGCACAACCGCTCGCCGAGGCCACCTCACAGCACGGAGAATGGGATGACGTGGTGAGCGAGGCATTCATCGCGCGTTGGATCGCCGACAAGCAGGTAGAAACGCGCGTGTCTCTCCTGCAGAGTCTAATTCGCGCTCGCGTCTTGTGCACGAAACCGCTTGCGTTTCTCCCTCTTCTCGTGGATGGTTTGAATGATTACACGACAAACGCCCGCGGCGACATTGGCTCGCACGTGCGCGTGCAGGCGCTCAAAGCGATCCAGGTGCTGTGGGAGAAGATTAGCGACGCGACAGGAGAGGAGGAGTGGGTGGTGCAGTCGGTGGAGAAGTTATTCTATAGAACCTTGCGACTGTCGGTTGAGAAGCTCGACAAGGTCCGGCCAGAAGCGCAGCTGGCGCTGTCGCTGGTGATTCAAAAGAGGTAAATCTCACGTCGTGCCATCAACTATCCCGAACTGATCAGCTAACCTCTGCTATTACAGGGATACAAACAACCTCGATCAGCTATCTACTTCCTCAAAAGAGTACTTTACGACGCTTCTAGAGCTCCTATCCTACGGCAAGCTGCACAAGTCCGTGGCCGCCACCGCCAGATCCGACCCTGTCGCGTGGACGTCGCAGCTCATGGCCGGCCTCGTCACGTCGGCCGATACCGGCCAGGAAGAGCTCGTCATCACCAGCCGCGCCGCCCTCGCAGCCTTTTGCGAGGCCTCCCCCGCCAACCTGCAGCAGGTCTGCGGCGCGCTGGTGCACAACCTCACGGCGTACCAGTCTGAGGACCGCGTCGTCGTGCCGACGCTGGAACTCATTGCGTACCTCTTCCACACGGGGCTCCTTCAGAGCTGCGGCCATGAGACGATCAACCCGCGCACGCTGTGCCTGCAGACGCAAAAGGTCGGCTACAAGACGGGCCAGGTGCGCAAGATTCTCGCCTGCGTCAAGGTGTATGGGTGCGTGGCGGGGTTGGAGGCCGCGCAAGGCCCGCCCGAGGCGAGGAAGCGGCTGGGGGCGCTCATGTTTCATCCGTGGCCGAGGGTGCGCATGGCGGTGGTGGACGAGCTCTGGATGATGCTGGCGGGTGGTGGTGAGCAGGACAGTGTGGCGGAGGTGTTGCTGGGCGTGGATTGGGGAAAGGCGGACAAGGACAGCGTCAAGGCCCTGGTGGAGAAGCTCCAGCTGGCGTAGTAGAAGGATGAAACATATGATGATGATTAAAAGAATATATATAAAAAGCATAGATGAGATTGAAGCTGGAGAAAACTATATTCTGATGAGTTGTGATTGACGCAGGGTAGAAGCTTTTGTCCCGCTGACGAGTGCTGCTAGAGGACCAGAGGCCATCAGCCTAACTATTCGTATATTGAAGTAATATAGATGGGAAACCCAAGGCGACATTGGAAAGCGCTGGCGTCAAATATTCAATAGTTAGTCCAAGGAAAGGCAGGCGGCCGATGCAGGCGTGCGGAGAAGTGGAACATTGTCGTATTGAACTCGGTGCTGTGGCCGACAAAGAAAAGAAGGAGATATATAGAGAAGGATGACTCAAGTCGGGTTTCATGACGAATTGCTTGCCGGACAGTGATATTGCTTTTGCATGCGGCCTGATGGAGAAGGTAATGGGCAACTACGTCTTTGTCTCATCTCAATGCTAGACATGTATTTTTAGTCCGATGGTGCGAATCAGAGAGGCGTCTATTTGTCCTGGAGTCTAAGACAAATCAATCACAGGGAAGAGAGGATCTGTCGGCGCCCGCAGAAGAGGATTCATTGATAGGGCCGCTTAAAGGGGGGGGGGGGCAAATGTCAGATACATCTATCTGTAGCCAGAACCGAAAGAAGCGAAAAAAGAAAAACACTCGGAAAATAGAGACGCAAGTATCTAGATGTCCAAGACCTGCGGCAGAGACAGAGCTCCTAGGTATTATGTGGTGTCTGCGGTAACAATGTGCATACTCGGACAGAAATGTGCTACACATGTTAAAACGTGGTGCAGCGGACAGTGACGAAAAGACGTGAATATCCCGAGTCCTCGTGGCTTGACAGTGACACGGAGCGGGATATTACAATTGTTTGAGGCCGCGGGCTTGAGTGCTTACTCTGTGTGGCGCGGATTCTGACAACTTGTCGTCTGCGAATACGGACACATGCGAACATGTTGGAGGGAAGGAGGGGGGCAATCCCGGAGAGTGCCCGTGGGCCAATGAAGCTGGGCGGCCAATTAATAGGTGGCTAGTGTCATGTACCCCAGCGCTCGGCGTTGGATTCGTGCTAGCCCCCAGCCCGTTATCAGTCGCGCGGGCGGGATTTTTTTTTCTCACCAGGCCAAGTCGGGTAAATGAATGCCCCAAGTGGCGCATCAAGATTTTTTCTATTGTATCAGTCTGGTCAATGCGGAATGGTGCGCGCCGCCGCATGGCTGGTGCTTGGAGGGAGAGGGGGGGGGGTCAGAGTGTTGATGTAAGTAAGTAGAAAAGGTGAGACGAGATGGCTTTTGCAGCTGACTCGTGCGGGCGGTGGTGGTTGATTGATTGTCCCCCGGTCCCAAAAGGATGATCAATGAGGGAGGAAGGAGATGGAGGGAGGAGATGAATGGAAAACCCAATGGCTGGCCACGCAGCGAGAAACGGCATCACGACAGGCGTGTAAACCAGCGGTGACACGAGGGAATGGGGAGGGCTGCTTGGTGGGTGGCACCAATAAGGAGTGATGCTGAAGCGAAGCTGGTGGGTGTAATCATGATGCAGCGAGATTATTGTAATTATTTATTTTTTTATTATTATTCTGGCGTGGCGCCCTCTCGGTCATGCAGGAAAGCAAGGAAGGAAATTTTCGGAAAAGACGGATTTCTGAAAGGGTTGCATGGCAAGGACGCAAGGCTGCCGGGGGGGGGGGGGTTGGACGCGAAAGACTTGAACAAAATTAACATGGCACCACTGAGGCGGCGCCCACCGTTTTTTTTCTTGTCCTTTCGTTATCAAGCTTTTTTCAATCTTGGCTTTTTGGCGGTGCGCGCGCGCGCTGGAAATGACGAGCAGCTGGACCAGGGGGGGCGTGGGCTCGTAAGGCACGTCCTGTACCGACCGAACGCGGGGCATAACACACAACGTTGGCCGCGCCAGCACTGATACAGAAGGGCTGGCTGCTGGCTGTGTTGATTTCTTAGCGGCGCGCCCATGGTCCCCACACTTTTGTCGTTGCACACTAGCAGGCCAGAAACGTGGGAATGTTCTTTCTTTGTCTCTGACTTTAAATTCATTTTTATTTCCAAAGATTTTGATTTTTGCTAGGGCGACAAAGCCATGTGATATTTCTTTTGCTGACGGCGCAAAAAAAAAAAAATGCCCAAAACAATCGAATTGCCCGATATAGGCAAGCCTTTGCAGGGATTAAGGGGTCTGATGCCGGATATGCGCAGCTACTGCGTGGTGAAAGGTGGCGGGCGAGGGGAGAGCGGTGATAAACGTCCTGTGACCAAATTCTACAGGGCGGTTGAATCCACTCACGTTGGGCGCTGTTGGCTGGCCTTCCCCCCCCCCTGTAGATACTAAGGTGCAGCACCTAGCGTCGCACCGCCGCTAATCAATTGACATTGGCCATCCCCCCCCGCCAACCAACTTTGTAAGGAACAATATGTACCAGCCAGCGCACCAAGCCCAAGTCGGCCTGCCGTCGGCGTTTGAAATTTGAAATCATTGCCGCCCGAACCTGCTCTTCACCCATCATACCTACCTACCTAGGTAGTTATGCTGGAAGGAAAACGGGCGCCCCGTCATCCATCAGCGACCGGGCGGCTTCTGGCGGCAATACGCACACACACCCAAGACCTTTTCATCAGCAGCAGCAGTTAGCATCCTGCATGCCCAACCTGGGGCAGAAGCCTCCGTCCATCAGAAACGACAAGCCACCTTTGCGCTGCCTATCACTGCATTGTCATTACTGATACCGCCCCAAGTGCCACAACCCTCCCCCCCCGTAGCCCTTGTTATCAGTTAATATAAACCCGGGTTCACCCCTTGTCGGAACGCTTCTTTTTGGGGCCTGTTGCCCACTTTCTCTCCACGTTCGTGTCGTGTGTCGATTCTGCAGCAAAAAGCAACCCTCGTTCGTCGTTGGATACCCACTCTGCCTGACTGGCGGCCCCAAGAAACTGGGGGGGGGACGCCGCCTCGTCGCCTTTGGCCTTTGACAGCCCAGTTTGTGCTCCTTCCCTCGACTCCGCCTCCGCAAGACGAGACGCTTTCTCTTTTTTACACCTTGCAAAAACAAAACAAAAAAAAACGCACCTCGACGACTTCAATCTCTCGAATTAGGCGGCTCTAATTCCTGCACCGCCCCGTGCGCGCGCTCCCGGAGGTAGCATCCCGTCCTTTCTTTGTTTCTTCGCCCTCTGCGCCGCCCTCCGCCAGTCCGCCCGCCCCTCAGCCGCAACAGCGCAACAGCGCAACGCCCGAGCCCGCCCGCCTTGTCTGTCTGCCTTTACGAGCCAGTCTGACCTGAGCCGGGCCTGCCAACCCAACCTCGCCACAGGCAACAACACATTACAACACCACCCGCAGCCGTCCTCCCTCCGGCTTTCTTCTTGCTCGTTTTTTTGCTCTTGCTTTTCCGACGACAACGATTGTTCCATGCCGCGACTCGCCTTGCTCGATTCTCTCAAGTCAGCCGCACGGCGCCGTTCTTAGACCCCGTCCATCACCATCGCTTCTTCGTCCCATACCCGCCGCCGACCCTAAACCTGCAAGGCCCATGACACCCCGGCCGCCACGCCAGCACCAATCCCGGTTCGCAGCACGACGACGACAGCGACATCCTGATTGCCCCGCGCCGCAACCCAGAGGCCTGCCTCTCTTCTCGTCCTCTTCACCCCGTCACCTCGCTCGTCGCATCCTCCCCGGAGGGACGGCGGGCGCGGCTCCCTCTCCGACACCATGACGCTCTACACGGACCCTCCGAGCTTGCTGCCCTTTCGGCACGACAAGCCCACGCTGCTCGTCTGCTGGTGGATGACGTCCTTTTGCGCCGTCATGATCTTTCTGCGTGTAGCCGGCCGCTTTATCCGCACCGAGCGTCTCTTTCTCGAAGACAAGATTGCCGCCGTCGCCCTCATCCCCCTCGCCTTGCGCATGGCCTGCGTCCACTATATCCTGCTGCACGGCACCAATAATGCAGACCACACCGGCGTCGTATTATCCACTGCACAGTTGCATCAAAAGTCTATAGCCAGCGGTCTTGTTCTGCTCAGTCGATTCTTCTATGCTGCTACGTAAGCTTACCACTCGCTACTCTCCCGCCACCTTTGACTCCTAGTTGCCGTGCTGACCTCGATACACAGCTTATGGATTCTGAAATGCGCCATCCTCGAATTTCTCCGTCGAATCACGGGCATTACTTGGCAGAAATCCTACCAAACGACCATGGTAGCCCTGCGCTGGACCCTGCTCGCCACCTTCATCGCCGTCGTCATTAGCGGTCTAGCCGAATGCCAGCCCTTCCACCATTACTGGCAAGTCTTGCCCGATCCAGGCGGCCAATGCCGCCAGGGTTACGCCCAGCTCCTCACCATGGCCACCTGCAACGTCTTGACCGACCTCATGCTCGTCATCTTTCCCATCCCCATCCTCCTGCGCAGCCACATGCAGCTCAAGCGTAAAATCCAGCTTGTCCTACTCTTCTCCCTGAGCCTGTCCGTTGTTTGCGTCACACTATATCGAGTCCCGCACATTATCTGGAACGATGGCCGCCAGCAGTATCGATCGCTCCTCGCCTCGGTCGAAATTCTGTTTGCCACAGCCGCGGCCAATGCCCTGGTCCTGGGCTCCTTTGTCCGCGACCGCGGTCTGAAGAAGCAGAAATTTCGCCGCAACTCGGCCGCCGACTCGTTTGACCAACGCGGCAACGCCCCACGACGACCCGCCCTGCACCAGCACTGGGGCAGCGACGAGGACCTGGTCAGAGACGTCGGCCTGGCTGTCGGCCCGGAGCTGCGTGAGACTCCCAGCCGCGCCATCGCTGCCAAACCTGCCGATATGAAAGGGGAATGGACTCGTAACGGTAAACTGAGTGGCGAAGCTGCCAGTGACGACGTCATCATCCCTGACGACCGGCTCTCCAAAGTAGACTCCCACCAAGGGGGCAAAAAGATGACCTTTTTCGACGTCGGAGGCTTGTTGGACGGCTCCGTCGCCACAAGCAGCGGCAGCTATCGTCGCGGCAGCCATACATCCTCTACTATTGGCCCCGGCTCTTCGCACGGCGTCCCGGCAACGACGGTCCCTGCCAGCTCGACTGGTCTGCGACGCGGATCCTCGGCGCTGCTGCAAGACCTCGGCGTCCTGCTCGGCCCGCTAAACAGCAGGTCCGCGCGTGCCGGCCGCTCCAAATCAAACAACGGCACCGAGCTGCACCCCATTCCGCAGTCGGCCTATGAATTACAGGACCGCTCTGGGAAAGCAGCCTAAAAACCTGCGTGGGCAAATCCACGCAGCGTACACCTTTTTTTCTTTTTCTGTTTGTATACAATAGCGGTGGATGCTAAAGCGGCTTCCGCATGGATGGTTACTTGGGGCGATTGCATTGGGTTTTGGATACTGTGATTTTTTTTGGCGCATATATACCCTGGGATTTCTTACTACCCTTGAATACGGGCCTTTACGACGACGGTTAATGGACACTTTTTTATATGGATATAGATATGTATGTATAGGCATGCGGCGGTGTGATGCAATGAGCCATGACGTTTTTACACATCAATATACTTGTTGCTGTACTATATTTTCTTCAAGTTGCTACACAATAATTTTGGTTAAGTCGCTCTACTGTACTTTTGGTCAAGTTGTGTACCATACTCTGGTCAACTTGTTTACTATACTTTGGTCAAGTTGTATCCTTTTGTGGTCAAGTTGTGTATGTCTTTTCCTGTTTATTCATGCTAGATGTCTAGCCAATTTGCGCTTGGGAATTTAAATGTCGAAAAAAGTCAATAATGGGTTTCCCCCCGTATAAACGCCGACCCGTAATATCGCAATCCTCCCTTCTCAAACTGTACATTGAGTCGTCCCCTCACTACTCTCATCTCCAGCTCTTTAATTTTTTTTTCTTGTTTCCCTCTCGCCCGCCTTGAACTGTGTTTATATTTGTCACATCATCATAGTCATTTTGCTAGAAGCACACGCCCCTTCCCCCCTCAGACGCAGAGTCGGTAACTGGCATAGCGACCCGCCGTCTCACTCACGCGAATAATCTTAACCACCTGTCCGCGCCGCAGGCCGAGATAGCGCGCCACGGGATCCTTTGCCAGGATACGCGGCAACTGCGTTTCCTTGAGGCGGTAGCGCTTGAGCAGGGCAATCTTCTCCTCGCGGGAGAGCAGGACGTGGCGGGGCACGAGCTCGTGGTGGGTGATGTTGACGAGCAGGTCGTCCTCGAGGAAGCACTCAATCTTGGCGAGGTTCTCGACGGAGGCGAGCGACTTGCGGGCGGCGGGCGACAGGGCCACGTGCGTAATCATGATGCCCGTCTTGTAGTTGTTGGTGATGGTGTACTTGGCGAACTGGCGGATCTGGGCGACGCCAAACTGCTTGTCGGCCAGGAACTCGACCCAGATAGGGCCACAGTCGGGGACGGGGTCCGGGTTGGCGTCGGTCGCGGGCGGGGTGTGCTTGCGCAGCATCGCGTCCGACGGGCGGGCAGAGAACTGAAGCTTGGCACGGCTGGAGGGAAACATGGGTTAGGACGCGGACATCTCGTTGAGTCGGGGTATTTAAGGCTGGGGACGTACTTGACGCTGCCGTCGGGGTTGCAGAATTCGCTGCGAAAACGGTCGAGGGAGATGCTGATTTCGTCTTCAGCGAGCTCGTATTCCTACAGGAGAAGAAGCAAACTGTTAGCCCAGTCGCGCGCTCTTTCGTGATGATCCTGGCGCAGCAACCGGGTTGCTCGTGCCAGCAGTGTTCCTATCAACGGGGTAGTCGTACTCGGTCGGCAACCATCTCGTGCACCGTCTTCCATGCTCGCCAGAGTCTGACAACCTCCTTGGAGCGCGCATCGTTGGGGAGGTCGTCCATCGTGGGTGGTGTAGAAGAAATAAACCAAAAAAAGATACGGGTGCAAAATTGAGACGACGGTTTGGGAAGAGAGAGATGCTGCAGATTGCCTTGGCAGAAAAGGCAGCGAATGCCGTTGGTTTGTTATACAGAGATCGTTGAGAGACAAGGGCAGAAAAAAAGTTGCTATCGCATATCGCCAGTCGTGGTTTCCTCGAGGTCCGCGCAGCGCTGAGAATTTCCTAGCAGCCGGTCATGTGATTCGCTGGCTGTTTGGCTCTCTGCTTTTTGACGGCCCCACTCGTCTTTTCGAGGTTGGGCAAACCTTGCCAGCGGCGGCGCCTCTGTAACTACAATAAGCTGCACCTGCTTTTGGGCACTTTCTTGGGCTTGGTTGGCTCAACCGTGGCGCTATTTCTGGGGTTTCCGCGCCGTCACACCCTCACAGCGAGGCTGTCGCCCGCCTCGGCACCCATCCAACCATCATTCATTCCCGGCGCCGCTCGCCTGCTGCAACACTCGTCGATGCTGTACACCCTGTGCACCCACAAAAGTGTAAAATAAAACACGACCGAGTCGCAAGTCGAGGCTGCCAGCGGCGCGCCAGAAATAGAATAAAAGTGTAAAAAATAAACAAGTAAACCCAAGGTACTTTACCTCTTTAATTCACGAGCCCAACCGCCATTCTTCGCCAAAGGACCCTTGGCTCCCAATAGGGAAGGGGAACAATGGTCCTGTCGTGCCACGCAGTGGGGGAAGGGCCCAGACCAGCGTTGCACATTCACCACTTTTTTTTAAGCCCAACTGGCCACTGGCCTCTTTTTTCCCCCGTCTGTCCACCAACTTCGTCCGTCTTCTATCTGACGACTTCTTCAACCCCTTTCTCTTCTTCTTGTTAACTTGCAAGAGGATATTCCCGTAGCCTCGGCTTGGACCTTGCTTCCCTTGGGACCTCTCTGAACTACATCCTACCGACACAATGGCCGCCGAGACCGCTACCGCTTCCGCTCCCGCCCCTGCTGGCGGTCGCCCGCAGAAGCCCGACGAGAATGCCTTCAAGAGCGACCTCGAGAAGGCCGAAAAGGCGCACAAGGCTGCCATGGACCGTCTGGTATGTACCATTATGAATACAAGACTCGTAGAACTCATAGGGCGTCTCAATGCCTAAACCCTGTGCGCTGGACTTGATACCACCAGCCCGCGTGCGCCACAGCCGTTTTTGACACCTGCTGACAATGCCTTTTCCTCTCCAGAACGCCATCAAGGCCAAGATCGAGGTTGCCATGCCCAGCAAGAACAAGGACCAGCCCAGCCCCACCCAGAAGCGTCGCCAGGAACTCATTGCTCAGGCCAACGAAATCCGCCAGAAGCAGGCCGGTGGCAAGAATGCCCGTACCTCCAAGCTCGACCAGATCAAGCGTCTCGACGAGCAGGTTCGCAGCCGCATCTCTGAGCAGAAGACAGCCAAGGCCAAGGTCCCCTTCAAGGGCGTCGACGATGTCGATCGCCAGATCGCCCATCTCGATAGCCAGGTCAACTCGGGCACCATGAAGCTCGTGGACGAGCGCAAGGCCCTTACCGACATCTCCTCCCTGCGCAAGATTCGCAAGACCTTTGGCCAGTTTGACGACTCTCAGAAGCAGATTGACGAGCTTCGCGCCAAGATCAAGGAGATCAAGGACAGCATGGAGGACCCTGAGCAAAAGGCCATGTCCGAGCAGTACAACAAGATCCAGGCCGAGCTTGACCAGATCAAGGCCGAGCAGGACACCGCCTACAAGGGCCTCTCCAGCCTGCGTGACGAGCGCACCAAGCTCCATGCCGAGCAGCAGGAGACCTTTGGCGCCATCCGTAAGCTCAAGGACGACTACTACTCGCAGAAGAAGGCCGCCATGGCCTACGAGCGTGAGGCTCGTGACAAGGCTCGCGAGCGTCGCGAGGCTGAGAACAAGCGCTACCACCTTGAGCGCAAGAAGGCCGAGGCTGAGCGCCTACTCTCCGAGGCCAGCGACCCCGCCTTTCTCGAGGAGATTCGCCGTGCCAGCAACCTGCTCGCCTTCCTGGACCCCAGCCAGAAGTCTGCTGAGAAGACTCCTCTCCTGGCTGCCAGCGGAATGACCGCCCAGGCCCAGCGTACTGTTGACGCCTCTGGCCTCAAGGGTACCGTTCTCAAGAAGAAGGAGGACCGTGAGGACGAGTACCTTCCTGCTGCCAAGAAGGGCAAGAAGGGCAAAAAGGTCGGTGCTACCGCTACCACTAAGGGCTACAACTGCCCTCCCTCCGTTGTCGAGGACTGCTCTTCCATGGGAATTGACCCTCCTATGAGCGCCGAGGACGTCCCCAGCGTCATTGAGAAGGTCCAGGCCAAGCTCAACAGCTGGAAGGCCGAACAGGCTGCCCAGACCCAGAAGGTAAGAAGCCTGTAGCATGACTTTATCTCTTTCCAATTACTAACATGTCTCAGAACGTGGATGCCGCCAAGAAGAGAATCGAGGAGCTTGACAAGGCTGATGAGGAGGGCACTAACGGCGACAAGACTGAAAAGGTTGCTGAGGATCTCAGCAAGGCCTCCATCTCTGAGAAGCAGGAGGCTTAGGCGACCGGATCATGGTCGAATAGAAGCTCCATTGCACAGGAGTACGGGTGCCCAAGCCTGCGCACCGTCACCAGTCACTACATCCTCACGACACCACAGCATCAAATACTCCACCCGCCAGCCTCGACATTCCAATTTGTCTTTGTTTCCTTTTTTTTAGTATCGGAAAGTTTCGCTGCTGTCCTTCTACCATCTACTCTTTGGCGTATGCTTGGGATATACCAAAGCCGATGCTCAGTTGTGTGTATGAATACGGAGGCGAAAATTACAATTTCATGGGGGGAGCGTTTTGTTTTTGGGATTTCAAATTTACAGAAAAGGAATACAAGGAAGGCAAAAAGGGGAAAAGTAAGAGGATATTATCAGCGAGAAAAAAAATTGAAATTAGCTATAAACTAAAATGCATTATCAAGATTCCGACTAAAGAAAGACATTAGACATTCCGGTTCCAATCTGCCGAGACTTCCAAAGTATAGCAACGCCTTTGTTCTAAATACACCCCATGTTTGCAATTTATCTGCCCAGTCAAAACAATAACGCCGTCTCTATGCTAACACGGTTTATTTGCCCGGTGGTACGTATATATTCAGTGTTTCCCCTCATTTCTTTGTATAATATCCCCTCGTAGTCCTCATATCGACCGACCGAAAGAAGCGCTGCCACCCACCACCACGACGATCGCATATATATCCGAATTCAATAAGCCGGCCGGCCGTAAAAATGAGGCGAGGGCGGTGGCGTCGTCTGCCACTGCTCGGCGTGGACAAACGGAGGCATCATCGGCGGCAGCGGGGGGATGGGAAAGACGGGCGTGGGGGCCTCGTGCTTGGGGAAGAGCAGGCGGCGCTGGGCGACCTTGAGGTCGCCGAGGCGGTCCATGGGCGGGTTCTGGACGGCCGGGTCGCTGTCGTCGGGGAGGGAGATGTGGACGAGGGAGTAAAAGTAGTCGAGGACCTCGGGGTAGCGCTTGACGGCGAGGGACCAGGCGCGGTCAATGTTGTGGCGGTACTCGGCCTCGGCGCGGGCCAGGTGGGCGGGGGAGGGCGGGGCGTGGTGGTGGGCGAGGCAGGACGACTTGATGGTGTCGAGGTGCAGCGAGTAGGCGTCCTTGCAGGGCTCGGAGATGAGGTGGAAGTAGGCGAGGATGTAGTCCTTGGCGCGGCGGCGGACCCAGCTCCTGTGATGGGGGGTGTTAGTGAGGCTGCTGCAAATGAGGGGTGATTGTACTATGCGGGGAGGAGTATGGGAGTGTTGGTGAATGGGATCTGAGGAAGCGAACGGGGGGTGAAGATGGGAGTGTTTATCTGAAGGGGAGAATGGGGAGTGAAGATGGGAGTGTTTATCTGAAGGAGAGAACGGGGAGTGAAGATGGGAGTGTTCATCTGAAGGAGAGTACGGGGAGTGAAGATGGGAATGTTGGTGAATGGGATCTGAGGCAGTGAATGGGGGTCAAGATAGGAGTGTTGGCGATGAGACTTGACGAAACGAACCGAGGGTGAGACATACCGGACATCATTGTAAGTTGGCTTGAAGAACCTGTCCTCGGCTTGGGCAACGGCGACTTCAAAAGCCTGAGCCTCACATTGACAGTTGAGGCCGGCCGGCGCGCGGCAGATGGCACAGCTTGGGTCGACCTTGGCGGCGCCAGGCATTCTATGTGGTGTATACGGCAACTGCTCTTCTATTCTCCTTTGCAAGATATCCTCGGTAGGCAAAAGTCGTTTGGGTGCGAGAGTCTCGCTTGCTCGTGCAGGACTCGATGAAGCAGCCGGCCTGCGGCAAAGGCGGGGAGCTTCTCTTAAAAAGGGACGCGACAAGAAAGACGAGGAGAAAGATAGTCAGGAATGAAAGACCCTGTTACCGAAAAAAGGTAACGTGGTTCAAGTCTTCTGATGTTCGGGGGGATGACTTTGGTGGCAGCTCTTTTGACGCCTTGTGCAACAACGCGGGAACGGCAGCACCGTGGTGTGATGGGAAGCGCCGTGAAGCTTGGTGTTGTGCAGAAAAAGGAGAGGCAAGGATGGGAGCAAGAAGCTAGGTCAAAGGAAAGGAAGCAGATTGCGGGGAATTGGGTGTATATATATGCCGGTTGCAACGCTCTAAAATGGGTGTTATAGTGCCGCATGTGCGTGCGTGTAAGAGGGCGGAGAGATGGAGGGGCCAGGGTATCCGTCGTAGAGAGAACCATGCCTCGTACGGATGGGCAGCTGTGAATAGCAGCAGGCACTCTCCGACACTATCAATGGAACAAGTATTACGTGTAAAATGAACGGCAGACGTCTACAGGTGGTCAATGACAAGAGGTCAAGGGGTGTGTGGCCGCCATGGCGCAGTGTGTGGTACGACGACGGGGAAAAGAATAAGGCAGACAGGTGTCGAGGTAACCCTGACACAGGCGACACGCTTTCCCAGTTTAGAATACAGGGAGTAAAGGTGGCATCCCCCATTTGCTTTTATCCACGGAACTGGCGTGTGTTGGAAACCAGCCGTGCTGAGTTCGAGAGGCGGCGGTGTCGACCTCGGATGGGATCAAGCCCCCAGCATACTAGCGAGAGCAGGCTCACGCCATTCTGGATACCGCCCGCCTTGGGGGCCGGCAGAGAGAGAAGAGCGAGCGAGGATAGTAGAGCGCGCGCGAATACCCTCATTCATGCAGGCCCAGCGCAGGCGGACGAATAGGGTTCGCGACAGCTGACTTGACAACGCAGAAGACCGGCCCACCTCACCTTTCCCCTCCCCTGCCGGACAAAGATAGGACGACCTTACCTTAGTTACTGGACAGCGCCGCCTGCTGGCTGCCTCGGAGGGGGAGGCCTTTTGGGGGCGCGCTGGCGCGAGTGTGGGACGACGTGCTGTTGGCGCCGGTGTTCTGGCTTCTGATAGAGTAGTGTGGTGGTACAAGAGGCCGGCACGAGAGCAGGGATGGGCCTCTGACTTTTCGATGGGATGGGTTACACGAAAGAGAAAATCTCCATAGAAGGCGGTTCCGGCACGATGGTGGTGGGAATACGTTTGGGTGGTTGATGGAGGTAGTCAGGTGGTGGGGGGAAGGGAGCTGGCCGTCGGGTATCGGGATTGTACTTGAACCAGTGTATAATAGCAGCGGTTCGGCTTGATGACTTGCAGCGATAAGAAGAAATCTATAAAGATGAGCTGTCGGAAAACAACAGCTGGTAGGTAGGTTTATGCCGGTAGTGCAGCTGGTGCCTGAAATTCCGGGCTGAGCTGCTGCTGTGTAACGTCGAGAGCTGGGTCGAGCGAGACAAGGACAAAGAAAGACAGGAGGCAGTGGACGTGAGTAAGCGCAAGCACAGCGCACAAAAGGCCGTGAGAGGGCGGACAGCGGTGACAGAGGCGTCCCACAGGCCCTGTCTCCCCAGCTTTCCAGGCTTTCCAGCTTTGCACAGCGCTGGTCTCGCTGTAACTCTGCCTGCACACGCCCTGAGCCTTCGCTGGAGGCTTCTGGTCACGCCCTCTTTCCCGCCCCCACTGGAAGCCCCCCGTCTTCCCCCAATCTTATCGGGCACCAATGCATACAGGCAAAAAAAATAATAGGGACTCCATCATGCTACTCGCAAAACACATCACCCTCCTTCTCAGTCCGCCCCCGGAGCTGAGGCCGCCACATATGCACATGCCTTGCCGCTAGTAAACAGCATAGGCACTCTTCTTCTTCGTCAGCAGCTTCGTCCGACCGCCGGAGCGCTGATCTCGGCCCCCAATGGCTGCCGTTGCTGCTGCGCGCCGCCCTCGCGGGCCTGCTGCGACGGCGCTCGTCACGGCCACGCTCGCTCCTTTCCTGTATCCCGCTCTCGCTCTGCACACGCCCAGCCGTGCTGCAGGCTTGTTGAACCCGACGCGACCGGCCGCATCACCGTCGTCAGGCCGTGCCGCAGCCGTCAATGGCAGCTATTCACGACGCCGCTGGGCAAGCAGCCACAACAGCAGCATCACCTCCGCCTCCACAACCACCACCGAGCCCCCGGGTTACACTGCAGCGTCAACTGTCAACGACCTCCCTGAATCACGGCTCAATCCCGCCCCGGATGACTACACGGCCCCCAGCTTCGCCGACAGCGCCGAGCTCACACTCTACGCCGGCCGCGGCGGCAGCGGCTGCGTGTCCTTCTCGCGCGAAGCCTACCTGCCCGACGGCCCCCCCAACGGCGGCGACGGCGGCGCCGGCGGCAACATCTACATCCAGGCCGCCCACGGCGAAACGTCGCTGCACAAGATTGCCCGGCGACGCTTCATCCGCGCCGGCCGCGGCAAGCACGGCCAGGGAAGCGCCAAGAGCGGCACCCGAGGGGACGATGTCATCATCACCGTGCCCGTCGGCACCATTGTGCGCGAGCTGGAGCGCGAGGATCCCACCGCCGACGAGGCGTTGAGCATCAAGATGTACCGCGCCGAGATGAAGGCGAGACGCCGTCAGCAGCTCGAGATTGAAGAGGAGGAGCGCCGTCAGAGGAAGCTGGAGAGACTACGGCAAGAACAGCTTGCGCAGGAGGAGGAGGAAGAGGGCATTACGAAAGAGACCGAGGACACCGAAGACCCTCTGGCAGAAACCGAGGAGTGGGAGGAAGACTTGAGCCGCCGGTCGCACGCCCGCATCGCAAGACATCATCAGCTCATGGAGGAAGCGGAACAGGAAGAAGACGAGATTGAAGACCCGCAGCGGCACAAGTGGCTCCTCTACCCCGGCATGTCCAAGAACGACATGAAGTCGACCGAGTTCCCCAGCCTGCCGCGCCGCACGCGCCTCCTCCAGCAGCCGCCCGCGCCCGTCTACCTCGACCTGTCGCGGCCGACGCCGCAGCCCATCCTGCTCGCGACCGGCGGCATCGGCGGCCTGGGCAACACGCACTTTAGCTCGCGCGAGCACCCGCGGCCCATCTTTGCCACCCGCGGCGACGACGCCGTCACCATGCGCATCACCCTCGAGCTCAAGCTCCTCGCCGACGTCGGCCTCGTCGGCCTGCCCAACGCCGGCAAGAGCACGCTGCTGCGCGCCATCACCAACAGCCGCACCCGCGTCGGCAGCTGGGCCTTCACCACCCTCCAGCCCAACATTGGCACCGTCGTGCTCGACAAGTACTCGGGCCGGCCCGCCCTGCCGACCGCGCGCCCGCTGCCCGCCGTCACACCGGGCGGTGGACCGGCCGACCCCGAGGACGGCCCCGCCGACTCGCGCACGCGCTTCACCGTCGCCGACATCCCGGGCCTCATCGAGGGGGCGCACCTCGACCGCGGCCTCGGCATCGCCTTTTTGCGCCACGTCGAGCGCGCCGGCGTCCTGGCCTTTGTCGTCGACCTTTCCGCCGGCAACGCCGTCGCCGCGCTGCAGGCGCTCTGGCGCGAAGTCGCCCTCTACGCCGCCATGCGCGACGAGGAGGAGCGCGTGCGCGCCGCCACCAGCTGGGACGAGGGCAGCCCGGCGGCGGATCCCTTTGCCGGCGCGACGGTCAACCTCATGCACCGTTCGCCAGAGGAGGGTGCAGCAGCCGACAGCACGACGCCGACCATGCACACCGCCGGCAAGCCGTGGTTCGTCGTCGCTACAAAGGCCGACAAGCCCGACACGCGCGCCAACTTTGCCGAGCTCAAGACGTACCTCGACGCCGTCACGGCCGGCGCCGAGCCGCACCCCAGCGGCGTCGAGGCGGCGGGGGTCTGGACGAAAAAGTGCGCGGCCATTCCCGTCAGCGCCATCAACGGCCAGGGCGTGGATCGCATCGTGCGCTGGACGGTCGGCCTGCTGAGCGGTGAGCAGTAGAGCGCGTCCTTGTACATCTACCTGTGTAAAACAGAAACTTTAAAGTGTCCCTACTATGTAATATGTATCTTTGTAACTTTATGTATAACAGCAATTCTTGGCGGCATTGTTTCAATATAGAATACTCGTCTTTGCATGTCAGGGTTACTTGAACGGGATTTGCACTAAGTCGTATTCTTTGTGAGGGCTCGGTATTTATTTCCTTGTTATCAATGGTTGCAGCGAATTCTTCACGACTAGCATAAATGGAATACAGCAAAATCAGCCCCCGATAGACAAGAATCATGAAAAGACCCCAAACTTTGAAAGTAAGCAAAAAAATAAGTCCCATTTAGATCGTTACAGCAAAACTCCAAAATTTCTTTACATTTTTTTATAAGATTCCTCATTTTTCGCCAAACCACGAGTTGAGCAGCTTCGTGACCGCCTGCAAGCCCGCGTCCGTCTTCTATTCCGGGCTGGGCAGGTCCTCCACGTCAGCATTGTCCAGCACTTCAATGTCGCCCTCGCCCGCGGCCTCTGCCTCGGCCTCCTTCTCCTTCTCCGCCGCCGCCGCCTTCTTGGCCGCCTCGCTCTTCTTCTGCAGCTCCTGCGCAATGTTGATCAGCGGGGTCGTGTCGTTGAAGATGCGCAGCAGCATGGCGGCGCGGTCCTCCTTGGGCAGCATCAGGTTGAGCGAGTGGATGCTCTTCCACAGCGGGAGGGCCATGGCCTCGCTGAAATCCGGGTCGGTGCCGTCGGGCTCGACGCGGAGCACGCAGCAGCCCATGCCGACGTCGCGGACGCGCTCGCCAATCTCGTCAAACGCCTGCCAGGCGTCCTCGTTGATCTTGGGGAACATTTCGATGAGCAGCTTGCGCAGCGTCTCCTTGTTGCGCAGGCGGATGACGCGCGGCTCGCCCACGTAGCCCTGCAGGATCGGCATGCCCTCGGACTGGATGCGCCAGCGGCACACCTCGGCCGAGGGGGCGTCCTGCTTCATGAACATGCGCACGCCGCCATGGATCACCTTGATGCCGCGGCCCTCGTTCTCGGTGAGAATGTCGCGCGTCAGCTCGGTCGTGTAATAGATGGCCTTCGCCGGCTCGCCCATCTCGTTGCGCACCATGTAGCGGTTGGTGGGGAAGCGAGGCGACAGTTTGTAGAATTCAATGATGTTTTCAATGGTTGGGTGAGAGGGGTCCAGATACTTGAATGGCTCCTCGACGGGACCCGGCTTCTTCTGCTTGTGGGTAGCATCTGGCCCGGGAGCAAGAGGCGTAGCAACAGCAGACGAGTCGGCTTCCGTCTTGGCCTTCTTGTTTGCAGCTTCAGCTTCGGTTGACTCCTCCTCAAGAGGGCGCTTGCTGGAGGTACCGTTGGCGTCTTCCATCTTGACATCCTCAGCGGCAGGCTCGGCTGTCGTCTCAGCAGTGGGCTCCGTCTCGATAGCCGACTCGGTCTCAGCAGGCTTCTCGGTCTCGGCAGGCTTCTCGGTCTCAGCAGCAGCCTTGTCGCTGCCATTAGCGGCCGCTACGGGGGGCTTGCGCTCGTTCTCATTCTTGGCCTTGAAGTCAGTCTTCTTCTCAAGGACCGTGATGAAGAAGCCGCCAGTGTCTTGCAGGTGAGAGTAAACTCTCATGCAACGCTCCAGAGGCAAGCCGTAGGCGTCAGATCCGGCGCGCTTGGGGAACATGCTCTGGGAGACACGGCCGGGAATGACTCCCTCATTGCTCTCCTTGGCAAATTCTTCCACTTCCTCCCACGAGCTCCAAATTCGGTTGCCCTTGTCCATAATCTTCCACTCCTTCATGCCAGGAACGCGCTTCAGGGCCGGAAGCTGGTTGCTGCAGTCGATGATTTCAACGCTATCAGGACCGCCGCAGCGCTCAATAGCAGACGCGATGACTGATTCGTTTTCGACGGGGTTCATGCTGCAAGTAGAGTAGACGACGCGGCCGCCGACTTTAAGGAGTTGGAGAGCGCGCACGAGGATGCGAATCTGGGTGGCGTGTAGACCCAGAGCACTACCTGGCTGCCAGTCCTTCCACAAGTTGGCGTTTTTGCGAAGGGTTCCGTCACCGGAGCAGGGAACATCGGCTAGAATGCGATCAAACTTCAAGTAGTTCGGCTTGTTCGGCGTGTTCGGCGAGGGGGGAAGCTTGATGGATGGGAACTGGGTAGCATCGTGATTCGTAACTAGGAGGTTTGGTGAAGAGAGACGCTTGAGCTGGTGAACAAGCATATGGCCGCGCTTGTAGTCGGAGTCGTTGGCAATCAGAAGGCCGGTGGCGCGGCCCTGGTCGGACGGGTCGGCTTCGAGATCGGCCTCCGTCTCCTCCTTGGTCTCCTCGCCGAGGACGAGTCCGTCTTCCTGCGCAAACTGGCGCAGGACCTTGCGCACGCGGGATTCTTCGCCGACGTGAATCATCTCCAGCAGCTGAGCCGACTTGCTTCCGGGCGCGGCGCACATGTCGAGAACGGTCATGCCGGGCTTGAGGTCCATGAGCATGGGAGGAATCATGGAAACAACCTCCTGACGGCTGATGTTGCCGACACTGGTCTCGGAAACGAGGAATTTCTGGAAAGCGGCAAAGGGAGGGAACTTGCGAACGACATTCTTGGGCGTAGTCATCCACCAGGCGAGCTCGTCGGGATACCAAGCAACGGGCAGAGGCGGCTCGGCGGGTCGGCCATCCTGGTGCTCAATCTTGATGATTTCGGGGATATATCTCGTTCGCAGAAGTCTCTTCACGGCCAGAGCGTGTCTGTTGAACCAGTTGTTAGTCATCCAGTAGCATGCGACAGCATCTGCGACGAAGCGCAAAATTTCTTTCCAGTGGCCGGGAATACATACCCCTTGGAGCCGCAGAAGCGGAAGCTGTTGGGGAGCTCGCGCTTGAGGGCATCCCAGAACTGTTGCTTCTCCTCCTCGGGGAGTTGCAGCAGCGTGTTGTAAAAGTTCTCGAGCTTCTCGTTCTCCTTCTTCAGAGGAGGGTAGTCACGCCAGGTGTTGCCGCCGCCCTGGCCACCACCGCGGCCACCACCGCGACCACCGCCGCCGCGACGATTCTTTCCCTATAAAGAAGCGCATTGAGTCAGTCTCCTGCCAATTGAAATTTACCGTGGCGATGTTGCTCACTCTAAACTTGCCCATTTTTGCTGGTATGCTGTTGTGGTTTGAAGATGGACAATCTTCCTGCGCTAAGAAAATTTCCAGACAAAAAAAAGGTGCCCCGCGAAGGGTGCTGAAGCGGCGCTGGCTTTAGTGGCCGGTCTGGGAGGGGCTTAGTGCTGTCAGGCGATAACCTTGTGCTCCACAGGTAATTTTCACTTATACCATCTAGGCAACTCTGTAGACGGAGCACACCTTGTTTCATAATGTTGCTTGAAATGATGTTTTGTATATGCAAAAGTATGATACTTATATATAGCCCGCTCTACGTTCTCGGGCTTCTAAGGAAAGTCACAACGCCACCACAATAACCAACCAACTCATTCAAACGCGTACCCTCCTGCTCTTGCTGCGTCTTCCACTCTTGCAGAGCGGACAACAAGGACGCGCTGCCCAAAACAAGATCAAAATGAAGTCGTAAAAATACAGTCATCCAAGCTTGGTTAAGCTCGTAATCACGTCGCGCCTTGAGTCTAAACGTCAACGCGCGGATGAAGTGCAACAGCTCATTAGTGTCATCGCCACCACTGCCAAAGGACAATGATCGCAGCTCCAAGTCGGCGCTCGAAGGTGACAGTCCCTTCAAGTGGTTAATAAACTCCTCGTCTGATAAACTGTTAGTATTGATTCCAGATTCAGTCTTGGGGGTGAAAACTTACAACTGCCGCTCTCTGCTCCTGCTTGAAGCTTTGAGCTAAACACTTCCTCCAGACGAGCCTGTTCGAGTTTGGTGATTCGAGACCTCGAGCCGTCGACGTCTTCATTTTGTTGAGTCTTTTCTTCGAGTGTCTGCTTACTGCCGGTAGATGGCAAGAAGAAAGGTGCCTTTTCTGGCGCCTTTGGTGCTTCCTTTGGCTTGTTTCGCTCCTTGATCAGGTCCAAATGTAGAAGCGTTTGCCATCTGCTCTTCGGCACAAGACTGAGAGTTGTCATATCAGAACTCAGCTGATCGACCGTGGGAGCCACCAGGTCCGCATCTGTGTCCTCTTCTTCGTCTTCAAAAGCGCCTTCCAAAACTCCTTCATTGCCCTCCCCGGATACGGTAGGTCCGCGCAAAAGACTAATTTCCCTTTCAGATATTTGCCGCGTTGGAACGTGTTTGAATAATGCCTTATTGGTCCATAGTGTGACACCTGGTTCGTTATCAATGCATGCTGCCAGATATTCGCCCGTGACAGACATGGCAATAGCATTACAAGGCTTGGTCAGACGTATAGCATCAATCAGATGGCTTGTTGGGAGATCCCAGATTCGGACAAGGCAATCTTTCGAGGCAGCAATAACCCATCTCCCATCAGTTGAAAAGCATACATCGTTGATGGTATCCTGGGGGCCCCAGAACTCTCTGATAGTCCGCTTCGTTTCAATATCGACCACACGGACAGAATTGTCATCGCATGAGAATGCGAGCAGGTTACTTCCTGGGTGGTAGCGGCAGCGCGTGGGGAAGGTCATTGGCGCCCAGTCAAGTTGGTCCAATAGGGTACCCGTGAGGAAATCCCAGAATTTGATCTTGCCGTCCATTCCACTAGATATAACGTACTTGTTCATCGAGTCGACAACTAAGCCGGTGATGGGCTTTGTGTGCTTTCCGGTTCCAGGCAGAAACTTTTGGCCCCCGCTCGTGTGTGATAATACAGATTCATCGCCCTGTCGTAGTTGTTGGGCCTTCACTTGACGAGCCTGGGCGGGAGTCAATCTGGAAGGATAGCGATGGCGATGAGTGCCTGACTGCAGATTGTACATGTCCAGGCCACCATCCTCAGATCCAACAACAGCAAATGTACCGCAAGGACTGATGGTAACTGTTGAAACGTTGGATCCATCTCCGGTAGGAAGAGCCCATCGTCCAGCTCGACGACGGCCCCAGAACCAGGTTCTGGCATACACATCTCCCTTGTGTGCTGTGACAACGCTTTCCCAACCAGTCATGCCACTGATTTCAGCGTCAGCATTCCTCTTCTGGGCAGCTCCTTTTTGCCAAATCGGTTGCTTGCCAGGCAAAGCACCGATTCCACCGTCACGGTTTATGGAAGTGGCGATGCACGTAATCTCGGGTGCCTTGAGGTCTTCCAGTGTCGTAGTCATGCCGTGGGCGGTAGCATTAGCGGCAAGAATGCCGACCTTTTTGGCCTTTTTGCGGATATTGCCTTGACTGAGCTCTGCACTTTGACCGTCGCGGCGCAAACTCCAGCCCCAGAGACTTCTGTCACGGCCACCACTGAGCAACCATTTGTTGCCAGCTTCAGCACCGTCGAAATCAGACGGCAAAAATGTCAGGCAGTTGACGGGGCCAGAATGTCCACTGCGCGAGTGTAAGACTCTGGGGACAGGCGAGAATGGACTGGCATCAAAGATCCACGATTTCAGAGAGTTGTCCCGGCCGCTGGTGAGAATGACTGGTTGGCCTGGGAGGAATTCAACTCTGCTAATACCTCCCCGGACAGCAGATCCATCATTTGTGGGAGGGTTGTGCGCGCTTCGCAGGACACTCATAACTCGTCCACCGCCATTGAGATCCCAGAATGTGACGTCGCCTGTAGCTGTGGTTGCAGTCGCCATGACGCCATCTTTGCGCCCATCTGTACCAGCACCGACACCGTCAGTACGAAACGAGATGCATGTGATGGGCGCATCCGGGTTTCCAGCTTCTATTTGCAGTAGCGGTTTGTCGGTAAGCACATTCATCACAACTAGCGCACCGGACGAATAAGCAATGGCGAGAAGAGACAGCGCCGGGCTAGGCTCAAGGCAGGTAACGGAGCCAGCGTCGGAGATCTGCGGTAGAATGGTATAGATGAGCTTTCCGGTGCTCACATTCCATATTTCGACCCATCCATCCTTGCGACCAACAAAGATCTTATTCAGGAAAGTAGGCATCATTGTCACTCGACCGGTTATTTCGTTGTCGTCGTTGGCTGCCGCCATGGTGTGGATGGTCGTGTAATGCTCAAGAGTTGCTGACTTGAATACCTCGATTCTTGTCGAGGCGCAAGCAATAATCCATGTTCCAAAGATCAAGATCTGCTGAATCGGCTCGTCGAGGTCGTCCGGGAGGGCAAGTTCGTCGACCTTTTTGCCTCTTTGGAAGACCCAGATACCACGGGTCGCTCCATCATCTCGTCCGCCCCACGCGGCAAAAACTCTTTCTTTCCAGGCAAAAGTCGCAGTAATAAGGGCAGGCGTTTCGGGTCGGGTAACGAAGACTAGGTTGAGACCACGCTTGAGGTCATAGGTTTGTAGGGCTTTGCCGACGGATGTTGTAATCTGGAAAGTCGTTTTGCCGAGGGGAATTGAGGTAAATGGCACACTAGTGGGTGAAACCAAGCCGACAGTCTGTCGAAATCAGTCAATTAGCAAAGTATTGAGGCAGTCTGGAGCAGGACCAGGTACGTACTCGGAACGGGGCAAAGATACGCGAAGCATTCGCTTGCGCTTTCGTAGTTGAAGCAGGAGCAGCGACTCTCTGGCGCTTCGCCAGCGGCCCATCTGCGTTGGATTGCGCCATGGTGCCGTGCGAGTCTGTTTTTAAGAAATATCGTGCCTCGTCGAGCCGATTTTTGCTGGCGCCAGAAGCATCGTCCAGAAAATTTTGGCGGTGTTGAGAATTGCCATTTTCTGCCGGGTCTGCCCCACCTAGACCGCCTTGGTTCTACCTTACTAGCTGCGCTGCTTGGCTGCGCTTCTTGGCTGCTAGCCTGCTACGGCTGGACGCGGTGACAGGTCAGTTCCAGGCAAGATGGCGAGGCAAGGACTTAGATACAGATCATTAAAAACGAGATTAGATGTTGTGTTAAAAATAGCATCACGATTTCCTCGTGTCCTCTTGGCCTCAGCCTCTGTATTACAGCAACGACGCTCGCGAGCCAAGCCTGGAATGCGCTGCCAGCTGTCTACCAGTGGCCTGCCAACTGCCGAGCCCTCTGCGTTTGTCGTCAAGCTCGTTGCCCTGCAACATCTACAGAAATGCAAGCACCCAGGTGGCAGCCATGATGTATACCATGGTGATGCTATAGCGCACAGCAGTCTGCCTCAGGCTCCCTCGAGCCGTGTCTTATTTGGTGCATATATGACTACGCCATCATGGGCGTATAATAGCGCCCTTATCCCCGTTTCTGCCCAAGTTTCCCCGCAGGTGGTGCTGCATCCCGAGCCCATCGCGCATCACGCAGAGTCGATCCTCAAGGGCTGAATGGCGCGGTGCCGGGGCTCCATCTGATGCTGCAGGTGGCACTTTCCGATGCCCAACCAGTCTGGCCTGCCTAGGAATTCCTCGATCATCGCACATCAACTACTGCACGACGGACGGGGCTTGCGCGCCGACGCCAACGACGTGGTAGCGAGCTAACCTAGTGCCTGTTTTCGCCCTCAGAATCTGCACATGTCACGAGACGAGAAGCACACTCGCGAGCAGCTCCCCACGGCCCTCGCCCGACGCCAGGAATTAGGTTTTTGGCGGCACATGGTCTGGCCAGTGGCCTGTGGTGGCTCCAGATTTTCGCCTTGTTAGCGTCACCTCCAAAACCGGAGGGACCGCTTCACCATGGAGCCTCTGAATTTTACCACCACGGGATCCGTAAACGGGTCCGAGCCTCTGCCATCCTCGACGACGCTTTCCTCGTCCGCCTCCGTCAACAGCGACAGCTTCGACTCGTCTGCATCAAGCGCCTCAATCGACTCCAAGAAGCCGCCCAGCCGTGGCCACGTCCGCAGCGTCTCCATCCCGGCTGTCATTGGCTCCATCACTAATACCAGGAGCCGGCATGCAGAGCCAGGCACTTCCGACATCCACCCCACGAGAGCCAGCCTGCCCACAAGCACGCACGGCTCAATCCAGCTAAGGAGCACACGAGCTCTTTTGGCACATTCTCGCCGCCAGTCCACCGCTTCTGCCACTTCCACAGACGACGGTCCTGCGCCCAGATCCGACCACGACTCGGACGCCCAGCGAACCAATCTCGCCACCGTCGACGACCGAAGCAGCCCCAACCTTGCTCTCGCCACGGCTTTGGCTTCCACTCTCAGATCTTGGTCCGAGTCTGATTCCCGTCGTCTTTCCAACAATTCGATATACTCGCTTGCTTCTGCCAGAGGCATCATAAATTCTCCTCCGCAGGGCATCGACAAGGGAGTTGCACGCTCCGCCTCGGCCAATCTCATGTCGTCCGCCAAGAGTGGCGGTTCCGTCCAGTCAGAAAGCGGCGTCTCCAATGTCACAGTCACGACGTCCTCCAACACGCAGACCACTGGTCCTGCCGGGCCTCAGCTGACACCCCGAGACCCTCACTCGCAGCCGCTGGACCTGATGCGACGTAGTCAGCGAGCCGAGACAATGCGGTCGCAGCCAGACCGCTCCCGCAGCAGGGTAAAGCGACGCTTCAGCGGCAGCACTGCCAACAGCAGCCACAGTCCCAGCAGTGACAGGGGTAACCATCACTACAGAGAAGAAGGTCAGTAAACCAGAAAAATTATTGAGCGACCTTTGACCAACTCCATTTTAGCCAAGCCCGCTCAGTGGGGTGTCATTGGCATATGCGCCCTCGACATCAAGGCACGCAGCAAGCCGAGCCGCAATATCCTAAATCGCATCATTGCCAATCGAGAGTTCGACGTCGTGGTATTTGGTGACAAGGTTATCCTTGATGAAGGTTAGTTTGAATCACATTGGGGTATGCTGGAGCTTTTATATTAACATGCCTGGCAGAGGTCGAAAACTGGCCAATTTGGTAAGTCTACGCGATACAGCGCAGTTCGGTCAGCCTATCAGGCCTAGCTAGTTACTCGCCACGCACCGACCAAGCCATTTGGATCATCTGCACCTGAGACAATGAGTGCTAACAACATTTTAGCGACTATTTAATATCCTTTTATTCTGATGGATTCCCTCTCGAAAAGGCAATTGCCTATGTCAAGGCCAGAAAGCCTTTTTGTGTCAACGACGTGCCCATGCAGCAGATTCTATGGGACAGGCGTATTTGTCTGCGTCTACTCGACAAAATAAATGTCCGCACGCCAAAACGCCTCGAGGTCAGTCGCGACGGTGGGCCTAGTCTGCTTACACCAGAGGTGGCAAAATATATCAAAGACGTGTCTGGGGTTACTCTTGACCCTGTTGATCCAACAAAAACGTCGATGCCGAAAAGCGTCGAGCTGATTGAGGATGACGACGCTCTTAGCGTTGATGGAGTGGTGTTGCGGAAACCATTTGTCGAAAAGCCAACCAGCGCAGAGGACCACAACGTCATCATTTACTTCCCGAAGAGCGCGGGCGGTGGTGCAAGAAAACTGTTCCGCAAGATTGGCAACAAGAGCTCCGATTTCGTTGCCGACTTGAATACGCCCCGTTGTATCAGCGAACCAGAGAACAGCTACGTGTATGAAAGCTTTATGCAGGTTGATAACGCGGAAGACGTTAAAGCATACACAGTAGGTCCGAATTTCTGCCATGCTGAGACGCGAAAGTCACCTGTTGTTGACGGTATTGTTCGGCGCAACACCCACGGGAAGGAGTTGAGATATGTCACTGCCTTGAGCCCCGAAGAAATAGACGTGGCAGGCAAGATTTCAACTGCCTTTGGTCAGCGTGTTTGCGGATTTGACCTTCTTCGGGCTGAAGGTAAAAGCTATGTCATTGATGTCAATGGTTGGAGCTTTGTGAAGGACAACGAAGACTACTATGAGCATTGCGCCAGCATCTTGAAGGAGATGTTCATTAAGGAAAAGCTTCGACGACTGTCTCTCACTCCTCCTCTACCGTCGCCCGCCGCTTCAGACTTTGATCCCATGTCAAAGACAACCGCGTCGCTCAAAGAAAAAGATTTCCCAGCTCTCGATCCGTCGCAAGCCACCACAGCTGCTCCCACTACGACTACCGAGTCAGAATCCGTCGATACAACTGCAGTTTACCCGATTCCCGGCGCCACGCTTCCACTTTCCGACAGCGCTCTGACTTTGGCACTCCAGAATACCGCAACCAGCCCTTACCTTCCACCCCCTGTACCAGAGTTGACCCTCCCAGCGGCAGCTTCCTCAGCACCTGGGTCTGTGAAATCCACGACTGCCACCACTCCTGGCCACCAGGCTCCAATTGACGAGCATCCTCCTGCCGTTCCTCCACCAAAACACTCATGGAAGCTGAAAGGAATGGTTTCGGTCATTCGACATGCTGACAGAACTCCGAAGCAAAAGTACAAATTTACATTCCACACAGAGCCATTTATTGCTCTCTTGAAAGGCCATCAAGAGGAAGTTCTACTCATCGGCGAAGCTGCACTGGCTAGTGTCATGCAAGCTGTTGACCTCGCATTTGAGCAAGGTGTTGAGGATCGCGGAAAACTCAAATCCCTACGAAACGTGCTCGTCAAGAAAGGCAGCTGGGCTGGAACAAAGGTTCAGATCAAGCCCATGTTTCGTAAAAAGAAGACAGATCAATCCGCGAAGGCGCTCCCAAATGTCAAGGAAGAGGAAGAAAGCGCAGTTCAGGGTGACTCTGACCACGTGGCTGAGGACGGAACCCAGCGCGTGTCGCCACGTAGACACGATTCGCTCTCTGGAGTTACCATGTCAAAGTTTACGGCTGCTGAAGAACGCTTGGTGCTTGACAAACTGCAACTCATTATCAAATGGGGTGGCGAGCCTACGCATTCAGCTCGATATCAAGCCCAGGAGCTGGGTGAAAACATGCGCAACGATCTCATGCTCATGAACAGAGATATTCTGGATGAAGTTCATGTTTTCAGCAGCTCAGAAAGACGTGTGACCGCGAGTGCCCAGATCTGGGCGGCGTCTTTCCTGGGGCAGAAGGAAATACCGGAGGATTTCATCACCGTTCGCAAAGACTTGTTGGACGACTCCAACGCCGCCAAGGACGAGACTGACAAGGTGAAGAAGAAGCTGAAGGGCTTGCTGCGCAAGGGCAATGAACGCCCCGAGCAGTTTGCCTGGCCTGAGAACATGCCGGAGCCTTCCGAAGTTCAAACACGAGTGGTGCAGCTGATGAACTTTCATCGACGTGTTATGCAGTACAACTATGGCAAGCTTTACAGTGGCGCAGCCACTTCTCTCGGTGCCATCTCGAATCCCAGCACCGAAAAGCTCAATGGCGAAAGTTCCAGCACGTCTATTTCTTCGGCGCTTTCGCATGCAAATGCCGTAACTAGCATACAGTCCAGATGGTGTTCGGGTGAGGATGCTGAACTCTTTCGCGAGCGCTGGGAGAAGCTCTTTTCTGAATTTTGCGATGGAGAAAAAGTAGACCCGAGCAAGATCTCTGAGCTCTATGACACGATGAAATTTGATGCTTTGCACAACCGGCAGTTTCTCGAATGGGTGTTTACGCCTCCAAAGGGCATGTTGGAGGAAGAGTATGGGTCGAAAGAGCGATCGAAGGACGGCGAAGACGGCAAGGAAAGCAAGGACAGCAAGGACAGCAAAGACAGCAAGGACGTCAAAGCTTCCGAGGACATTAAGGCTACCAACTCTGACAGTTCCGATAAAGCGGATCAGAACAATCGCTCTGTTCGAAAGCTGTTTCGCCGGCGCTCCTTTATCAATAGTATTCGGGGATCCAACGATGAATCTCAGCCTGAGCAGTACTTTCGTTTGTACAAGGGTACAAAGCAAACGGCAACGAAGCCTGATCCTCGGCATGAGCCCCTCCAGGAACTTTACAGACTTGTCAAAGTTCTTTTTGATTTTATCTGCCCTCAGGAATACGGAATCTCAGACAGCGAAAAGCTTGAGATTGGTCTTTTGACATCACTTCCGCTGTTGAAAGAAATTGTTCATGATTTGGAAGAAATGCAGGCATCCAATGACGCCAAGTCTTTCTTTTACTTTACAAAAGAATCTCACATCTACACACTTCTCAACTGCATCATTGAAGGCGGTATTGAGACGAAAATCCAGCGCAGTACGATTCCGGAGCTAGATTATCTCTCACAGATTTGCTTTGAGCTGTACGAGTCGGAGGTAGCACCACCTGCGGGAAGCACGCCTTGCGACGAGCCGGCATTCACATACAGCATTCGAATCACCATCAGCCCCGGGTGCCATGTGTTTGACCCTCTACATGTACAGCTTGATAGCCGACACTGCATTGGGTGCGCGCCAAGACGCAGTTTGACGGCGCATCAAGACTGGCTACAAGTAATCAAGACTTTGCGAGCCAAGTTTACCCAGTAAGTAAATATAAAAAAAGTATAAGGGTCAGTCACTTACATCGCGACGCAGGGTCAAATTGCCAAAGACATTCTTGGCGGTGAATCTCTCGGAAGCGTTTGACTTTGAAGAGAATGACAAACTGTTTGTTGATGATTTGCCACTCGAAATGAAGGGGCCGGCACCCAAGGAGCCCATTGTTCTCGACATGACAGACATGGCTCCTCCTTTTCATGATGAAGCTGAAGTCGAAGACGGCGAAACACCGACACCCAAGCCAGGGACATGTCAGTAGCTCTGACATTTTTGTCAGCTCTCTAGTGGTGTGTTTAAATGGCTTGCACTTGGGGGTAGCTGTTGCAGCATTATTTTTAAAGAATATGTTTTGTTTGTTGACTCATGTTTCGTTGGATAGAAGTAGCCATAGACAAGACGATAGCGTGCAAGCGACTAAAAATAAAAATAGGGGGGAACGGTGAAGACTAGATGGATAGAAAATTACAACCACAGTGTTTCGATATATATTTCTTTCCCATGACTTTCTGGGGCAAGAGAACAACAGCCACGATACAGTACATAGTACGGAGTATGATGGCGGCGATTGAACAAATGCCAGGTGTGTGTTAGTCGAGGGAGTGCAAGGGAAATGAAGGTAATAAAACATGCCTGCACTCAGCCATCTTTATCGCCGAGTATTACATCAGGCCATGATTGGCTTGGTCAAGTTTCAGTAGTTTTGAGCTAGCAAGGGTCATTGCACAGAGGAGCGAATCCGATGAAGAGGTTACTGTGTAGCTAGTGTGCGCCGCTGAAAAAATGGTGGTGTTCTGCAGGAAACAATAGCTCTGGAACCGCGCCTCGGTAGAGCGCCATGCATTAATTATGATTACTGGTGGGAATGCGGCTTCAAAAGTAAGGGGGGGGGTGGCCTCGAATACAGCCAAAAAGTCCTTGCCGACAGAGCTCGAAGGGGAGGGTCTGGACTGTGGCTGCAAGACGGAGCAATTGTAATTATGAATTGGCGTAGATACTCCGTACATAACGTCACTGATATGATTCGCATAATAAAGCCCAGGGCCTCGGAAAGCGAAACCCCGAACGAGGGAAGAAACAGAGACGCACCGGCCAGGCATCACACGTGGAAAGGGATAAGAGAGGCTGGCTTGTGCGCCGCCACGGTGTCAGATGCAAGACGAACGAACTAGAAGGACAATGCGATAGTAACGCGGAACGGCGTTGCGAAATCGGCGCATGGGGTTTCATGGCGATGGCGCAGGGGTTAACCTAACAGCAGCAAGGTACTGCACATGTGCGATCCAACAGGGCCGAGTGCTGATGCAGAAGAGGCAGCTGCTCGTTTTTATATAGAATGAAGAGTATATTTTTACATTGGTTATTCCTGAGCCTGCCTGGCCTCTGGGGAAAAGCACAACGTTCAACGCAGTGGCATATTGCGTGCAGACGCGCTGCGACGGTGGTGGCTGCTGAGATGTGCCAGCCAGCCATTGTCCGGCGAGAGACGAATTGGCCAAGCCTTTTTTCCCTCCTTGTTGCAGGTGGTGCAGGTTAACTGGGGACCGCTCTCTCTCTCGCATTTCTTGTCCCGTTTCAGGAGTTTGCAAGCCGGCATGTGTGTGTGTCTGTCTGCCTGGCGCGATTACGCAGTTCCTGCGCCGCTGCCAAGTTTTGGCCCGTGTTATTTCGACAGCCGGTCCCCAACAGGAGATTATCTTTTTTTCTATTTAGCGCGTTATAACCCAAAAGCCAGACCTGAATAGTACGGGCAAAGCACAGACGTTCAAGCCACCGTTTGTGGAGAGAGAGCCTCTGCTAGACTACGGGCCGTCGTCTCTTCTTTTTTTACCTTTCTGTACCTCGGGAGTTTGATTCATTCCAAGTCTCGTGCCTGTTATCGCCATCACTTCCTTCTCCACTAGACTAAACGAGGCTGTCCACTCTGCGCGATAATCGCCTTTCTTTCTCCATCGTTCTCCATTCTCAGGGGTCAAGGGTTGACAAAGGAGGAGACGCAGAGATAGGGACAAAAAGCTGCTCCAATTTAATAATAAAAAAGTAGAGAAGAGGCGATCATCAGGCCCGCGCCCCGCTGGAAAGCTGTGCTATCCAGTTTCCCGAGCTATTTCTTCAGTGGCGGCCACTGGTCTCTGGTAGTATTACGCCAGCCAACGCTGGACCCCGCCTCCGCAGAATCGTCTTGTGAGACACACACTAGATCGATTGTGTAATGCTGTCGCGGGTGCTCGCATGCGCCAGAAGTGTAGTGCCATATTTGCCGTCTTCTATTTTTCTTTTTCTTCTTCTTCTTTCGGTGGAGTGAGCATCGAGAGAGCCAGGGTCCATGTCCAAGCCCTCTCTCTCTCTCTCTCGTAATGCACAATGCGTAAATGCCCAGCCCCAGCGGCAGTTCGGACCTTGGGCTGAAGAAAGAGCCTTTGATGGGAAAAGGCCAGTTTCGGGATGCGACGCGAGCGAGTCGACGGAAAAGGGAACATCCAATCCATCCCCCATCGGCAAACCTGTATTCTGGGTTTTTGCCCCTCCTCCTCCTCCTCCTCCCATCGCCGTAGCACAAGCTGGGTTGCCGGGTGTGTGGCGGGCCTGGAAAGAATCCCATCCGAACATTTTAGGACACCAATTTCCGCCCCTCCACACACACATGCGCACACAATGGTCCGGCGCCGCTGCACGCCACGGAAAGCCTTGATATCAATGCGTGGAGAAGGAGGGGCGGGCTGGACGCAGCGACCCAACCAACAAGCGTCCGCCAAAGACGCCACGGCCTGGGACAGGCTCCTTGCGCCGCTAGCTGAGAGGCCGACCTCTTTTTCTTCACACACCATCACAAGCTGGGCGACAAGTTGGAGCCTTGGGAGGGATGTTCTGTCATGATCCCTGCCAAACCACGTTGACGTGCTGAAGAAGGAGGCGGGGGGAACCTTTCAAGGCTTCCCAGCTACTAGTCTTGTCCCCTCCCCGCGCCACCGAATCTGGACTTGCCTGTTTGCTGCTAACTCAAAGCTGTCCTTCTGATTGCCAAGCGGCCCCGCGGTTGCAGTTGGCTGTGGCCCTGCATGTGCGTTGGTAGTGGTGTGTATCCAATCGACGAGTCCAGGGGACACATGTATTTCGTTCCAACAACCAAAAAAAGTGCTTTGTGGCTTGTCCCCAACGAGCAGGCCCTTCTCCAACAAACTCATATACATTCGTCCCTCGCTTTTGCATCGCTCCCCTGCTTCACATGGACGTGACCCTCCCCCTCCTCCGGCCCTTGCTCTTGATATACCAGCCACATGCTCTTGACATCTGAATAATGGCTTGATCTTTTTTTTTCTTTTTGCTCTCTTTTTCTTTTCTTTTCGAATTACTCCTCACACGCCATCACCATAATGATCTACTCGGAACCGCCGCCTCGCCGGCCCTTTAGCGAGGCAAAGCCGACCTTGCTGGTGTCCTGGTGGATTACGCTCTTTTGCACCTGCATCATCCTGCTGCGCCTGGCCGGTCGCTACATCCGCGTCGAGAAGCTCTTTCGCGAGGACAAGATTGTCGCCCTCGCCCTCGTCCCGCTGTTTCTGCGCATCGGCTGCGCACACGTCGTCCTGCTCTGGGGCACCAACAATGTCGACCTCGGCGGCGCTGCGCTTTCAGAAGAAGAGCTCGCGCATCGGGTCGCGGGGAGTCGAGTCGTCCTTGCCGGCAGAGTATTTTATGCCGCGACGTTAGTTTATTTTGTATCAAGTCGATTTCTTCTTTCGCTAATATACTGTCTAGATTATGGACGCTCAAGCTCACCACGCTCGAATTCCTGACTCGCCTGGCCGGGGCATCCATGAAGAAGCTCTACCTACGCCTAACCATGTTCCTTCGATATGCCCTCGGCGTCTCCTTTATTGCCGTCCTCATTACCGACATTGCCGCCTGCCGCCCCATTACCAAATACTGGCAGGTGACGCCCGACCCGGGTGGCCAGTGCCGCCAAGGCTTCGTGCAGCTCATCACCATGGGCGCCGCCAGCGCCGTGATTGACATTATCCTCATCGTCTTTCCGGTGCCCATTATCCTCTCTACGCGCATCCCGACCAAGCGCAAGGTGCTCCTGGTCATGCTCTTTTGCTTTGGCTTCCTGACGGTCGGCATCACGCTGTACCGCGTGCCCAAGATTATCCAGCTCCGGGGCGACCAAATCTTCCGCTCCATGTGGGCGTCGATTGAGCTGCTGGCCGCCACGACGGTCAGCAACATTGTCGCCCTCGGCTCGTTCCTGCGCGACAGCGGCGCGAAAAAGACAAAGTTCCGGCCGGGCTACCACAGCAGCGCCACCACGTCGCGCGGCGGCGGCGGCCACGGCGTGACGACGGGCGCTACTTGGGACGACCTGGAGCACGCAAAGCCGCAGCAGCATCAACAGCAGCAGCCGCGCAAGACGGAGAGCGACGAGTGGCTGGACGACATGAGCCCGCGCCCGCGGCGAGAATCCATGCGCAGGATGAACCGGCATTCGTCGCACTCGTCGGGGGGCATCCGGGGACCCAGTCCCACGGCGAGCCATGATTCTCTCATCAGACAAGACAGGACATATTCCCGGGGCACGATAGCACCGTTGGATATGCCTGCACCAAAGCCGCCTCCTGCAGCAGTTGTGGCTAGCTCTGGCGTCTTTTAAAAACTGCATCTACATACTAATCACATGGCGCATTGTTCTTCTGCTGCTTAGTTTTTTACTTTAGAATATACCACTTGTTTCGTTCTTTTTTTAAACCCCCTGTCTCTGTGCAACACCATACACTTGGATACAGCAGCTGATACAAGAGGCAAACGCCACCTGGCGATTGCTAGTCTTGGTGTAAAACAAAGCTAGCGATTCAGAAACGGCGAGGCTAACAGACTTACACCAAAGTGTACTTTTTACGTCCACACTGCCCGTTCATCGCGGCTAGAAGACTTGGGGGGGAAACCTCATCTTCATTTTCGCCTGAAAAAAAAAAGTGAAATTTTCCGTGATCCTTCCTTATCACGCATGTCTCCGCCCGCAGCCTGGCCATACTGGGGCTTCTCTGGGGTGATGCAACAGATGCAGACGCAGAGACGGAATCTGCATTGCGAAAAGACCGACACCCCGGTCGACGCCATGTTCCAGCCGGGAAAGAAAAAAGTGTCTCATGCAGGGATGGCCAGGCAGAAGGCGCCCTCCGAATGCCTGTATCCGTACAAACCGCGAACGACGGCCTGGATTTCAACCCGCAACTCCACCTTTTTCGAAGAAGAAGAAGAAAAAGGAGAAGGCAAGGAAGAAAGCCACCGAGACTTGGACGGGATCCTCGAAAATCCACAGAATATCATCTGTGGGGAAGAGAGGAGAGCGCCGCAGTTCGTCGTCGTTGGCGAATTTGGCTCAACGCCCGACGCACCAGCCCTCTTCTTCCGGTGGCTTGTCTGTTGTGTGGCTCTTCATCTCCAAGCAAGCCACACCACAGCGCAGCCCACAGAAAAGGACCTTCCAGAAAGCGTGGAATTCATTCCATGGCATGTTCCGCGCGTGGTAAACAGCGGTTTCCTGCTCAAGTGGCGTGAGCTTGTTCCCGCCACACACACCGTCTCTGTGTGTCTGTGACTCTGTGTGTAGGTGTGCATGTCTCTTCAACTGGGCATCCTGGTTAGCTTGGGGGTGCTCTGACGGCCTACTCCGATTCCAAATGACCAAGGTGGTGATGATCCCCTGGCCATTTGGGCCGCTCGCACTAAAAGAGTACAAAAAGTCATTCATTTCCCGACTTGGTTTGACCCAACCAACGTAGGCGCGGTTACACACTTGTCATGCCCTGCCCTGTGCTTTGCCCCCCGCCCGCCTCCAGCGAAGCGCAGATCACACCCTCTTCGCGTACCTGCTGAGGAATATCAGAAGCAAGCTTCTACAGAAGGAAGGCGGAAGATTGGCATGAGGATTCCGCCCCCCCGGTCTCGGGGCCTTTTTCTGACAGGTTGACGCTGGTGGAGATGAACGCCCGAGAGCTGGACGGGAATCTCAAACACCGTCCAACAGAGAGGGCGCGAAGGTCGGGCAGCTGAATTCGCCGGTTGGATTCCTTGTGTCGTCTTTTGGTTCTGCCTAAATCTCAGCCTATCAAAGACCTTGTCTCATTCTGTTACTACTCTCTCTCTCTCTCGCTGGCATTGTTGATGATTGTTCCTTGTCCAACTAACAACTTCGTTTCGTTCCGAGATACGTACTACAAATCGGTCGATTGATCTTCGCGTGTCACTCTTCCTGGGGTAGATCCATATACCTTGTCATCCCCATTTGTACATTCCTTTTCCTTTACTTTCCTTTCGCTTGTTCTTTGCATGGTAGACGGGGGTTACATACTACCACTTTTCTGTTTCCCTTTTTCCTTTCTTTCATTCCGGCCCAAACCTCGTCACCATCATGCCTCGCTCCAGCTCGGAAAGGTCCAAGTCTCCCCAACATGGCATCACCATGACGCGCGACTTTGAAATCGTCGAGATGAGCGACCTGAGCGAGGCGAGCCGGCGTGTTGGTGCCGCGCCGCCCTTTGCCACGACCACGTCGTACGCGGTCGCGACGAATCCGCCCGCGGCATCGACGGGGGACGATACGATCCCCCAGCGGGTCATGGACAGCTTCAAGCGCGCGCCGGGCGCCGCCCGGCTGGCCGACCAAAAGGGCTACCAGGTGCACGACCACATGCCCGACGTACATCGAGACCGGGAGCGGCACTACGACGTCCGCGTCGCCAACGCCAGGACCGTCTCGACGGGCCTCTCCAAGGAGCTCAAGGGCCGCCACCTGCAAATGATTGCCATTGGCGGTTCAATAGGTAAAACCTTGTCCTCGCCAATTTGAGATTCAACAGGGCACTCTCTGACAGCTTTTCTTTCATGATTTTAGGCACCGGCCTCTTTGTCGCCTCGGGCATTGCCCTCTTCCAGAGCGGCCCGGCCTCGATGATTCTCGCCTACCTCTTTGTCGGCATGATTCAGTTCTGCATCATGCAGAGCCTCGGCGAGCTGGCCGTCGCCTTTCCCGTCGCCGGCTCCTTTTCCGTCTTTTCCACGCGCTTCCTGGATCCGTCGTGGGGGTTTGCCATGGGCTGGAAGTACGTCTCTTTCACACTTCTCTCGACTCTTCAAATATAGATCCCAGGGCAAAAACTAACTAGGACATGTTAGTTACGCCTTTCAATGGCTGTTTGCCCTGCCGCTGGAGATTATAGCCGGCGCATTGACAATCCAGTACTGGAACGACCAGCTGAACAAGGCCGTCTTTGTCACTATTTTCCTCGTCCTCATTGCCGTCATCAACCTCGTCGGCATCAAGGGCTACGGCGAGGCCGAGTTTGTCTTTTCCACCATCAAAGTCACTGCCATTGTCGGCTTCATGCAAGTCTCCTCCGCCTCTCACCAGTCCCTCTACAGCATCATGGCACACCAGCTAACTCATAATCCAGCCTCCTGGGCATCGTCATCAACGTCGGCGGCACCCCCCAGTCCGGCTACATCGGCGGCCAGTACTGGGTTAACCCCGGCCCGACCAACCACGGCTTCAAGGGGTTCTGCAGCGTGCTCGTCACCTCGTCCTTTTCCTTTGTCGGCACCGAGCTCGTCGGCCTCGCCGCCGCCGAGGCCGCCAACCCGCGCAAGACGCTCCCCGGCGCCATCAAGCAGGTCTTTTGGCGCATCGCCATCTTCTACCTCGTCGCCCTCTTCCTCGTCAGCCTGCTCGTGCCCTACGACGACCCGCGCCTGCTCGGCGGCTCCAGCGCCGTCGACGCCTCGGCGAGCCCCTTTGTCCTCGCCGTCGAGAGCGTCGGCTCCACCATCCTGCCCAGCGTCATGAACGCCGTCATCCTGCTCGCGGTGCTGAGCGTCGGCAACTCGGCCGTCTTTGGCTCCTCGCGCGTCCTGGCCGCCCTCGCCGAGCAGTCGCACGCTCCGCGCATCTTTAGCTACGTCGACCGCAAGGGCCGCCCGCTGGTGGCCATTGTCTTTGCCCTCAGCTTCGGCTTCCTGGCCTATCTCGTCGACGTCAAAGTCCACGCCGCCATTTTCGACTGGCTTCTCAGCATCTGCGGGCTGTCGAGCCTGTTCACCTGGACGAGCATCTGTCTAAGCCACATCCGCTTCCGCAAGGCGTGGGCCGCTGCGGGCAACACGCTGAACCAGCTGCCCTACAGGTCGCAAGCTGGTGTCGTCGGCTCCTGGGCCGCCATCGTGGCGAATGCGTTTGTCCTCGCCGCGCAGTTCTGGATGGCCGTGTCGCCCGTGCGCGCAAGCACGGCTCCGATGAGCGCCTCGCAAATGACCAACAATTTTTTCCAAAATATCTTGACGGTGCCCGTGGTCGCCGTCTTTTACATTGCCCACAAGCTGTGGTTCAAAACCAGAGTCATCACGCTGCGAGGCATGGACATTGACACGGGCCGGAGCTTCTCGCGGCACCAGGCCATGAGCGTCAACAGCAAAGACGGTTCCAGCCAGTGGCCGCTATGGAAGAAGATTTATAGATCCGTTTGCTAGAAGACCAATCCCGTATATAAAAATAATACCAAACATCAATGATACCTCCCATCGACTCTCCATCGCATATAGCCGTCTTTACATGACGAGCAAAATCTCCTCGTCCGTCTGCTCCCGCCGCGCCTCGTCGGCTTCATACGGCGTCCGCAGGTACGCCGACGGCATCTGCCCGATATTCTCCAGCCGGTACCGCACGCCAAACACCTGCGGCGGCGTCCCGTACGCCAGCGCCACGAGCGTCGACAGGATGAGCGCGTCAAACGCCCGCACCGGCCGCGACAGCACCGGCGCCTCGTCGAGGCTGCCCGGCGGCGCAAAGTCCACAAAGTACCACATCCGCGCGCTCGCGTGGTACAGGTTCGCCGGCGCCAGGGCGCGCGAAGCCACTGGTTTCTCACGAAACGTGGTCGGCCACTCTTCCTTTCCCTCTCCTTCTTCTTCCTTCTCTGCTTCTTCTACAGGATTTGACGGCGGTAGAGTCGACACTTCTTTATACTCGGCCAGCGCCTGCCGGTAGCCGTCAAACGCCCTCTTCGCGTACGCTTCGCCCGGACACGGCGTGTCCCGACCGACCTCCCACACCGTCTGCGTCCGGCCGTCCGCGTGCGTCAGCACCGCCCACGTGTGTCCGATATCCTCGCCGCCAGCATACACCTGCTCCCCGTCCTCCGTGTCGGGCTTGCGCAGGCCGAACCAGACGTCGACCCGGTCGCCCTCGCTCAGGCACGCGCCGACGAGCGGGTACAGCAGGCGCATGTGCGGGCTGCGGGCGAGCCCCCCGTTTGGCGCGTTCCAGATGAACTCGTCGGCGTAGTCGAGCGCGGCCGCGCGGTCAAAGAAGAGGCGGCCCTCGGCGTCGTGTATCTCGGCCTTGGCCTGGGGGCCGGGGATGAAGCTCATACGATCCATGGCGGGTAGGCCCCAACGTATTTTCCTATTCTTTTATGTTGATGAAGGATGGACTTTGCGCTCCATGGATCAACAGCATCCAGGAATATATAGATTAATTTAAACGATCCCCATACTGGCAAGCTTCGCGAAATACGACGAGGTTGCGATGGGCAGTGGGGCACCAACTGCGCCAACTCCTTCAGCTGAAAATGATGGGCACTGACTGGTGTCATTCTCCAACTCTTTGCCAAGCGGGATTTTTTTGCATCGCTTCTGCTGCTGCCCATTTCCCCTTGTTGGCAAGTACAAGTCTCTATAGAAGCGGACAAGCTTGTATATAGACACTGCAACAGGCCGAGATGGTCAGTACACTCTCACGCAGACACATCAGAGATTATCAAGTCCACTGTTTTATATTATTGATAGTCTAAACCATGTACATCATGTAGCGGCATTATACATGTGTATGTCTTTTTAGCATTTAGTGAAACACAAAAACCATCCCCAGTCTATCAACAGATATACTCATCGTATAAGGGTACTCGAGCAGCGCCACGTCCTGAATCGAGTCCAAGTGCGACTGCAAGAGCTGCTGCTGCTGCAGCGAAATCACCGTCGACCTCGCCGGACGGCCGTTCGTCGTCTTCTTCGGCCGGCTGCCGGTTCCTGTTCCTGCTGCTGCTGCTGCTGCGCTGCCGTGTCTGGCAAAGCGCTCCGTGCTGACCGTCATCGATGTCGTCGGCTGCACCGCCGAATACGTCGGCTGTGCCTCCTCGGGCTGCAGCCCGCTAAAGACGCACGAGTTTTCGACGCGTGAAATGTCCCAGAAGCGCATCTTGCGGTCCGAGCCGCCGCTGACGATGAACGAATGGCGGATATCGCGCGAGTCCTCTCCGGTCGAAATGCCGGCCGCAATGGCACGCACGCCGCGGTCGGCATGGGCGGAATCGGCCATGTCGAGGTTCGTGGCAAAGCGCGACAGGACACCTTCGGGTTTCTCCTTGTCCACATCCCACGCCGCATATCCCTTGGGGCCATCCTTAACGGCCCCAGTTCTGTAAATTTCGCGACACGTTGTCTTTTCTAGGTCCCAGGTTGTGATTTCGCCATGCTCAGCACCGCCAGAGACGATTACCCACTTGCCCCGGCCTTTCGACGGATGTATGCAGATGCGGTATATGGCACTCTTTCCGGGAACACCCATAGCCTTGAGCCGGACCTGGAAACGCAAGTCCCAGAGGTCTATGATGCCATGCGTCGTACCAACACATAGCCAGTGTCGTTTCCTATCAACACAGAAGCAGGTCGGTGTGCCATGGTGGACTGGATTTTCCAGCACATAGAGCAGAGTCATGGTTCGCAAATCAATGCCGAGAATTCTCGACTTATTCGTAGCCAAAATCAAAACAGAGTTGGTCTCTTGTCTGAAATGCTCACACCAGACGGCGGATTCTCCTTCTGGCAGACGGTATTCGCGCAGAACCCGCAGTTTGCCATATCTAATGACACCACTGGCCGAGACAGTATCGACTTTCACCACATCAACACTGCCGTCGCTAGCACAGCTGACGAAGCAATGGGAGTTCTCGATGAAGCACAGCGCCATCACGCGTGCGCCATCGGCATGTTTATGTGTCTGTCGTGATCGATGGGTAATATTGCGTTCCAGTCGGGCCGTGTCCCAGACCTTGACGGCGCCGTCGTCGCCGCCAGTCACGAAAAACATGTGGTCCGGAGAGACGACGACGCGGTTAATGGAGCCCTTGTGTTCACCAAAAGTGGCCACCAGGTGTCCCTGCGGTTTCCAGCGCTCTTCGGTGGTCTTTGTGCGAACAGCCCTGTTCTTTCTTCTGGAGATTGGCTCGACCATGGGGCCGAACTCGAGTACATCGCGTGGGAAATTGTCCACGTACATATTGTCGAGCATAAATTGGATACTTGGGTCATTGCCCGCATAGCTATGCTTCGGTTGCTTTGTCGTCTGTGCTTCTGCATTCTTCACAGACGACGGTCGCTGCGCGGGAGCCATTTGTGTAAATGGACCCTCCATCTCACCAAAGGCAGTCGTGTCGCTAGTCCCTGTCTCAGGTATTGATTTACCCCCGTCTTTGCGGTCGAGGAGGCTCAGAGCACTCGTCTGGTGACGCATTGCACGTCTCAGTGCGTAAGGCCCTTCGTTGACAGACACGTCATCTCGAGAGCCATTCGACGGTACGCGGGAGTCGCGGGAGGTGGCGCGGCCACTTCCACTGGGTGACAGAATACGGCCACCTCGAGGACCGACGCTTTGAACTCTATTCTTGTGCATATTTGTGGCCTTTCTCCTCTTTGCGACAGAATCGTCAATGGTCATGGACGCATCCAGCAACGCATCTGCAATTGTGTATTGCGCCGACGGCGGCTCCAAATCTGGAGTGATGGACGGATCCTTCAAAGGCGTATCATTAAAGAAGACTGTTTGTGGTGTGACGCCTAGATCCTTTAGCGAGATGAGTCCGATAGAAACATTGGGCTCGGCTGGAGATGAGTCCCGCGTTCGCATACTGCTCAGTCTCCATATGAACTCTCGCAAAGCCAGTAATTTGATCTCATCTTCTGGCTTCAGTCCCAAATTTCGTAGTTTCTCTAGCCATTGATCGTCTTCATCATTGCGGTTTGACTTGCTCAGCGGGCTCGAAATCAAGTCTTTGGATCGCGCTGTCAACGTGGACGAGGACCCAAAAGCCAACGATCGAACATGCTGCAACGACTTCCAGAACAGTCCGCGATCGGTCTGGGTGGCCCATGTTATAGCTTGGTCAAATACGGGACGGGTAAGCGGCGTCTGCAAGGCGTCCAGGACGCTTAGCTCATTGTAGTCGGGAAGATGAGCAATCTTTAGGTATGGCTTGACCAACGGCAGCAAGAAGCAGCGTACATCGGCAGGGCCGAGAAAGCTCGCCGACATGGAAATGAATTCAGCGGCAGACTCTCGAATCCATATATTGGGGTGCATTGTGAAGCGCCCAATCAGATCCAACAATTCCCAGAGCTTCGCCTTGGACAAGAGGCCAAGGCCGGCAAGTTGTGCCAGGGAATGAATAGCGGCCTGTACAACGTATTCTTCGGGATCGGCTAGTGCTTGAAGCATCAGGGGCAGCATAAATTCCTCCAGGCTCACGCTTCCGATAAAAGCCGCGATCCCGACGACCGTGTCGAAGAAGGCGCATTTTAAAGTCCAGTCTCGGTCATTTAAATAGGTGTTTAGATGCGCCAGCAATACATCGTTCGACTGCTCCTTGAAGAACATGCACAGCTCCGGTACTGAAGATAGAAATGCTCGGCGTACATATACATCTGGATCCTCGACGAGCTGTTTTGTGAAAGCCTCAATCTTCTCAAAGAGCTGCCTCCCAGCATTGTCAAATATGCTTTCAAAATTGGTATCTGCCGCTGCACCTGGCTCGATTTCGGGGTCTGCAATAGACATGGAGCCATCTGGCCGTACGCTCGAGGCAAGATCGAGATATCTCTGAGCACTCGATGCGAGGCTGCCCAGACACGACGCAAATGTGGCCCGTACGATGGGACTGGCAACGTGCGTTTTGGAGCCGAGCGCGATTTCCATGCGAGGAAGTATGTAGTCCCCAATTACATGCGAATTAATCGGTGTGACCATGTGCACCATTTGCAGAAGCTGTGTAATCGTGCGTATGACCGAGACAACCACCAGATCTGTCTCATCTCTTCTGAGAAGCGTCATCAGATAGGGCAAAACGCGGTCTAGTTTCGCTTCATCTGTCAGTCTCTCAGCAAAGGCTAGGAGAATGTCACAGGCGCGTATTCTCGATGTAGCCCTTGCTGTTGTTCTCATGGCAGAAGCGACCAGGGTCAGAAATATCAGGGTTCCGTCATCTTCTGGCGGTTCCAGATCGGCGGAGACCGTATGTTCGTTATTCGGGATGCTCAGCTGCACTGGAAAGTGTGATAGCCCCAGTTTAGATTGAAGTCTAGGTTCGTCACGTTGTGTTCTCTTGTCGGATTGGTAGCCAAGGAAGTAGGAGATCTTGTCAAAATCGTAGTAGACGCGATCGATGCGGTCGTCAGATTCGCCTTCATTCTTCTGCGCGCCAGACATGGGGCTGTTGCCCGACGAAGGGTCTGTGACAAGCTCCATGTACTGATGCAGAAAGTTGTAAAAGTAGTGAGGGAAAACTTTTCCTTTCCAGAAATCGAGACACTGGTCTGCCGAGTAGCGCTTCTCCGGGTCCAGGTGAATCATGTTGGCAATCATTTCTCGCACGTCCTTGTCGGAGATGACGCTGAGATGTGTGATGACGGGGTCGTATTCGCCTCTTCTGTACTTGTACAGCTGGGCCAGACTGAAAATCTCCGACTCAAGAAACATTTGCGCAATGACGCAGCCAGCACTGAAGATATCCATGGCCCACGTCATCTTGGCCGTCTCTGGCGGGGCGGCTCCCGCGGCGTAGAATCGCTCGGGCGCAATGTAGCAGGTTCGTCGACCCGATGAGTCGAAAAAGTACGAAAAGTCGCCGGGGTTGTCGTCGGGCAGCATGACGGGCTTAAAGGCGGACGAAAAGTCTGTCAGGTAGAGCCAGTTCCACGACGTCACCAGCACATTCTGGGCCTTGATGTCGCCGTGGTAAATGTCCTTGGCATGGCAGTCGCGCAGGGCGCAGAGCAGCTGGAAGGCCAGCCACTTTTTTTCAATGTCCTCGAGGAACGGTCGGTTGCTGATGCGGTCGTAGAGCGAGCTGTACATGAACTGGCGGACGAGGTATCCGTTGGTCTCGGTTTCGATGACGCGCTGGAAGCCGAGGGCGTTGGGGACGCCCGCAAGCGCTTTTCGCTGTTCTGTGTGCGGCCGCCGTGTCAGCTTTGTTCCCTCGAGAACACCGCAATGGGACTACCATACCTATGATTTGCTTCTTGTATTGGTCGAGCTTAACGTCAGGGAAGGGCTTGACGAGCAGCTTGACGAGCACGACGGAATTCTCGTCGCGGGCCCGGATGCTCTTCATGAACCGCGCATCGCCTATGCTCCGCTCATACTGGATATCCTGCAGCTGCGGAATGTCGATGCCGGCCGAGCCCGCCGAGGGCGTAGCCAGCGAGAAGCCCTGGCCCATGGCGGCAGGTGACGAGCGGGCGGATTGTGGGCTGAAGGGAAGGCGAAAGAAGCAGGCGAAGAGTAGTTATGAGCGCAGGGAGATTCTATCATGTCATGTTTGCTGTCGCGTCCCAAGAACTGGGGTCGGCATGCGTGGGCAGGTGGAAGTGCCTTGCCAAAGGTACAATTAGTAGTAGCTCAGAAAGTGAAGCTGTGTGGATGTCATCAGGCTGCTTCACGCGCCACTTGCTTGTGTGGAGTCAGCCCCGCGGTATTGTGTGCCTATTGGCCACGAGGAACAGTGGACTCGATCTACTGGAGAGCACACCAAGATATATTCATCTTGAGGAGCAAAAAGTACGGGCATTCACGATTTAAATTACATTTTAACATGTTTTGAAATATCCAATGTGTTGATGAATTCTATGTGTACCATAGCGCTTGACAGCAAAACAATAATCATAAGTATCGTGAGGTCGTATAACAAATAAAAGTCGTGAGGGCAGCTCCATATTCTGCCGCTTTCATCGGGTAGAACAAAACAAAAACGCCGCCGTGGTATCTTGTTTTTGGTTTGTACACAAAAAACGCTGGATCAAAGGGGGGTAAAGATGCATCGTAGTACGGCCAACTGAGCGTTACATCGCTACGCGCGTACGTCGGCCGGCAGGTGAACGATGTGAGGTGCAATGGGCTCGTCGTTTTGCAGTGCGGCGAGGTCGACCTCCATGTGTCCAATCGAGGGCAAGCTCGCCGATGGGGAGAGCTGGCCCGTGTTTTGTCGTTTGTTGGGAACCTCGGCCGTCTGAGCCCCGGCGGGGAGCTCCTTGCGCATGCTCAGCGGTCGCTTGGTGCGCGCCGCCGCGGCGTCGGCATCCCGGACGACATCGGGCTCGTCGCGCGCGAGGCGGGCCAGCTCGGCCGCGGCCGAGTCCAAAACGTCGCTGAGAATCCTCTTGATGCTCTTCATGTGCTTGCTGTCGGATGCCTCCCGCAGGAACTGAAAGGCGGCCAGCTCGCAGTTGGACTGGAGGGTGTCGAGGTTCTTGTCGAGAGCGTCAAAAATGTCGGGCCCGCGTCCCGGCCGCGCAGCGTTGGCAGTTGCAGGACCGAGCGAGTCCAGCCTCCGGGCACTGACGTAGCGTAAGGTAGGGAGTTCGGATGTGCCGTCGGCGAATTCATCGTTGATTTCGACTTCTGCCAATTTCTTGATCTGGGCGATGCGGGCAGTCATTTTGGCCTTGCGCATCATGTTCCTGCTGATGGCAATGAACTGGACCAGCTCCTCGAAGAACTTCTGCATGCTTCCGTCAAAGTATACGGGCCCAGGCCTCGGTTTCTTAATTAATTGGCCATTGCCGATGGAATGTGTCGTTTGCAGCGGGCTGACGGCAGATGTGGCAGAGTCAATGTTCATATTGTCGGCTGGCTGCAAACCGGCCATCGTAGAGTCGGGAGCCGAGGCGCGCGTAGGGGGGGCCGGGGTTGGCGTAGCAGACTCGTGCTCGTTGCCATTCTCGATTTTAGATAATCCGCTCTGTCGTTGAGCAATCTCATCTACCAGCTTGTCGAGGCGGCTCTGCCAGCTGGGAATCTGGGCGACCAGCGTTCGCAAGGCGGCGATGGTCATGGTATGTGGTTGTGGGTGGCGGCTGGCGAAGTCCTCCGAAGAGCTTCGGGCCAGCGGTCGGAGGGGGGTATCAAGCAACTGCGTGTGGCGAATTGAGGGCGCACAAAATCGATGTATTAGAGAGCGATAGTTATAAACTCGTTAGGCGAGTTGCCAAAATTGTTGTTGTTTTTTTCCTGCGGGCGTAATATTAGGGCCGACGCAGGCAAGCTGTGGTGGTAGTGGATGGCGGGCTGCAGCACAGGAGGAGCCGGAAGCATATGCCGGGCCAGCGCGCTTGGCAGAGTACCGTCGGGAGGACGAGAGGGTGGAAAGTCGAGCGTGGGAGGGGTTTAAACAGCCTCGCTGTGCCGTTGTTGAACGAGGGAAAGGAGAAGAGGGTGAGCAGACCGCCCGTTGACGAGGAAGACTGGGGAAAAGAGATCTAGCAGGGCCAAGAGGTTTGAGTTTTCGGGCGGGCAAGGCCAAAGAGAAGGTGGACGGTGGCCGGCGAGGATGAATCCACCGACTGACGCACCGTAATTTTAGGCCAGCCAGCGCACACAAGATGCAGCTACGAATTGGGGCACTCGCTGTTAGATAGATTCTAGATATGAAAGAGCCTCAGCTATCCGTAACGACATTTTCTGCTGCGCTACATTATTAGAAACCATCGACGTGGTGGTGCATCTCCATACCAGCAATACACAGTAATACATGCCCCAGACTAGCGCCTGTCAAGGGCTGCCCGACAGTTGACGGCCTCAGGCGGGTTTCAGTGGGCACCCGTGCGAATCGGTGGATTTTTCACCAGACATGCCCGCTAAATCCTTAGCGCCGACGCCAAAAGTGCCCGTTTTTTTGCTTTTTATTTCCCATTGCCAGCCATCACCAGTCGAGGAATTTGTCATGCTCAAAACACAGCTCAGGCTCGCTCGACACAGTCCGGCGAGTTGCTTTCCTCTCGTAGGACAAGGCCAGAATGCAGCGGCTCGGTTTTGTTTGACCGAGGTGCACCGCAATGGCGGACAAGAACCAGGCGTGATCTCACCCCAAACGTTGCTCGCAAACTTGCGGTGTGTGTGTCCTGCCGCCGAGGAATCACCACGCACGTAGGTATTATCCATCGTCTTGGCGATTTAACTTATCTGGCGCTACTACTAAATCCACGGGCTGTAAAGTGACGTGTTAATGGCCGCTACCACCCTACCATACCCAACGGCAGTCGCGAACTCATTCCCCATATGTATTACCTACCTGCGATCCACCGCACCATTTGACAGCTGCCGACAGCAGTCCCATTATCTCCCTTCTTCCCAGATATATATAACGGCTGCTTAATTACCCGATACCCGATGGCCAAGTCCATAGAGCGTCTCTGGTCATCGAAGACGAACAAACTCCTCAGCCGCCGCAATAAGCCAAGAACAACACGACATGATAACTAACATGTCATTTCCAGATGCTCATGCTAGGAATGAGACCAATCCTGCCGCGACTAGATTAAAAACGCCCGTTTAAACAGGCCTCCCGGCTTGGCATGTTCACATCCAATCGCGCTTTCTCGCCCACCTCTTTAATCGTCAAGGCTGTGCCGGGGAATGGGCAGCCCTCCATCACATGTGTAGAACACTGCCGGCGTCCTTCGGACAACGTGCCGTATATCCACCACTCAGAAGAACGTAATAAAGTAACAATATCGCACATTAGGCCGGCTAGCCAGTTCTACTTTCTTTGCGCTCGACCTCTTACCCGGCCGATCGGACGCCGCCCGTCTGTCCAATGATCGAACGCGGTTCTTCCTCCCAACCGTGGCATGATGGTCCATGCCCGGTAGGGCACAAACAGCCTCGCGAGCTGAAGCTGAATGTCCAGCTCGTCGTCGTGCGCTTCGAGGCTCCGGGCGTCATATGTCGTGCTCCTCGTTAGGGGTCTGCCTCAGACCAAGACAACACGGGAGGGGGGCCAGCCAAAGGATCTCAGTAGCAAGACAACGCAGTCGATCGCCAAGTCTTGGGGCTAGCATGTCATCTCGAGCCAGAATGATATTTTCTTCGTTTTTCGTCTTGATTATTTTTTCACATGACGTAATATAGTGCTCACCCCCCCGTGGGAAAAAGAACACGAATCCCAAACGGGGATGAGGCTTTTAGACTTGTTTATATAATAGTACCGCAAGTAATGACCAGTTTGAGCTGGACCAGGGTGCGCGCGCCCACTTGATAATTTAATAACCAGACCGACCGTCAGCCGTTTCTTTGACATCGACCGCTGGGCTGCTTGTTTTACCCAGCCGCCGATCCATGCGGCTGCGCTATCACCCGCCACCAGGGCTGACTCCAACTCAATAATGGCTTGGTCTGCTAAATTGCATGGCACGGTGTGTCCGAGTCAGTCCACAAGCCCTTTGCCATCATGGTCTGTCCAGCTCGTATACTCCATGCCAATCTTGACTGTGAGAGACTCTCGGCGCTATATGCATGTAATATGCCCTTCCCAGTCTATTATTACGAGGCTTTGCTATAGAAAAAAAAACATCCGCGTCAGCAATTGTGGACAGAGGCGCGGTAACCCGTCTGCTTCTTGATTCCATGTTCGCCGGGTCTCGGTGACTGTTTCATATAATAGACTCTTTCATCCCTGCAGGTTGAGCCTCCAACGTTCCCGTAAAGGATCGCGGTGTAACACGGTATGCATCGGGGCGTGCATCGTGCTCTGGAAAAACAACTGCGTTGTGTAACCTGGAGATTAGGCTCCGGCCGCAACGTCTTTGGGCGCGGGTTCTGGGATGGAGTTATGCAAGCCCGGGTTCTAGCCAAACTGCCCCAGCGTGGTGGCTTGCCGTCTGGTTGCACAAGCGTCCGGTGCCAAGTCATTCATCAGACGCCACCAAGACATGCAAGCAATCCTCTTGGCGCCTGGAGCTGGTGGCTTGGTCCAATGAGGGCTAGGTTCAGCTGAGATAAATGTACATTTCCATCCTCATTAGCGGTAGTTATGCTAAGCTCTGGTCTATGCAAGGGTCTATATGCACGGTTACACGGCGAGACAAGTGCATGTCCAAGGAGCAATGTAATGAATCGTGGAAGATGGTCTAATCTACGGCCAGAGCTCCGTTGTCGCCCACGTCGCCTCGTCGCCATTGGTAGTCAGGTCGTGCCTCCACCGCCTGCCGCGGTCTGGGTCAGACAGGTCAACCTGGTCTACCTGCTCCGGGACGATGACAAGGACCCTAAAGTGTTCCCGTGCAATCTCGTCGTGCAAATCTTCCACCTTTTGGCCAAGGCCAAGCCCAGGACCTGGTGCCTGGGATATGGGCGTGCCAGGCGGAGGGTTGCGAAAGCTTCCGCGCATGACGGGACTGAGATTTCCAAAGTGCGCCGTGAGCTCCTTGGCCCAGGCCCAGCTATCTGTCTCGGCATCTGTCTCTGTATTACCGGCATGTTGCCGACGCATGTACGCGCCCAGAGCCTGTCGCACGGGCTGTGCTGCGGCTGATTCGATATCCGGCCCGACCATGTACACCCGGCCACGGATGCGCCATTGAGTTTTTGCCTCGGCCGCCCAGATGACGCCCTCGACAGATGCTCCGGCGCACGAGGACAGTCTTTCCGATGTGCCAGAAGAAGAAGCAGTAGAGGGCCTGGGGAACAATTCAGACACCTTGTCCATGCGCACATCCGTAGTGATGGTCAATAGATCTGTCTGATAAACATTAGGGTTTCGTGGCGCAGGGTTGCGCGGATTCATGCTGAGGCCCGCCCACATGCCGCGGTAGACAACGGTGCGGGCTCTGGGCGTGAATGTTGCTGCATCGGCTGTCCATTGTGCCGAAGGTGTGGTGTCGGCGCCGTGTTCGCGATGGAGCGAACTGAGGACAAAGGTAGGAGAGTCCATGGATTCCAGGTGGGAGACGAGGGCGGCGCGCCATGGCGCTAGCTGGACGGATAATCGGCTCATTCTGGAGGCTGTGAAATGGCGCACAATCTGTTGCGTGCGTCGTGCGGGAACTGCCATGGGCAAGATGTTGAGGAGCGGGCGACGTGAGTTGAAATGTACGAGAATACTGGAGCTGCGACCAGCGAGCGACGGCGGAGCTCAGATGATGGCGTCATGGAGACAGCTTTACTTATCGACGGGGTGGTTCAACTATGGCTCAACGACTGGGGAAAGCAGACTACCCTGCAGCTCGGCTTCTGCCATCTGGCGAGCAACCAGATCTACTCCGGAAGCAAGAAACGCGTACGATTACATTTTCATTTTGGCTTTTGGATTTAGCTTCACTGGGAATATTACGTCGGGCTTAGGCCGGGTGCAGGAGGTGCGCCGATGGCAAGGTGCGGAGTTGCACATGAGTCGGGTGTCCAACAACTCGATAGGATACCAGTAGGTAGGGCAGGGCCGGCAAGGTTCCGAGGCGGGCGGGATTCAAGGTTTATAGAATGTGGCAGTCCAGGTGACCGGGTAGGTATAGGGAGGGTGAGGTGAGGAGAGCTGGGGATAACAAGGACAAGCCCGGTTGATGCGGTGTGGGCTTGGTAAACGAGTGGTTGCTGAAAGCCGTGTGCGAGATTTTGTTTCAAGGCTCGATCTGCTGCAGGGTGGCACGGCTCTTTTACGGCGTGCGTCGATGAGCTGAAAAAAGGGACCCAAAGGCAAATGGTGTCGGGCGCCACGCCTGGTCTCGGCTATCGCGGGACGACCAAATTATGCTGGGACGGCCGTTGTGACTGGCACGGTGCTGGTACGAGGCGGACCGGGCTTGGGTCGGTGGGAGAAAGAGGAGGAGGAGGCGCGACGAGCGTGGATCGTGGGAGAGCATCTTGAGTGGGCAAAAAAGCATCGTCCGTGTCTGCACAAGCCGGGACGATGCGGTACATGACCGACAGAGGCGCAGGGGGGCTGGCGCAACGGTGACAAGTATTGGACTTTTTTTTTTTTTTTTTTCCGGGCTGAGGTTCTAGACCGTGTTTATTATCGCCGCCCATCTTAACCCAAAGCAGCGGAGGCGAGCCGTGGCGACGGGTGGATGATGCCGGGGGAGGAAGGTAAAAAAAAAAAACCGGGGCAGACGAGGAAGACGAGATGATTGCGGCTGGGGTTTGATGGAATTAATCAAGGGCGCTGAGATGAAGTCTTGGGGAGAGCGTTGGATGGCGGATTTGCTGCGTTGCAAACGAGAGGGGAAAACGAGGCAGTTCGTGAGGGTAGTGTGGGTGTGGAGGGTGGAAGGTGGAGGGTGAGGGACCTGATGGTGGTAGTGGTGGTGGTGGTGGTGGTGGTGGTGAATAAAATAGTGGTGGCAGCTGCATTAGCCTTAGGTACAGACAGCCAAGGCCAGGTGTCTTGAGCTGTTGAGGCTGTTGAGGCTGTTGAGGCTGTTGTCCGTTGTGCGTTGACCAGTTGACCACTTGTTCTGTAATAAGAAGCTAAGCAGTCGACTAGCGCAGGCAAGATGCCGTCGAGCCCAGATTACCAGGTAACAGGATCCTCTCCTGCAGGGCCTTTTCCCACCCCCCCCCCCCCCCCCCCCCCCCCCCCCCTTCCAGGCCTCTCGCCCCATCACGGACGGCCGTCCATTGCTCCTTGGCTCCAGCACCAAGGCGTCATCAGATGCGCGCACGCTAGAGGCCGGACAAGACGACAGAAAAGGCCTCGCCCATTTCCCAGACCCTTGTCTAGCCTCGCATGCTGGGCCTGCACCAGCCTGCATCTGCCTCGCCCGCCAGCCTATCACGCCGCTAGCTCGCCGCCAAACAAGACAAGAAATAGCCAAGCTTTTTTGGGCTCCCTCTGGTCCCTCTTGGTGCCCCATCGCCGTGTCTCCAGGGCCCCATCTGCTGTATGCAGGCCCGGCACTGCCTTGGCTTGGCCCATTTTACTCCGTTGGACTCCATAAAACTGCACTTGGACTCTGTGCAAGCACGCTGCAAGCACGCTGCATGGCCTCTGCAAGCCCTCTGAAGTCCGCTGCATCGCCTTGCATTCGCTCTGCATTTCAGCCTGCCTACACCCCCAAGTCCCCATCCCACCCCCTCTACCGGCCTCGTTCCAGCGCCTCAGCCTCTAAACCGCCTGCCTGGACCCTTCTATTCCCCCCTCGCTCTGCTTATTCCCACCCGCCTCGTCCCCCATCTTATTTATTTCCAGCTCCCCTCGATGCTAATATTACTCGTCCGTTTCTGCCCATCGCCCGTAACCAAGCCCTTTTATTTCCGGCTTTTCATCTCGGCACGCTCTCCTCCTCCCTCTCTTCTCTCTTCTTTTGTTCTTCTCCCTCTGCTTCGTTGCCTGCTCGTCGTCTTTTTTGTGGCCCCCAATACAGCACCACCCGGGGTGCCGGCACCGAGGCCAAGAAGAAGAAAAAAAAACGTCTCCAGAATCCTCAACGGCCTTGCACGCGGCCACCACCTACATCCCTCTGCTGCCATCTTCCTCACACACAGCCAGCCTTTGGTCCATCGCCCGCGTCGTCCCTCATCTACTTCACCACCACTGCCTTACCTGGCTCTCACACAACGGCTACCTCGTCTGACGAACCGTTCCACCCATCTCTATAGCATCCCCATTTCGGCCCCCAAAAGGTGGGCTGTCTCGCGACCGTGCAGAAGCCCAGCTCAAAGCATTCTCCTCCAACCCCGAACGCGGCTTCACAGCATCTCTTCTCGTCGGCCATGAATGCTCCTCCGCGTCATCTGCCGCCGCCCATTGTCATTGCGCAACAGGCCGGCCGTTTGGCACCGCTGTCCTTTCTCGGCTCCCCAGACCATCGTCCGCGTACCCAGCATCCTCCTCCGCCACCCCCTGCGCCTATTCTGCGCAGTCCTGGCCACGACAGACTCAACGGCGGCAACCACGCCCATTCTACGGCATCACCACCCACTGTTAACCATTCCTCGCTACATCATCACCACACCTCTTACCATCGCCATGCTCCGCTTCCAATGCACTCCCCGCACGAAAGGCGCGATTATTCCGACGAGAGGACAGAGTACCACGACGACAGAAGGGAATTTCATGACGAAACTGAAAATTTTACCGGTGACGGCCCTCCTAAGAAGAAACAGAAGCGCAACAAGCCTACGCTGTCTTGCCACGAATGTGTAGAACGAAAGACCAAGGTAAATTATGGGCGCTCCAAGCGCAACAATCAAAAGCTAATCGTGGTGTTAGTGTGACCGTGGTCGTCCTCACTGTCTAGCTTGTGAGTTACCCACGAGAACTATGTTTGCCTTGGCGGTCAGCTAACATAACAACAAAGGCATAAAAAGACAAACCGAATGCAGATATGCGCATGTTGCCAACTTGTTAGAGTATGTCCCATCACTTATGCGACGTAGGCTATCCTCTAACCTGAATGCAGGGAAACCACGCGATCAGCTTCCACTGGCCGGCGCATGACCAAGGCGCCCAAAAAGAAGCCAGGTACCGAAGGCAGAGCCAATATTCCCAACATAGCAGATCGATACGCTGCTACTGGCGACAGCACTTCGCGCGGCGCACTGGCCCTTTCCACCGGACTCATGTCCAATGTTCCCTATTCCAAGTCGTCCTCGAGCAACGTTTTCGGCATCGGCTCCGAACACCCCTTTGCAAATTACTGGACTTGCGAAGGCGGCCTGAAGGAGGTTATTTCGGTGCTTCCCGAAAAGCAACAGGCCGACCTGCTCATCAACCGCTATTTCGAATGCGTCGACCCCGTCTATCCAATGATTCACCGCCTCACCTTTTATGCCGACTATGAGGAATTCTGGCGCATGAGTGACCAACAGAAGCAAGCAATGGATGCGGCCTATATTGCGCAGATCTTTGTTATGATTGCTCTGGGCACCCAATTCGTCACGTCGACGACGGGCAAAGAGCGCAAACAGCAGGCCGAGTTCTACGCTTCCGCCTGCAACCAGGCTCTGCGCATGTCTTCGTATCTCAGCATTGCTTCTCTGCGCTCCATCCAGGCTATGGTTCTGATGACATATTTCCTCATCAACGACAACCATGCCTCTGACGGCTGGGCTTTTGCTGGGATTCTCATCCGCCAAGCCTATGCTATGGGTCTGCACCGCGACCCCAACATTGGTAAGCTGTGCTTTTCTTGCTGGAATTGTAGCCCTAGTCTAACTGATTTGTACAGTTACGCCCGACGCAAGCCCCTTTGAAAAGCAGCAACGGCGCAAAGTATGGCAGGCAGTGTTGCTCCAAGACACTTTCTTGACTGTGCTCCTTTCTCTGCCTCCCTCAGCCACGCATACCGATGTTTCCGTGGATGACCTCAACGACCACGGAAGCTCCATTGCGAGCAGCGACCCGACTGACACTGCTTACGTTAGGGGCTCGTGGACGCTGGCCAATCTCGTGCAGGAAACGATATGCTCGCCACGCTCTCTCGACCTTCCGATTTGCGGCACGGGCCGGCACAAGTCCAAGCTGGTGGCCGACTTTCGGGCCGTGTACCGATCGTTTCCCGACGTTTTCCGGTCCTGGGATGCCGACAGCCTGACGGGGATGGCGCAGACGAACAAGCGGGTGGTGCGGCAGACGCTGTTCCTGACCAGCAACTACTTCCACAACCTCATGCTGGTGCACGCGTCGGAAAGTCCGGATGTGCCGGTCAACATTCGCGGCACGCTCGAGGCAGCGCACGATGCCATTAGCGCATTCTTCATGATGTTTTCGCTCCTCGAGGCCGAAGCGCGGGTGTGGTGGGTCTTTAACCACAGGGCCTTTCTCGAGGCTGTCTGCATCGGCAACGTGCTGCGCGAGGCGATCCGCGAGCCTGGCGGCAAGGAGACGCTCGCGAGAGATCCGCTCTTTGTACGGGCCAGAGCTGACATCAGTACGTTATGACGTCCCATTTCTGGTGCGAAATCATCTACTAACATTGATATAGCTCGGATGATTGAGATTCTACAGCTCATGCTTGAAGAGTCGGAAGTGGCTCACACGCGTATCGAGGTACTCAGCGCCTACCTGACGCTCGAGTGAGAGTACCTTGTAACATTTACAGGCTCGACCTATATGATTTACTGTTTATAATTTTTGTTGTGTTTATACTATCATGATGTCTCCTTTGTCAACGGCTTTTACTTTTGCCGCATTTATCGAAGCGTTGGCGCTCTGTTTGGCGGGTGGCATGTCGACGGCGCTGGGTGCAAGCTGGCACTCTGGGACCCGCATCGCGTGTAAGCCATTGGGCCACGGCAATATTCTTTGCATATCTTGCTACTCGATTGAAATTGAACCACATTTTTACAGATGCCACTTGCGATCCCAATTTCCTTTTCCTTTTTTTTTGCTTCTTCTTTTTTTTAAACTTTGTTTTATAGTTTGTAGCTATGGAATTGACTCGGGTATGCTGGTGTCTTGTTCTTGGCCACAGCGAAAGAGCACGTGGGCAGGAAACGAAGGCCGGGGTAGCCAAGTCGTGCGTGGTCTAGAACGGTTGGAGGCGCTGCCCACAGCACCGGAAAAGAGAGAACACGATGGCGTTTGGGTGCGGATAACGCCTGGACGGCGTGGCCGGGGGGCTTTTTTAATATGCATTCTTGCTCACTACTGATTTTTTTTCATTGACCGAGGGCCTTCAGCTGGTGCGCCTCATCATCCCCCCTGCCCTGGCCACCCCTTTGCCGGGTGTACACCAAGCGGAGGAAATAGTAACTACCCAGTAATCCGGGAAGCTTGCATGGCGAAGCTAGCCTTGTGCCGTTTTGTTCGCTAGGCTGGATTTCTCGTTTGGCGCACGGCTGTTGAAGCCAAGCAACGCTTTTCCCCCCAGCCAAAAGTGGCTTTTGTTTGAAACTACGCAGATAAGGTGTGGAGGGGTGTGTGATGGGTTTTTGGAGAAAAGAGGCCGCCCAGTATTGTTTTCTGGCGCCAAATAGCGTGCTGGTATAAGCGACATAGCTACCATGGGGGGAGGGGGATTGGGGGTGTGAAACCGACCGGGTTCAAAACGGTCGGTTTTAAAGCTGCGCGCGCCGGGGAAAGGGCGAAATGTTATCTGTCGCATCTAATTTAAGAAGCAACACACACGAGCAGACGAGCTTAAAAAAAGAAATTCAATTCCCGGCCGATTGATGCGTGGGGGGAAACTCGTGTAACAAGATACAGGCCCGTGGTGTTATTGGTGTGTGTGTCTCCTCCCATTATCATTATTCGCTAGCGGCGCTGGTTATTTATGCCCAGTTTACGAGGTTTTGACCAGGGGCGGAGGGAAGGTGCGGGATTTCCAGCATAAAAAAAAGATGGGCACAAAGAAGATTGTCCGCGGGCGTTGCAAGACAATCAAGGGCATAGAAAGTCGCAAAGGAAATAAAGCCCGGCAATTCCCTGACGGGGGGCGGGGAAGAAGAAGGGGAAGAAGAAAGAGAAAAAGGGCCAGTGCCGACTTGCCCAGAGAGGCAGTGTAGACCTTACTCGTGAAGGGCCTCGTCAGCTCCGGAGGCGGACCGCACAAGCCGTGCAGAACAAAAGGTCTCCTCTCCTGGCCCGTATTGGGCGATCCTTGCAGAGGCAAAAAAGGCCAGAAAAGGCCAGGAAAGCGAAACTCTCCCAGGAGGGTTGATCATCAGCGAACATCAATGCCAAGACGAAATGGCCGCGCGTAATGGCCTAATACATGGCTGGGGCGATCTAACGGGCTGTCGCAAGGCATGGAATCGGCACAGGGATATGCTTGGACAAGCTTTTTTTTCTTCCAGCAAAAAGGAGAATTGGCAGGGGTTCTGCGGGCTTTTCGCTTCACTGACTCTCGTAAAACCCCCCCCAGCGCAGGGGCCAAGAGGTGGGAATAATTTCCCATGGTTGATGCTGCGCCGCCTTACGAGGCGCGTCCCGGCACCCGAGGAACGCCGCCCACTTGGGGTCTGTGTGTGTGTGTGATTGCGTGAATGATTACCTACCTGCCCAAAAAGTAGTCCCCAATGAGCCATGAGCCAAGCAAATGATGGCGATCGGCCCTTGGCCCTTTTTTTTTTTTTTTCTGCTTGCTGCTGCTGCTGCTGCTGCTGCTGCTGCTGTTCCCTTGCGAGAGGCCGACCCTTTTTCTCGTCTGGGCTGAAGGGGGGGTCATGTACAGTGGAACGATATCCTAGTCCGTGTTGGGGCAAGGGCGACTTGCGTCAGCTCTCTGTCGACACGGTGGACTCTTCTTTCGCAACCAAAAGTCAAACTAGTGATTTGTACTAGTTGGTGAATGTCTTCTCATCACAGCGCCGTTTTAGTTGGCCGAAGCGAGATTGCGCAACTGTTGCTTTTTAGTTTCTGGGGGCGGGATTCCTTGCCTGATAGCTTGCCTGTCAAGAAAAGGCTCGATACTAAACGAGCCGCGTATGAACCTGGGAGTCCTCCGTGCAAGTATTGTGGTCATGTATCCTTGTCCACGCCCTATAAAACCCCTGTCAGGACAACATAGAGCCTTACTCAGAAGCGGGCAGACATAGGCCGATGATGATTTCGGCCCCGGCACAGCCTTGTCGTTCCAGACCCAGACCCAGACCCGCGGTCGCTGTCAACCCACAAGGGCCACCTGGTGTAAGTGAGAGACGGCAACGTGCGCGCACCCTGGCCTGTCATGCCGTGTACTCAGTAGAGTCCCTGGTGCTGACTTGCGTTATACCTACCGTGGTGTTGCCCTTCTCGTCCACTCTCGCTCGTTCCCTCCCTCAGCCCTTTTTTACACACTCTTTGTACCCCCACGAGTGACACATTGTATCTTTTTCTTCTTCTTCGACTAATCGCTTGCTTACGCCTTTCTTCTTTGATTGTCAGTTCCTAGACTTGTGGGATTTTTTTGCTGTGTCGCTTGCTCCAACGCTTCCGACAGCCACACCCCGACAGTGGCCCTGCCGGTTTTGGCGGCTGCCTAGCGAGCCAGACTCAACGTGTCCCGACTCCATTCGCAGTGCAGCTGACAGCCTGAAGAATACGGCCCTATTCTTCATTTCCTGTTTCTTTATATACGTCTTTTCATCAAACAAAGGGAAAATGCGGGCCTTTACCAAGGCAGCAGCGTTGCTACTTGTGCACTCTGTCGCCGGCGAGTCCGTCCGCAGAGTCTCGGCCACTGGTAGGTTTATTGTCCTGTGGAAAGAAAAAAAAGCTCGACAAGAGAAATCAAGAATAGCGGACATTGTACTGACCCGACCGCAGAAACGATTCCTACCGCATACATCACGTTGAACGTGCCGGTAGACGGGGCCGAAACGCAAGTTGTTGTGAGTACAACCTGACGCGGGAGTCTTGCCCCAACCAACCTAACATTTCTCTGCCAGCCCCTTCGTCTTGATCTTGCCGAAGCCGACGAGCCTTGCTCGCCGGCCCAAGTCCGCATCAACGGTCACCCGCTGGCCCAGGATGCCGATGGCTTCGGCCAAGGGGCCCTGACCCTGGACCACGACATCACCATCGCCTCCAACTGGACCTTTGCCTGCGAGTCCCTCAAGCAGGCCCTCACCATTCACATTCACTCCGTCAACGGCAACCCGGCTGTCGACCCGACGGCCCTCGTCGCCCACTTTTACCAGACCACCCCCGTGCAGATTGCCACCGTGGAAAACGTCGCCAGCGTCCGCTACCTGCACCTCCACACCACCGTCACCGAGTCTCTGGCCGACAGCGGCGAGGAGCATGACGACGCCGCCGGCTATGATGACTATGACAGCGAGCACCCCGTCCCGGCCCTGGCCGGCAGCGTGGACGATGAGGTGTCGAGGCTGAAGGAGCTCCGTAGCCAGGCCCGCGAGCTGGCGGCGCTAATCCGCGAGCAGGAGGCTGCCGTCATGGACAGGTTGGACCGCAAGCTGCAGGCCAAGCTCGATAGCGAGCCCGCGCCTACACCGCTCGGTGAGTGCCGCGACGTGCGCTGCGCGTTCAAGGCCCTGGCGTACCGTTTCCGCCACAGCCACGAGGAGGTGTGTGAGAGTGCCAGCGGCTGGCGCGCCCTGTTTGGCTGCGCCCCCGAGGAGGAGACGTGGATGGAAGACGAGGAAGAGTACGCCGCCGACATGGAGTACATGGACGACATGGAATGGCTTGAAATGGACGAGGAGGACTGGGAGTCTGAGGAGGCCTTCTACGCCACCTACGAAGAGGACATGCTGGCGGCATACTATGTATCTGTACGTGTTGCACCCACAACCCGCAGAGAATCATGTTGACTAACAGAAAAATGACAGACTCGCAGACGCATGCTGATGCTGGTTGCCGAGACGGCCGTCATCTTTGGCGCCGCCGTCTTTTGCGTCACATCCCTGCTCCGCCGCCTCACCAGCGGCCGCCGCTGCCGCCGCTTCCGTGGCCGCCGTGAGCGCACATCCAGCGAGCTTCCGCTGTACCAGGACGCGCGCTACTTTGACGAACCCAAGACGCTACTTTCCTTTAATGACGCCGGAGACAAGGCGCGGCAGATGACGACCTACCCCGACGACGAAAAGGCGATTCTTCGCGCGGCGGACGATAAGCAGGAGGAAGCAGCGGCAAAGACGACGGTGGCGGATGAGATTGCAGAGCTGCGCGAGGCGGCGTCGGTCGTGAGCGACCTGGTGGCGGTCACGGCGGCGTCGACGCGCAGGACCAGCGTCGATTATGACGACGAGGCACCGCCCGCGTATGAGCACGTTGACGAGAGAGAGCATTCGCTGTAAATGAGCAAGACCTCTATACCATTTATTCATTTTTTTCTGTTGGCATTTTCACACAATCTTTTGGGGGTTTTTCTTTTATATACAGTGTAAGCATCAATAAGGGCGGCATAATGCATGAATATATCAATATCGAAAAATGAGCCCTACTATATATGCTCGCAGATCCATCAGCCATAGATGAATGTCTGGTAATTCTTGCGTATCCTCGCCACGCCGTCCTCTAGCCCCCAGCCCTTGACCTTGCAGACGTGGCGGTACATGGTCTCCAGCAGGCCGTCCATGCCGGCCCCGGCCGTGTGCAGGTCGCTCTCGACGAGCACGCGGTCGTCGGGCACGCCGCGGATCACGTCGTCGAGTTTTTCAGTCGACGTCGACGACAAGTTGACGGCGGCGGAAAAGGAGACGTAGACTTGCGCCGGGATCTGGGGACGCATCCACTGCTCCAGCGTGCTGGCGCTGCCGGAGAACGAGTGCAGGCAGATGCGCGGCGGGTACGGTTTGCCATGCTTCTTCTTTTCTAGCGCCAGCGCTTTCATCCTCTGCGGCAGCGACGACCCCCCCTCTTCTGCGTCAGAGGCGTCTTCTTCTTCTTCGTCGTCGCTGCTGGAAAAGTCCTCGGCACCCTGCGCGACGAGCTTCTGCTCGCGCCGCGACGGCCGCTCGTGGCCCGCCCAGCACCGCGCGACCGTGTCGTGCAGCACGCCGTGCGCCTGCACGCCGTGCAGGCTGACCCCGCGGCCGAGGGCGCCGGCGAGCTGCAGCTGCGCGGCCAGGACGGCCTGCTGGTGCGCCATGCGCACGCGCTGCGGGCTGAGGCGGCGCCCCTGCCGCCCGCCCGGCGTGAGGTCGGTGATGGTGGCGGGGGATGCCTGCGGCTCCGGCAGGCGAAAGGCCTTGTCGAGACCCAGCTCGCCGACGAGGGCGAGCGGGTGCGCCTCGAGACGGCGGCGGGTGGCGGTGATGAAAGAGGACAGAGGCAGGGGGTCGGGCAGGGCGGCGATGAAGGCGTCGGAGGAGGGCGGGGGCTGCAGCACGGCGCGGTAGTGTGCCTTTTTGGCGTCTGAGGGGGATGTGTCGTCACTGAGGGTATAGGTTGGCTCGGCGGCAGAGTCGTCGTAGAGCTGGTGTGAGAACCACGGGTGCCAGCCAAAGGCCGGGACGACTTTGCATGCGCTTTTGGCATCGGGGAGGTCTGCACTGTCTGCCGCGAGGCCGTGCGAGGCGGCGACCTCGGCGACGAGATCCTGGTCCTGCGACCGCGTGGCCATGACTGTCAGGACAGAGGTGCGCATCTTGGCAAGGTCGGCAATCGAGGCCATGGTGTCTGTCGGGTGGCAGTGTGCGTCGTAGGCGCCGAGGTGCCAGGGAAAGCTGTCCGAGGGACGGGGTGAGGCAGCTTCGCCCTGGCCGGAATCCCGGTCATCTTGGCACATTTTTTTTTTTTACTGTGCGTAAATCAAGTGTAGAATGAAACAATTCATTGGAACACAGGCTGCTTTGTTTGGTGTTTTGTTTTATATCAGTTGCATGGTGGACGTTGAGAAGCTTCGAGATGCTGGGCTAGGCAAGGCTGACTCTGAGGCGGGCCGCCGGCCCCGCGATTTCAGTGGGCTGGGCCGCTGCCGCCAATGTCGTCACGGTGTAAGCCAGGCACTTACTACATGATCAATGTTTTGCCAGTATTACACTACAGGAAATCAATTGATGAAAGGAAATGGTTGTAAATTCATCCAGCTAGTTGAAGTTTCTGATTGATGACTTGGGGTGAGGAAAAGAAGGCTAACCTTTGCTCCTTGGCCCTAAACAGGTCCTTTATGTATTCCCCCCTCAAAGACGTGCGAATAAAACATCTCGCAGCAGTTATCAAGTTCAAAAAACGCCTCATATCCCTCCTGACCCGGCGCCAGTGACTTCAAATTAGTTCCCTTTGAAGACCTCGCCCTAAACAGCCCCCCCCCCCCGAGTTCATTTCCTGACCATCTGTGCACCACAGCGTTGCCTGGTCCATCTCCAAATCTGCCCTCTCGAGTGTAGATATCGCCATGTAGTTGAAAAACATTGTGTGGTGTGACCTGTGATAGATGCAAGGCATTCTTCCGTTAAAAGTTGCTCCTAGCAGCAGGATGGGTCATGACAACCGGTGTTGGACTCTGTCTCCAGCGGCAAAGGCAGATAGACGAAGCGTTTGTAGAAATATTCCTTTACCATACTATCAACTGCTATAAGGCTCGAGAGAAAATCTCCTGTGGCCGAGAGGGCAGTTTCATATACGATCTTGATGCTGAAGAAGTATTCGCGGGTCTGAGGGCAATAGACCTTAGGCAACGCAGCCGTGTTCTCATCAGTAAGCTTGAGTATAGCTTGGACAATCGAAGAAGGGCGGCTTGCCAAGCATAAGCATGCTATGCTCAACCTTTCACAAGTAAGGAGGTAGACGTAGTTGCTAACTTGACAACAGCATGCACATTGGTCGGAGCACAAAACCTGGCGGAACACGTGATCCACAGTGAATGACGCAAGTTTTCTGGCGTCTCGAAGCCTACGGAGCAGCCGTATTGCATTTTTGGTTATCTTCTGGTAGGGTGGATAGCCGTGAACAATGTGTCGAGCTCCAACGCAAGTTTGGGAAAGGCGCGAGAGAGATTGCATGTCGAGGTGTTGAAAGACGTGAAAGAAGAGTTCGTTGGGAAACTTTCCGAGTCTGCCAATGTGATTGTCTTGTTCAGCCCCCTCCTCATTCGATGCCGTAGACTTGAAGCCCCCTGTGCTGGCCATCTCGGCGCAAGCAGCGAGAGAAGAAGGTATGGTGGTGATGGAGGAAGAATGACTATTTGGAGCAGGTGGGTGGCGGGGCTGAATTAAAACCCTTTTCGTTTCTCAGATTTCATGGCCGTTTGATGGCTGCTGCGTTTACGTTACTTTACACTTGGGGGCGGGGGCGTCGTGAATGAGGCGTGCGTTTGCTGGTGCTGGCTGGATATCGTGCCTGTAGGAGCTGTCGGCCGGCAGTCGTCAAGGGTGTTGGCCGTGAAATGGTGTACAACTAGGCACGCCGTATTTTTTCCAAGAAGAATACAAAAAGTCTGCAAAGAACACCAGAAATCTGCCTCACATAATCTACACCTATACAAAGCTTGGATGATATAATTGCAGAATTGTCATGGCACGTCTGTTCCTCCAGCCGAAGAATGTATTGAATTACAGCCACTTAGCCACCACATCTGAAGACATTTCTGCTCCGTCACGATTGAATCATCAGAGAACCCAGTTTGTGCATACCATTCAGAGGCTTTGTCAATTTAAATGTCAGTCGAGGTTCATGTGCCTCTGGAAATGCCACCATCCCGTCTACTCGTTCATGTCTTGCTCTGTTCACAGCGTCTGTGTAACTGGGCTGCAAGCAGAAGCACGCACAAAATTACATGTACATAATATATCTCCACGCCGAGCACAACAAATGCAAGTGGAAAATAACCCCCGACGTGTCCGCGGAAGCACGCCACGGATCCGCTGGCGTGCATGGCCCGCTAACAACCCCCCCTACCCTCCCCCCCTGGCTTACAGCGATGGACCCCGCTAAAAACGCGACGGTCCTGTGAGGCTAGGGATCTGCCAGCTTGTTTCCAGCCCACCCAACTAAGGTAATCTGACGTTGGCGCTGTTTGTTCCCTGTTTCTCCGCCCAGGTCTTCTCGACATGTGATTGTCCTCCCACCATCTCGCCACACCACCAAGCAAGAGAAGGAAAAAAATATAATAAAAATCTAGGGATAACACGGGTTGCGGAAAACACCCCATCTTTCATGTCGTCCCATCTCTTCCCGATCCGGCCCTCCTCCTTCATCGAGCAAGGAAAAGGTACTTCCCGTAGCGCACGCCATTTGCACCACCAAGTAGCACCACCAACACAGCCCAAGCAAGCCTCTTTTTCTCCAATCGACTGGAGCGGGGGATTCAAAAACGCTTCCCGCCCGATAACAAACCCAGGTCCGAGGTGGTTTTAGTACAAAAAAGCAAAAGCGCCCGTGGTTGCATCGCCTTGCCCTCTCACCACCCCTCCTTCCCTTCATCTCTCTTTTCTTCTCTTCATTCCGTCCATGGCTCCGGCATTTACCTGACCTTGTCCCGAGTCAGCTTCACCCCTCGACTCAAACACACAAACCCTATTCTGTTCCAACGCCCGCGTCTGCGTCGCAGCGAGCTTCACTTTTGCTTTGCCAGAGCCGGCATCCCCGGCGACATACCCGCTCATCCCCCTCCCCCATTGTCTCAGAGTCGTGTGACGCAGTGCTGCATCAGGCAAGCAGCTCCCCCCCTCCCAGACAGACACAAGGGAGAGCAGCTCGGCTTACACCACCATTGATTGACAAGCTGCTGCGCGCGACCCCATGCTTCGGTCCTCCTCTTGTCGTCTTGCTCACCAGCCATTACTTTCCGCCATGGCGCTGCTCAATCCCCTCTACGTCCTTTTTGTGCCCGTCTTGTTCCTCGTCACTGTGCCCATGGCCCTCTTTGCCGGTGTCACCACCACGCTCGCCTTTTCCGTGCTCATCTGCCGCGGCCTCCTCGTCTACCTGGACCTGGCCCTGTCCTACGCGCACCGCGCCGTCCACGGCCTCCAGGTGCCGTCGCGCCTGCACCAGGCCGCCGCCGCCCGCAGCGATCCGCCCTCGCCCACGCCCTCGTACCTGGCCCTCCGTCGCCGCCGCCGCCGTCCCTCCTCCTCCGTGAGCATCCTCTCCGCCGCCGGCACCGTCACGCCCGTCGTCAATGACGTCGGCCTGGGCCTGACGCCCAGCATCGGCGCCGAGCGCGACTACGAAGGGCTCGGCGGCTGGCGCGTCGGCGACGACGAGATCTGGACCACCATCAACTCCAGGCTCGAGCTGCCCGACAGGCAGCACAGCCGCCACCACCACCGCTCGCCGTCGGCAGGCGGCGCGTCCACACCCGGCGAAGGCGGCTTCCTCATGATGAAGCGCCGCACCCGCAGCCCCGAGGCCAAGACGAGCAAGGCGGCCGGGTCGGCGGGGCCGGCGTCCCCCAATAGCTCGAGGATCCGGACGCAGTCTACCTCAAGGGTCGGCTTTGGCCCATCCCTGACGCAGGAGGGCTATTTCTCGCTCGTCATGTCGCCGAAAATGGCTTCCAAAATGGCCTCCAAGAAACTTGGGACGCAACATTATTAATGAAACAATGAACCCTTATGACCTTATGACATGCAAAATGAAACGAGACCCGGCCTCATGGAAAAATTACACAAAACGTTATGATGCGTGTTTGATACGAGTTTCTTGTTTATATGTACAATAGTAGCCGGTTGGACAGCGAGGAACAGGCGTGGTTTGTCTTTTTGCCTCTTGCAGTTCTACGCAATACAAACAGCTTGAACATTTTTAATAATGCAAAATCGTATAAAATTAAAGTTCATAATTCGTCGGGGGTATTTCCAGAAGCCCAAGCAAAACAGTATCCAACGCTTCAAAACAGGTCCTTGTGCGCCACCATGGCCAGCTTTCACAACGTCTTCCAAAAGTAATTCGCGTAAAAGTACCGCGAAAACTTCTTTTCCATATTCACCACGTGCACATCCCCCTTGCGGTCGTTCCGCACCACCGCCCGCGCCCACTCCCCGTCCTTTTCGTCCCTCTCAATGTCGATGCCCAGGCTGCGGTAGACCTTGAGCCGGAGCAGCACCTCGTCGTCGACAAAGTCGCGGCCGCGGCCGCGGCCCGCGCCGTCGACGCCGCCATCGACCCCCTGCAGCTCCAGCTCCTGCAGGCGGGCCGCCAGGTCCGCGGCCTGCAGCGCGGCGCGCTCCGCCTCGGCCTCGGCGTCGGACGCGGCCTTGGCGGTGCGGAACTTGTGGCTGTCGAGGCTGGTAATGGCCGACGCGCGGTCGGCCGCGTCGTGCGCGGCGACGAGCGCGGCGTGCTGCTGCGCGAGCGCGCCGAGCTGCCGCGCGAGCTTCTTGAGCGACGACTCGGCGTCGCGCAGGCGCAGCTCGCGCGCCTGCTGCAGCGTCGACAGCGACTCGCCGACGCGCGACACGGCGAGCTTGTCCGGGTGGATGTTGAAGTTGTCAATCGTGTGGCGGATGAGCTGTGGGAGGGAGGTGAAGGCATTAGTTTTGGGGATTCTTGTGCGGCGGGGGGGGAGGCTCAGGGTCGCGGGGTTCAGCATACAGTCGCGGGATCCTCGGCGAGTAGCATCTTGGGCTATGTAGAGCGACGAGACGGTCGCGCACGCTGCTCAGTGGTGTGTGTTGTTAAGATAATGTAGCTTCGGTCCGTCCGCTCAACTTGTGTCAGTTGCGGGTTGCTGATTCTTGTATCGTCAATTAGGCTCCTGGTTTGTCGAGATGCGTCTTCAAGAAACCCGTCTGTGGGGGCTTTGCGCCGAACCAAACAGAGAAAGTCGCGTCGGCCAGGCGACAATTACGCTGCCTCGTGCTTCTGCCCCACCCGCTTTCAGGAGCTGCCTTGTCACTGTGACAGCGCCTTGCAAAAAGTTATGTGGCTCAAGAGAGTTGAAAGTAAACCGGTGTAAAGATTCAGAAAAATAATCCTGTGTATTTAAATGTCATGTCTCTCTATTACAAAGAACTTGCAAATCTGATCGCAGATATCATTGCACACCTGTCATGCTCAGCTTCTGTGTCCAGGTAATTCAGTGGATACAGCCAACGTCATCTGCGCCACAGCCAGAACAGCGCACCCGCCACACTTTTTCCCCAGTATGCCGTTGTCTGTGCCTCAGCCCAAAAGCTGTCAACTATCCCGCGGCTTTCCTTGTCCACCCCATCTTGTCTGTTTTGCGCAAAAGCCTATAGATTTCCGAAACTTGTCCTTATACCGTGTCTTCTCTTTGTCTACAAAAGCACAACGGCCTGGATCGACCGCGACACCGCACCGAGCTTTTCTTCCCCTCTTCTTCCCTTGTCTCGCCACACCTCCCTCCCTCCCCCCCGCCGCCGCCGCCAATATGGTTACCGAGCTTCCATGTGAGTTGTTGGAAACCAGCGCCCCAAGCTCGCCGCCGCTGCAGCTTTTGTGCAAATCTTTTGATCCTTCGTTGCTGACCTAGATAGCAGATGCCCTCGATGCGGAAACGTGAGTCCCAAATTCCCCCCAATGCTCCCGCTCCCGGCCGATCCCGATATGCCATCCCCAAATGCTAACCTGTTGCCATCGCCGCAGGCCGCTCAACGCCGCGGAGCTCAAGGTTCTGCGCGCACAGTACGAGAAGGAGGGCGAGATGGTAGGCGTGCAAACAAAATTCAACTACGCCTGGGTACGTTCTCATGACCCCCGCTGCTCGCTTCCCTCCACAACCATATCCCCATGTAAATACTAACTCGCTGTCTCTCTCTCTTGAACAGGGCCTCGTCAAGTCCACCAACCGCGGCGACCAACAGCTTGGCGTCCGCCTCCTGTCCGAAATTTTCCGCGTCGCCCCCGAGCGCCGCCGCGAGTGCCTCTACTACCTCGCTCTGGGCAACTACAAGCTCGGCAACTACGGCGAGGCCCGCCGCTACAACGACCTACTCCTCGACAAGGAACCCGCTAACCTCCAGGCCTCCAACCTGCGCCAGCTCATCGACGACAAGGTCGCCAAGGAGGGGCTCCTCGGCGTCGCCATCCTCAGTGGCGTCGGCCTCGCCGCTGGTGTCGTCGGCGCCTTCATCATGAAGAATGCCCGCAAGAGGTGAAACGATTGCGCAGCAGCACAATGACATGAAAGAGTTGGTAGCGCATAACGCTCATCAACAACAAATGCGGATTCAGTATTTATTATTTTCTTCTCTATTTATTACATCATTCGGCGAATATCGGGCTCTATAGGTATTAAACAGTGCGGGCGCTACGTGGGAACTAACTACCTCATCTCCTTCTTGTGAGCTTCTTCTTCTTGCAAACATGGACCAGCGGATTATGGCCAGTGATTCCGGGAATCTACCGCAGAGATAGAAACCTGAAAAGAAGACTGCATCACCTATCCAATGCCTCGTACTGCTCCAACGTCCTCCATCCAAGTGCTGTTCACCTCAAGCTCGTACATGTTCAAATCACTGTGCAAAGAGCAGACATAGATGACCAATGACAATAAAGAAAGCTAAATAACAAACGAATGTTCGCAAAAAGAAACACGGTATCCGGTCCGGCAAAAAGAAATGAAGTACACCGAGCTGACTCCATGTTTTCAAGCACAAACTTCCCGCTAATGCGTCAGCTCGTCTTGATAAAACAGTCAATTTCGTTGTACTAGATTATAAAAAGGAAACCATAAGTGCGCAACATCGGGGACAAAACCAATTCGCCAAGAAGACAACCCTCAAATGAAAGCAAACCTGTCCTCCAAGATCTTGAGTCAGCCGTCTGCAACAGCTCAAAGGGCAACAAGTTTCCAGCGCAAAAGATAAAATCGAAGACAACCATGTGCCTCCCTCGACAAGCATTGCTCAATCTCTTGTGGCTTTTCCCGTTTGTTGTCCTCGTCCGCTTGCGCATATTTGGCATTGCATGACTATTCTGTATAAACACTTTTTCCCCTTCTAACCATTCCCGCAACAATGGTATATTTTCAGTTGACAAATTAGATACGGAGTCGTGATTAAAATGGAAGCGGGCCTGAAGAGGTAATGAAAAGACTAAGCAGATAAGGAAATGTGTGGCGTAGAGCCTGTGCTGCAAAAGGCATCATGGTACTCAGACATTGGTCGTACAGAGAGCACGTCGTCAGAGCAGTGCTCGAGTACCGCCAGTTTATCGCAGAGAGAAGCCCTTGCGCTTGCCCTCCTTCTCGAGAGGACGACCACTCTCGACACGCTGCTTCTTGTCCTCGAGCTCCAGGCGTTGGCGGTCGAGCTGCTCCTTCATCTCGCGGTGACGGGCGTAAAGCTCCTCCTCTGATTGCTTGAGCTTGCTCTCCTTTTCTTGCACCTTTTGCTGGAAGACCATCTTCATCTCGGCCTCCATCTTGGCGAGCTTCTGCTCGTGCAGAGCGCGCTCCTCCTCCTGCTTGACGGCAGGGTTGACCTCCTTGAAGACGCTGGGGTCCTGGGAAACGCCCATAGCAATAAGCTTGTCGGTACGGTAGTTCTCGTAGAGGGTGTTGTTGGTGTGCTCCTTGAGCTCCTCCATGTGGGTACGGATGAGCATCTGGCGCAGCTTGACAAAGTCGCAGTGCTCCTCGTTGTCGACCTCAATGGTGCCCCAGGGGTACTGGCGACCACGGACAGCGCGTCCATCGGGGGTTTTGATATCGTTGGTGGCACCGACAACGGCGAAGGGTACCTTGGACATGATCTCATTGTTCTCGGCGATGGTTTCCTCATCATCGAGTTCGTAGCGAGGACCCTCGAAAATCTGGATACCGTGATGCTTGATGTCGGACAGGATCTAAGGGATATTAGCATAGGTATACGTGAAAGAAAGAAAATTTCCATCTAAAACTTACTCTGGCCTTGAAGCTGGCAATCTCCTCATCGGTGAGGGTGTCAGACTTGGCAATGACGGGAATCAGGTTGACCTTGGTGTGAAGGCGGCGCATCACCTCAATGTCAAGGGGTTTGAGGGAGTGGCCGGTAGGCTGGATGAAGAAGACGCAAGCATGGATTCTGTTGTCAACAATGTTCATGCGGTTGACCTTGTTCTCGGCATCGAGATAGGCATCGTAGCGCTGCTCAATGTTGTCGGTGATGGGGCGCCAGGACTCGTCATTGTTGACAAAGTCACCAAAACCGGGAGTGTCAACAACAGTCAAGCGAAGACGGACACCAGCTTCCTCGATATCGGCACTGATGGACTGAATAGTGACAGTCTTGGGGATAATGTCGAGGCTAGGTCCCTTGCGCTCCTTGGGAGGGTACAAAGACGTGTTGAAGAGAGTGTTTACCAGGGTAGACTTGCCAAGGCCAGATTCACCTGCACAAGAGTTAGGACTGAGCAGAAAAAGATGTTGGATAAACTTACCAACAACCATGACGTTGAAGTTGAACCCCTTGCGGACACTCTTACGGTGCCACTGGTTAGGAAGGTTGGCGAATCCAACGTAGCCGGTAAGCTTGCGTCTAACAATGTTCCTAGTATCCTGTACAGGAGCAGAGGTAGAAACGTCTACGGATACAGGGTTAGAAGGGATGTCCCCTTTCCCGAAGTCTGCCGGGATGTCAAGCTTGCCGTTAGCGGGAGAAGCGGGCGCCATCGCGGGTGGAGAGGCGCTGCCGTTGGTAGCTGGAAAAATGTTAGCCCAGGTTTACAACTTGGCAGCTGCAAAGTAAGGTAAATATGAGGGAAAAGGCATGTGCATTGGCAATTGGAGGCTCCTGACAGATGTGGGTGCTGGTTTGGTGTTTGAGTGTGGAGGTTGAGCTGGCTATTTCGGTGAGGTCTGAGCTTCCCCCATCGGAGTCGACATTGATCGAGTCCAAGAGGCTGACGTACGGCTCCGCAACCGACATTGTGTTGCAAGGTACCAGATCTGGCAGGTCATCCACGTCTAGCATGCCCCGGTAAGGATGAACAGTGTTTGGGAGTGATGCCACCAGAAGGCTAGAGCTAGGACGCTGAGGGGCGGCTGAGAAGCTTGCGATTCGCGTTCTTTGCGACTGCTGGGCTCTGTGGCTTCCAAAGTCGATTTTGGCCGCCAAGAGGGATGCCTGGTCCAGTTGAAGGCTTCGAGTGCGAGATCTGACTTGTTGAACAAAATCAAATGGCATGATAGGGAAAGTACTGCTGGTCCGCTGTGGAGTGATGGGGCGGACGTCCAAAAATTCGAAGCCAAGAAAACGTAGATTGTGAAATTTGACGCCGGACAAAAGAGTCGTGGGACAGAAGGAAATCGAATCAAGAGAGGTGAGGGGAGGAATCCCAAGAAAACTGCAGAGGTTCTGCACGCCGAAGCCGGTGGCGGGAATGATCCAGGAACAACCCCTTTTGCCTTTGCGACTGCCATTCGGCGCGAAGCAGCATATCAAGTGAAGAAAGAGGATTCTTACCCATAATTATGTATAAAGAGCGGTCGACCGGTTCTTAATGAATGGTTGGAAAGTACGGCTTCTGGCAAGGTGGTTAGCATTGCTCCTGGATCACGAGCGCACTTGCGCCAAAGAGGTGGTCAGGGACGAGGCCACGGTGTGCAGAAGTGGGCAATCCTGATCTCGAGAGACCCTCCCAGCTGGTTGGGGGCTAGAAAAAGACTCGAAGCCGTTGGAGAAAATTCTGGGCGCGATGGCTTCGTCGGAAGGGGATGAGGGGGCGGATCGGTTTGGGAGTAACATACTTGCCTATCAAAGGATGACGGATCCTAAATGACAGCGAAGGCGGGATGAGGAATACCCGGATTGGCAGTCTCCTAGGGACGAAGCGTCAAGAGATATCGCAAACACGCAACTGAGAAACGAGAGAGGCAGTAGCGATGATGGCGGAAGAACGACGAAAGGAACTGACGTGAGGATCGCAAGTTCGTCTGGCCAGGAGGAGAAGGGGAACTTTTTGGGGGGCCACTGATGAATTGGGGACAGGAGGTGGAATTTGTGCCTTGCTGGCCTGCAACTGCTTCAGCACAGCGCGTGGCCAGTGGGAGGCTTGTGCTGGGTGCTAGCCTCCAGGTGCTGGGGCCCTTGCCGGGGGCTTATTGGGGGGCCCGGCCAGAGTGGCACCTGGCAAAAGGGGTTTGTGCGGAGCTAGCCTTGATTGGCTTAGCGTCCTCAGGGGGCGGGTGGGCTTCTCTGTGGAAGCTCAACGGCAGCCAGCCAGCCAGGACATTGTCTGGGGGTACCTCACTTTTCACTGTATTGGGCAGGCAAGCAAGGTATCTTTAACCTGGAGACAGCTCTCTGTCCGAGGCCCTGCCCCAGGCTTTTTGTCGGCAACATCTCAGTCACCATGCAGCTCCTTTTTCGATGCTTCGGCCTAAAATGTTGCATAGTGTCTAGCAGACGGAAGCACCAGTATGCAATGTGAGTTACGGCCCACTACTACTACACTTGAGACGGCTTGACACCTGTACAAGCTCAAAGTTGTCGGGTGTGTGACACTTGACGGGTGCACAATCAAATACAACTCTTTTCCGAGTCGATCACCCATTCATTGCATGTACAACCAGGAAAAAAAGTACTTGCAGTCAGTGATGTGTTGGCGTCTTGGATTTTCTTTTGATGTGTTGTTGCTGGTGATCAACGGCACAGTGGGACGTGCATGCACGAAAAGGGGCCAAGCACAGTCGCCCTACTAGGAGATGCAAAAGCAAAACGGCACTTTTTATCTTTTTCCTCTGCAATTTCATCCCATGCTCTCGGTACAGAAACCTCGACGCATACAGAGTACAATTGTGGACAGACCACCAGCCACTCATCTCACTGCACAAGCAACACCTCGCGCGTCCTCTGGCAAATAAACTGGTGGAAAAGTAACATACGTAACTACCATCTTATAACACGGCTTGAGCTCTTTGCACCACTGAACCAGCGAAAGCCCGATGGCGCTTCCGGCCTGCCCCGGACTGCTAGGCGGGTTTCCCCCAGCTCAGCGCTGGCGCTCTGGCCAGCCATCTACCTACTTCTACCTAGGTATGTAAATAGGGAGGTACGGATAGTGTCCACGAGTTCCACTGTGCCAAGTAGCAACCTGAGCGTCGTGTTGGCGCGCTACTGCTATTTCAGTGCTGATTACCATAGTGGCCATGCGAGCGGCATCATCGCGCGTGCAGCAGCTGCAGCCATCGTTATACTGGTAGAGTCATGCATATCGATACGAAGGAGCTTCGTATTTCAACTCCATTGCTGCGGAACATTCAGCCGGAAGCCACCGCGTGCGAGCCTAACCATTCCCACTATATGCAATGTGTGAGCACTTCTCCGTTGTCTCGTCGTTGACCACGTATCGCAGTCGCAAAGTCTTCACGATGCGCATAATACCCTCGTGAAACATGCATATGGCCATGGTGTCTGGCCCGCGGTTACTGTTTTAGTGGATAATGAGCTGGCTTGGTCGGCATGATGCCCAGCCGCCGCAATGAGCAGCCAAAGGCCCTAGCCTCTCGCACACCATATTGAGTGTCTCTGTAGTAGATTAAGACCTGCACGATATTGTAGCAACACTCGATGCAACCCAAACATCACATTCCAAGTGAAACACCAAGCAACAAGAAACAGAATTCGGGAAACTCGAACCATTATTAACGTCACAGCTATCACCAGAGCGCTACAACAAAAAAGTACAATGTATAGGGTAGGTATAGCTAGCTCGCTGGATCCATATGGAAAAGCTTGGGCCGGGATGAAGCGCACGTTCATTATAGAATAAATTTTGAGTGAAGGTAAAGTCTATACATAACATGACTAGATAATACATAGAATATGAAGGATGTTTTCTACAGTACAGGGCCCTGGCCCTGAGAAAAGAATCTCTTCGACTCGCCGCAGCGCTCGCTCTTGCACCCAGGACAGCGCAGCAGCATTTGCTTCGAGCAGGCATCGCCGCTATGTAGATGCTGCTTCGCGATATCCGCGAGGGCCTCAATAAACACGCGACTGCCATTCAGACTATCTGCTCGTTTGATGGTATCTTTGTGGCCGCTCTCGCCAATAACCTCCTCGTCGAGCTCATAGAGCGTCTCAATATGGTCCGACGTGAAGGCGATCGGAACAAGGACCATGTCCGTTTGGCCACGGGCAACGTAGCTCGAGACGGTGTCCGAAGTCTGAGGGCCCAGCCAGGCACTGGGACCGACTTGTGATTGCCAGGAGATTCGGTAAGGGTTGGAGAATTTGAGTTCCTGCATTACGGCATAGACCGTGGCGGCGACTTCGCCGGGGTATGGATCACCTGTCAAGAGCATTAGGATCAAATCATCAAGTCACGCTCTCACATGGACACGAACCTCGATTGACAACAGACATGGGCAGACTGTGGGCAGAGAAAAGTAGTACAACGTCCTTTCTGCGTTCCTCGGGGTACTCGGCAAGTTTTGCCCGGATATTCTGCGCAAAAGCCTTGGCAAGACCTGGATGTACCGGCCAGCGGTCAATCACACTCCAATTGATCGCACCCTCAGTCTCTGCCCTTGTGTTTCCCTCTAGTCTGTGGCGCCACTTCCACAGCTCGTTAATGCTGCTGCCAGTCGTCGAGCAAGAATATTGGGGGTATTGAGTGAATGCCACAGCTCGACCACCCTTTCCGCCACCGAAGCCATCTTCGAGCAATTGCTTATACATGTTTTCGGTGAGAGGGTTCGCGTAGCGGAAAGCGACGTAGGGCTTGTGCGGGGCCGTCTCGGGGGAGATCTTGTCGAGAATCTTGCACATTTCGGCGCATTGATGCTCGGACCACTTTCGGATAGGTGAGCCTCCCCCAATGGCATCGTATTGCTTCTGAATCTTGGGAGTACGGCGCGCCGAGATCAGCGGACCTATGTAGTTCTGTAGTCGACCGAGTGGAATGAGATCGCCGTCGGACTGTAGACAGCTTGGTTAGGATGCTCCGGCAGTAAGATGCGAAAAATTGCTTACGAATAGGCGGCTCAAGAAGTCGCCAACATCAGCTGTGGTAGATGGCCCCCCCATATTGAGGAAGACCATCGCCGTTGGTCCCTTGGATCCAGCTGCATTGTGCGAAACTGGTGCCGCTGACGTAGTAGCGAGGTGCCGTCTTTGGATGGCGATCCGTTGCAAGCTTGCGCTGCTCCTGGGGAGGTTCTGGCATAGCTGCCTCGTGGTCATACGGAGCGCCATTTTTCTGCAACTGCGACTGTTGAAGGAGACAAATTGCAATTCCAAATGTGAGCTGCGAGACAAGACAAGCATCAGCGCGCTGTCGATTCAGAGCTTGCGCTGGTGGCCCGGAGATCAAACAAGCCGATGGCTAGTGCCGAGCCGCGGCCTGTTACTGAGTACTTGGATGCCAGCATTATTTCTACTATAGACCTAGGTAGCTGCTAACGCGAGAGCTGGCCAATGGTAGTGCTGTGAATAATCGATGACGCACGTGATTTCGTGTGGAATCGCGACGCCAGTTTGACCTTGACCAGCGCGTTCGTGCCGAGACCAACCTCTAGGCAGCACTCGGGGGACCCACTCACTACCCTGCCAGCTGGTACCTGCTGAGCTTCTTATATAACCCATCTTTTGTCTTGGTCCATGCCCCGGCGTTGTCTAAATTCACCGTCTACTTGATTCATTAGGGTCGCAAAATGGCAGACAGCAAAGACTGGAGACGAGATGAAGAGGACGAGGGTGATCAGGAGATTGACGAGACCGTGAGTGCCCTTCAACATTGGTTCACTGCCATCAGCTTCTCATCATGCTGATGAACATAGTCATACAAAGCGCAAAAGGATGCTGTTTTGCTTGCGATTGAGGTCAGCGACTCAATGCTCAAGGCACCAGCGCCTTCTGACTCCAAGAAAGCAGACCGGGATAGCCCCGTTCAAGCTGCGTTGAAGTGCGCATACCACTTTGTGGAGCAACGCATTATATCCCACCCCAAGGACATGATTGGCATATTGCTGTTCGGTACCGAAAAAACAAAGTTCCAGCTTGATGAGAATGGAAAAAGCGGCCTGGGTTACCCCCACTGTTATCTCTTTACCGATCTGGATGTGCCATCCGCAGACGATGTCAAAGCCTTGAAGTCTCTTGTTGAAGACGAAGAGACCGAAGACGATATCCTCAAACCGACTGCTGAGACTGTTTCCATGTCAAATGTGTTATTTTGCGCCAACCAGATATTCACAACGCGAGCTGCCAACTTTGGGAGTCGGCGCCTGTTCCTGGTCACCGACAATGATAACCCGCACTCTACAGACAAAGCCGCCAGGTCAGCCGCCGCCGTGCGCGCTAAAGACTTGTATGATTTGGGCGTGTCGATAGACCTCTTTCCTATTTCGCATCAAGACTCCAAGTTTGATCTGGCCAAGTTCTACGACGTAGGATCTTATCGTCATCCACGCACGGTTGCATTTGCTGATGCTTGTTCTAGGATATCCTATATCGGGACCCGTTGGCCGAAGCTAATTCTCAACAAGTCGCAGTCTCCAAGTCTGGGGACGGGCTCAATTTGCTTACTTCCCTCATCTCAAACATCAACTCAAAACAAACCCCAAAGCGATCGCTATTTTCCAATCTGCCATTTGAGATTGCACCAGGCCTGCGAATCTCTGTCAAGGGATACAATGTTATTCACAGACAAGCCCCGGCAAGAACTTGCTACATATGGCTGGACGGCGAAAAACCGCAGCTAGCGGTGGGTGAAACAACACGAATTGCGGAAGACAGCACGCGTACCGTCGAGAAGGGTGAGATGAAGAAGGCGTACAAGTTTGGCGGTGAGTACGTGTACTTCTCCCCTGAGGAGCAAAAGAGCCTCAAGGACTTTGGAAGCCCCGTTGTTCGTATTATTGGCTTCAAATCTCGCCGCTCAATCCCGCTTTGGGGCAGCGTTAAGAAATCGACATTCATCTACCCGAGTGAAGAGGACTACGTCGGCTCTACGCGTGTCTTCACAGCGCTATGGCAAAAGCTACTGAAAGACGACAAAATCGCTCTTGCTTGGTGTATTGTGCGATCCAACGCGAATCCGATGTTGGCCGCCATCATGCCCTCAAAGCCACAATCAGATGAAGACTCCGGAACACCGTTCCTCCCCGCCGGACTCTGGTTATACCCGCTTCCTTTTGCAGATGATCTTAGGGACATCAAACCCCCTGGCAAGTTGGCGCAGGCGTCGGATGATCTCAAAACTCAGATGCGCATCATCATTCAGCAACTACAACTGCCCAAGGCAATGTATAACCCGACCAAGTACCCCAATCCATCGCTACAATGGCACTACAAGATTCTGCAGGCACTTGCCCTTGAAGAAGAAGTGCCAGAAACAGCTGAAGATACTACACTACCCAAGTTCAAAGCCATCAGCAAACGTGCTGGTGGCTATCTCGAAGAGTGGTCAGAGACTCTGTCCACCGAAGCGACGTCAGCGACTGAAGGAAGAGCAGTCAAGAGAGAGATTGGCGATGAGCTGCCTGAACGGCCAGCCAAGCGTGGGAGGACGACCGTTGCCCAACCGGGTGGACCTGGTCTGACGCCCGCGCAGCTGAAAGCTGCTGTAGACAACGGATCAATCTCGAAAATGACGGTTGCTCAACTGAAGGATGTTGCGGGAGAAAAGGGCCTCAGTACTAGTGGAAGAAAAGCCGATATAATAGAGAGGATAGAGCAATGGGTAGAAGAGAATTGATGGGCAGGTGAATGGCCATTGGTTGGGTTGACTTGGCTTACACTAGTCTGTATAAACATATGTGCGTGCTAAAATTAGTTGAAAAACAAAGAAAGTCGAGATTCAACGGGGGAATTAATTGTAGAGGCCGCATACATCTAGTCATTTAAATTCCTGCGTCCGACTACTCGTACATTATTTGCTGGCAAGAAGCCATGTCCACTCGCGCTTTTCCCTGAGCCACGCGCCCCACAAGTCTTGAAGCGCTCTCGCGCCAACAACTTGCGGCTTTCCCCTCGTCAACGTTATTGCGCCCGACCCCAGAGCTTGCCTGCTCCATCCCGAAAGGGTCCAATCTGCCATCCAACTCTCGGTTGCGACCCAGGCGCGCGTTTAACCGGAGCAATATGGCAGACTTTCTGGCGTCATTCAACTTTGGCGCGGCGGAGGAGGAACCGACCCGAGACGAAGCTTGCGCCAGCCTCGACGAGGTGCAGTTCCGTTTCCGCGACGTATTTGACGGAAAAGTGACCGAAACACGCGCCGACCATATGAAAATAAGCATCGAAATCGGACCCGCGACACAGTTCACCATTTTTGGCGGCCATGGGGATGACATCGACCCCAGCCTCAGCAGAGTTACCGCGCGCGAGGCTCTCGTATCGCAGCCGCAGCAGAACCCGACCACACAACGTGCTGTATCGCGAGAGATACTCAATGCCGTAGGGAATATTGACGGAAGCACATGGTCGGTGGTAGACGAATCGCGCAAAACGCAGGGCTGGGTGCTCACGTATGTCTGCAACCACTCATGGCAGCAGTGGACACGGCACGGCAAGGCAGCGCAGACGCATGCGATTCTCGATTACAGCCAAAAGGAGCTGGATTTCACGTCTCGGGGTAAGTTTTCAGTGAACTTGAGTGATGAGCGACGGAGCAGTTACTGACCCTCTCAGCCCGGCCTGCATTCGATTGTCGAGGAACCGTAACGATTACCTTTTCCAAAACCAATAGCGCCATAACTGTCAACTATTCCCACACCCCATTCCACCGAACCGTTGGCGAAATATACGACTCGTGCAAGCCGGCTCCACCGCCGCCAAGAGCCGTTCTTAAGAAGAAGGCTCCCGGATCGGCCAAGAAAAGTGACACGCCGCGCAGGAAACGGGCCGCGAGTGGTGCAGATGGGGGGCCGGCTCCTAAAAAACCGAGGTCACGGCCAAAGAAAGGCGCGAAGAACCAACTTTCACAGGCTGAGTTGGTTCCGATGACAGAGGGCTTCCCGTCGGCCAATGGTACGACGACAACTGCAATGGACGCTGCGGATCATGTTGCTCTCGCAGCTCTTTCAGTAGCGACAGCCGGAGAATCGTTACCAAATAGCGGTGCAGCGGATCAACCAAAAAATAACACTGCATCGCTAAATGTGTCGACTGAAGAGGCAGCACGCCGGCGCGAAACGGCTACCAAGAAGCTCACCGAGGCTGGCATCAACCCGGACACGCTCAATGCGGATCAATTCAGTATCTTCTCTAACCAGTCACCAGAAGTGCAGGCCGAGTCCCTGAACATGCTCGTTAAGTACGGCGCAGAGAGACTTCACATTGTTCACCCAGCAAAGAAGAACAGCCCACGGCCACTGCCTAGCCAACCTGATGACGAATCAATAGCGTCTGGCTCTGTCAATCCTAACCGCCTTGCGAATGATTCTGCCGGCGATGATGCTGGAGCGGACACGTCTGCCGCTGAAACAAATGGAGCATCCAAAACACCACAGAAGGCCAGAGCCGGAACGAAGTCCCGAGTCTTTTGCTTCAACTGCAAGCTTTCAAAATCCAAGGCAAGTCAACAAAAAATGCATGTAGAGCAAGTAGCTGACCGTTTTCAGTGTTCGAAAGATAAGCCTACCTGTACTGTGTGCCAAGAGTCTGGGTTGACCTGCGAATATCCAGCGGCCAAGCCTAGAAATAGAAAATCTGCTGCTCTTGTGACCGAGGATGACGACACCATCATGACGGAGAATGTGGATGCCGAAGGCGAGGCGGAAGACTCTAGAACAGAAGATGCTGTTCACACACAAGCCGAAGATCAACGCCAACCATCGAGTTATGGCCAGGCTCCGATTGCGAACATGATGCAAATCACTCCGGACGATGAGGGTAATGGCTCTCGCCCCATTGGAGAAGCGAGCCTCCAACCTACATATGAGAATCACGCTCCGACGAGCTCGCTTAATTGGAGCTCGGGTGGCCTAGCACTACCAAAAGGCCGCGTCTATTTTCCTACAGATCCGCCACACGAAACAACCAGAGAACCGCTGCCAAACAACGCCAGCACTGTTGTGGATACTCCAACTGTGAAAAGATCACAGCGAGTCAGGAAACCTACAGCGAAGAGCAAGAGCCATGTACCGACACCGGTTCAAGCTCTCATCGCTTCACCCTCTCGCGAAAGACACGAGAGTCCCCTCGAGCGCCATAATCCAAGGAGACATGAGGCACAACCACGCAACCCGCTTGCCTTTGAACGATCTCCGCCTCCCTCGTACGGGCAACCGGCAACTCAGCCGCAGTACACGAGCGATCCGTATAGACAAAACCCGAGCTATGGCCAGAACCAAGGAGCCTACCCACAACTCCAGGATAATACACCAGAGAGGGTCGCGTATGATCCCAACGCATACCGGAGCAATGCGCCCCCTCGGCCATTCAGCCAGCAAAAGGCCCAGGTTCCTGCACCTACCACCGCTGCTAAGAGCTCATGGCCAAGTCGCGGACAAGATGCAGCGGCGGCGGATACTCTTCATAGAACTCATGGCTACGGAGGGAGCACCAACCCAGGCAGTTCGATGCTGTCGACGCATCCACCGAATCAGAGTCGCGGCACAGGTGGCAGCAGCAACGGAGTGCAAGGCGTGATGGGTGCCGCTAAGAACGGTGCCTCACGAAAGTCGTACCCGTCGCAATATGCGCACCCGCAAGGCCCGGCTGCACCAAACCAGCCGCAACCTTCCCAACAGTCCTGGTATGGGTTTAATGGTCTCCATGGCGGCTCTACAACCAACCCACATCCCAATCACAACTGGTGAGGATCAACAGGTGGCGGCGGCTGGAATTGATACCAGTAGTTGAGATGGGTCGTTGGTGAGACTAGATCTTTGTGATAAATATGTACATACGAAATTCGTGAAAGCTATATGGGGAAAGCTGGGATTTGGGAGGGATTGGCGTACACGGCCTCGGCCTGGTCTTTAGCTTATGAAGTGCTGTAGCACAAGATATACCAATTTTTGTTATTGATAGAAGAGGCTTAGCAATGAATTTGATGTTTCGAGTATTTCTACTTGATGAAAACAAACGATTTTGACGACTGTGATGTACATTGAAAGTGCGTGTATTAGGGTTAAAATTGATTAAAATGCAACGCTGTCTATGCTCTATGCTCGTGTAACCAAGTATTCCATTACCAATTATTCCGTTATCAATAGTCCTTTTTGTCGAGTACCGGCAATCTCAAGTATCATCCGTTAATCAGCAAGTGCAAACTTGCTCATAGCGCGGAGTCTAGCACCGTAGAAGTACAGGAGCCAGATGCCAACGATTCCAATGACGCTCAGGCCGCCGAGAAGGCTAGTGCCTTTGGCAACTCCCAAGTTGCCAAAGAGAGGATGGGCAAAGAGGACACTTCCACAGGCCAGAGCGCTGCGGAAGAAATCATTGGCGGCAAACAGACTTGCTGCATACATGGGATAGCTGAGGGGAATGTACACAAAGATGCACTGCATCACAACAAAGACGGTGGCGCCGTAGATGGTAATGCCGATTGTGGGCACAATCCAGTGGATCGATGAGCGGGCAGTCCAGGCGAAGATGAAGAGACCGATTGTCGGACCAAAGGCAGCGCCAAGAGCGGGAATCAGACGCTGTTCCTGGGGACCGAAGCCGAACTTGACGATGCGTGGGTTCATGTAAAAGTACAGGTAGCAGAAATAGGCGACGACACCGATGAGGCACGAGATCAAGATGCACAAGAAAACGAGACCGATCTGGCCGAGGCTCATGTGATAGTCGACGGGGTAGACCAGAGGGAAGACCTCAAAGACTATTCATGATGTTAGTTTTGGATCAAGTTGCGTAGAAAGTGGGTTCTCGAACTTACAGGAGTAGTAGATACCATAGATGATGGCGCTGTAGATCTGAACAAACAAGACAGCGGGATCCTTGAGGGTGATTTCAAGAGGCTTGATGAGCGCATCAATGAAAACGGCAAGCATCTTCTGGCTGCGCTGGTCGATTTCGCTCTGGGACATGAAACGCTCGTCGCCGGTGATCTTTCGAAGACGCTGGGCGCGGTGCAGCAGAATGGTTGCGCTGCTGGTCTCAGGGAGAAGCAGAATCATGACGATGAAGACGGGGGCCGAGGCCCAGATGGATTCGTACAGAGACCAGCGCCAGCCCATGACGGGGACGGAGAAGCCGCTGAGAAGAGGACCAAGAGCAGCTGTGAAAGAAGAGTGGTTAGCATTTCAATTGTGTGTTTTGCCGCCAGAAGCAGGATGCAACTCACGTCCGCAGTAGGCGGCCGAGACCCAGGCCATCATGGCGTAGGGAATGGCCATCAGGCTGTACATGTCGCCGAGCGATGCGCCGCCCGAGGCCAGGCAGGGCGAGCCAAAGAAGCCCTGGAGGAAGCGCAGGACCATGAGCCCGGCGAAGCTGTGCACGAGGGCGGTGGGGATGGAGATGATGACAAAGAGGAACATGGTGGCAATGTAGACGGGGTTGCGGCCGATGCGGGGGATCTCGCTGAGCGGCGAAAAGATGAGCGGGCCGACGCCGTAGCCGAGGACGTAGAGGGAGAGGCCGAGCGAGGCCTCGAGGGTGCCGACGCGGAACTCGGCCATGACGCCGGCGGTCGAGGCCGTGTAGATGGCCGAGGTGGTGTAGACGACAAAGGTGTAGAGGCAGATGACGAGGGCAATGGCGTTGCGCTTGCCGTTGGACCAGTTGTGGGGGTCGGCGGCGTCGTCGGTGAAGTACCAGTCGACGAGGATGGCGCCGTCCTTGGTCTGCTGCGGCGCAATGGCGAGCGACTGCTTCTTCTCCAGGTGGTGCAGCTCGTCGGCCTCGAGCGCCGCCTCGGTGATGTTGTTGACGCCCGAGCGGTGCGACTGGACGTGGGCCAGAGGCGCCGGCGCGGCTGCGGCTACCGTCGCGGCATCGTCGCTGTCTGTCGCGGCGGCGGCGTCGTCGTCGAGGGTTGTGGTGGACTTGAACGTCGGTGGTCGGTGGACCGCGCTGCTGGTGCCGTTGAGAATGTTGGCGTAAGCTTCAGGGAGCTGAAAGTCGGGCTTCTCCTCGGGATACTGGAGGTAGCGGTTGTTGGTGACCCAGCGGATGAACTGGCCGATGGCGGCATCACGAATGATATCCGCCATTGTGTGGTTGATTGGTGAATGAAAAGGCTCGTTTCGGCAAGTTTATTTCTTTGCTCCGGATGAGATGAAAAGTGATTTGCACAAGGCTTGAACTTTTGAACTGATGGACTGTAGTCTTGCTATAAGTAGACTCTATGTTTCAAGGTTGACTGTGAGGCGAGGGGTGAAGGCAGAATGGCTAGAGTCGAACGTCTTTCTGTATGCCTAAGCAGATGTAATTCTTTGTGATGGTATATCTGTTTGGATCTATTTACATGCAGGGGAAACGCCTACATACTTATACACAGCAGACCTGCTCATCTAGTCTCAGCGGTCGGACGGGTATGGAGCCTCTAAGAAACGATTAAAAATAAATGCCCGGATATGTCAGTCACATCTGATTAATCAAGGGACGACAAAGTCCCAAAGGGGAAACGACCGTGAGAACCAAGATCCGAGCGACGGCGGAGTTAGTTTGGCTGGCGGCGTTACTACAAGGGCCCCCATATCGACACTTATAAATCCGAAGAAAATAAATAAATAAAAAAAAGGAAGGGGGAAGCCAGGCTGAGCTAGCGTGTGAAAAGGCTCTCGGGCCACACTGAAGAGGAGCAGGATCTGGGCGCGAGGGCGAATCAAAGGCCCTAGTAAGCCGACATGAAGTAAATTATGGGCCATAGGCGGAGCAAATAATAAGGCTGGAAGAAGGTCGCGGCGCATCGGTGCTAGGAAAGACTCGTTGCTGTTCGGATTTCGGATTACCAACCATCAGTGGGGAGATGCTTTGAGTCAAAACTGTAAGTTGCATGTGGGACTCTGATTCTGCAGAATTGTGTCGAGGACCGTTACCGTGAATCTTTTTTTAAGCGCTGATATTTATGGGAATCGTCGAGTTGCTATGTAATTGTATTTTCTTCGAAACGCTTGCAAAACAGAGTAGTTATTTCGCTCTGTTGCTCAGTAGTGGCCATTGGCCAAGACCAATGAGCAGCATACACAACCAGCTTGCCACATTCAATACCACAACTAAATAGGCTACGAGGACACAGAAAGTGCTGGACCAACTGTAATTTGGAAATAGCTTAATAACCAACAATGCACGGTCGAAAAATAATACCTGCCACATCAACCGGTCTGACGCCATACCCACCCACATGCTCGCTCAGCTTAGCTCGAGGCTGCAAGCCCAAGTCACAACGGGTTAGGACGAGCCACTTTGGAGCATGGATTACAAACCTTGGATTGCAATCAACAATGAAACAAGACCCCAACTGCGACACGTTTTTTTTTCACGGCCTGACGGTGATGACGTGCGAGAGAGCCTGGCAATCTGCTCAGACCGAAAGAGTTTAACGCTGGTCGCGATTGACAGGTCTGCGCACGCAACCGCGGCCGACAAATCTCAGACTGTTTTCAGATACGGGCTGCCGAGAGGCGGACCGGCTGTCGCGACAAATTTTACAGCTTAGAAATCTAGCAATATAGTTATACAGCCGCCCATAAGCCCGCAAAACGGCGTGCGGAGTTTGAGCTGGAGAACTGTATAGACTGAGCGCTTGGAAAGCCGTTAAAAGCGAAGAAGCTCTTAAAGAGTCATCGCTTCGCCTTAAGATTGATTGGTGCCAAGATTGCATCCACAGAGAGCAGCTACGCTGAACGACGGCTTGGTAGCTCCGTAAAGACCGGCTCCCCCCGGCCCAGCCTTGAAGTATTCTTTTTGTAAATATACGCAAGTATATACATATTTTTAAAGGAAAGGCCAATACGAACAGGGAAAAATAAAAAATCAATCGAAAACCTTCAGTCTGTTGCGGCTTGGCATCGATTGACTTCTCGCCCACTGGGTTTGGAAGCACGGACATAATCGGAGAAGCCGGTGCCAGAAACGCCGATACGCACGGCCGTCATCACGGTCGGTCGCCGTTTGATTCCAAAACAATATCCGAACAGCACCGGATATAAGGGAGTTTTTTTTTAATGATAATATACATGAGAATTATTTTGCTATAAATAAAGATAAAAATACAGAAGAAATTACAGCGGAGGTTAACGCATTGTTCTGTTTTTGGTCACTTTGCAAAGATGGCCTGGCGGCTCATCCTGTAGTACGGCCCTTCGATATTCCTTCATATATACCTGCCTATATGGCGAGTTTGCGTAAACAACTGTCCGAAGCTAGCGACTACGATCCCTGCGCAATCTGGGGCTGCTGCTGCTGCTGCTGCATCTTGCCCAGCTTCTCCGAGAAGAGCCGGCCCTCGGCCGTCCTGCCGGCCCGCATCAGCTCCTCAATCGCCGTCTCAAGCTTCTGCACAATCATCCCGTGCGCCGGCTCGTCGCGCCCGTGCGCCGCCAGCTCCTCCAGCAGGCGGTCGCTCATCTCCGCCACCGTGCCCGCGTCGTCGCCGCAGTGCGGGAGGAGCTGCAGCAGCACCTCGAGCGGCGGCCAGCGCTCGCCGCACAGCTGCTCGTAGCGGGCGTACAGCTCCAAGGCGAGCGGCGCGTCGGCCTCGAGCACGTGCCGGGCGATCGCGGCGTGCACGAGCCGCGGCGGCGCCAGCAGCTTCTCCTCCTCCTCGGTCGCGCTGTTCAGGAGCCACGCGTTGAGCTCGCGGCCGCGAGACCCCGCGGCGGTGACGAGGCGCTTCGCCGCGGCCTTGGTGACGGGGATGCCGCTGGTGTGCATGATGCAGTGCAGGCGCGTGGCGGCGGGCAGGTCGTCGCCCAGGATAAAGGCGTCGATGAGGCTGTCGTAGTGGTAGTCGTGCACCCGCGTGCGCTGCGCCAGCATGTCGAGCGCCTCGCTGGCCAGCGCCGTGTCGGCCTGCCGCGCCGCCGTGTTGAGCACGTTTTCCACGACGCCGTCGGGCGGGTTGACCTTGCCGCTGCGCACCAGCGTGTTCCATCCCGCGACGGTGCCGGGGTAGTGGAACGCCGCGCTGCACACGTCCAGCGCAAAGAATTGCAGCGCGTCCAGGCCCTGCGTGGAGGCGAGCGACAGACGGGCCGTCAGGAGCTCCGTCATTTCATCCACAAAGCCCATCTTGCCAAACACAAACACAAAGATGTCGTAGATCCACGGGTCGACCCGCGCGTTGCCCGCGTGTAGCTCCATGAGCGTGTCGTAGGCCAGCTCGTACTGCTCGTCGCGGAGCAGGGCCACCGCCACCGTCTGCCTGCTCTCGGGCCACCCGCGTGCGCGCGTGTGCTCCAGAATCTCCAGCATGGCGACGTAGTTTGGGTGCACCATGAGGGACTCGAGCGCACCGCTGTAGAATGCCTGCGTCGGCTCGATGCCCTGCTGCGCCATGTCTTTGATGAGATGGACGAGCGCGAGGCCGCTGCTCTCCGGGTCGCCCATGGTGTCGACGATGCATTCGTAGAAAAAGGCCGTCAGGCGCTGCCTGCGCCGCACCACCAGGTGTCTGACAATGTGCACGATGCGCTTGTGCCTGTCCACGGAGGATGTCGTATATCGCCAGGGCTGTTCGCGGTCGCGCAGCGTGTGCAGATGGTCAACAAGCTCGTCAATCGACGCCGCAGACAGCGTTGCATCGCTTGGCGGCGCCTTGCCGGTCACTATACTCATCTGCTTCGGCGCTGGCTTTATGGGTTCTGGTACCGCCCTGAGCATACCCCGAATATAGGCGTCGATCGATGTCGACGCTCCTGCGCTGTACGTTCGGCGCTGTGTCGGATTCGTCGGCCCTCGCACAACCTCACATCGCAGCTGGCGCGAGCGCACAGTGGCTGGCAGCCGCGCAGCATGCTGCACAAGTGGCCGGTCAAATGAAGGGCAAAGACACCGCCAGAGACCGTCGTATATAATGGCGTTGCGCTGCATTGTGATTTGTGTAATTTCCCGCAGCCGTCTCCCTCCCCCAAGGTCGTTGAATAATGCGGTGGTGGTGCAAAGGGGACGTGGTGCAACTAGCATTTCTGGGCGGAAGGCTTCCGCAATCAGCAACCGGGGCAATGCAACTGGCGAGGTCTGTCCACCACCAGCCCACCCACCTCAGTCTCTCTCCCTCCAAAGTGACCTCAACACCAGAAGCTCCGCATCAACCCCCAGCTGTGCCCGCCCCCAAGCCATTGAGCTTGTATTTTACCTTGCTATTCTCGTCGCGGCTATACACTGATAAACGACAACATGGTACGGACGTTCTCGGATGGCATGGCGTGGCCCCGCGCACGCGATCGCTGCCCGCATCCCGCCCCCAATCTAGTTGGGATCTTGCTAACCCGCCTTGCTCCTGCAGCTGCCCCTCGGCCTGCTCAATGCCGCCCAGGGCCACCCTATGCTGGTCGAGCTCAAGAACGGAGAGACCCTCAACGGACATCTTGTTAACTGCGATACGTGGATGAACCTCACACTGAAAGAGGTTGTCCAAACGAGTCCTGTACGAACCTCACCCCACGATTCGGCGCGTGCGCATACGCCAACGATGCACATCATTTCGGCCTCTTCACGAGAGAGGGCCGCGCCATTCCAAGGAGGACACTGCTGACTAGCTACAGGAGGGAGACAAGTTTATGCGCTTGCCAGAGGTCTACGTCAAGGGCAACAATGTACGAGACATACCAATATTCCTCACTCAAAAACCTTCCGCTACCCTTTCTGCGAAACAAAGAAAAACACTAACCTTGGCCCATTTTTCTTTTCCCCCTCTGCAGATTAAATACCTACGAGTTCCCGAAGAAATCATCGAGCACGCCGCCGAGGCGCAAAAGAACCAGCAGGGCAACTTCCGCGGCGGCCGCGGCGGCCAGTCGAGAGGTGACCACGGCGGTCGCGGTGGCGGCGACAGAGGACGTGGAGGTCGCGGCGGCGGTGGTCGCGGCGGACGAGGTCGTGGTCGGGGACAGTGAATGAGTAAAAAGGAAACTTGATTTCGACTATGCAACAAAGGGGAACAAAAACGTAACTCTTTTAATTCGCCATCAACGAGTCAGAACCTCGGAGTGGCTTCTTTTTTGGGATATTCAACGGATAGACTTTTTTGCCTCGCTGTCTTTTTTTTTCCCTATGAACCCTGCGTCTTTTTGATACCCTATTACTGGCATCGACGGAGAAGCATGGGAGGCTGGCTACGCTGAGAAGGATTCTCCAGAACGCAGACTTTTCGTTGAGACAGTGGACAGTTGCAGCATGGGGCATATCAATACAGCGCGGTGCTGACTAAACTTGGAGGATAGGCAGACGAAAAGAAAAGAAAACCAAGTAATAGAAGGAAGAAAAAGAATCGAAAAAAAAACAACGTGCAAATGCCATTGGTACCGTGTTACGTTGGCTCGCGGTTCCTACGAAGCAGTCTACCAAAAATCATATGCAAAGGTGTTATCATAAATTAACAGTTGAAAGTATATATATTAACAAGTTCTATTATAATCAATTTGCTCATAGGATCTTGGCGACTCTTCAAGACTTCTAATCTCGGGACATTATAACCGGCTCTTTTCATCATGCAAAATAACACAGTCCTCAAACATCAATTTACAAGAGTACCCCTTTAAAAACTCGCAACGGCAACGGCAATAGCCTGGTTGTCCGAGTGCGAGATGGACAGGGAGATGTCCTTAACGCCTGCCCGCTTGGCAGCGGAAGCGGCATCGCCGTGGAGCTGTGATAAATTTTGTTAGCTGGCTGTTTCTAAACCGAATCGTTCAAGGTCAAGTTAACTTACCGAAACCTTGGGTGCGCCAGTCTCGTCGCGAGAGATTTCAATCTCCTTCATCGCGGCGCCGGCACCCTTGCTGGTGACACCAAGCGACTTGAACACAGCCTCCTTGGCGCTCCAGCGACCAGCGAAAGAGCTCTGCGGGCTAGGAGCCTTCTTGCAGTACGCAATTTCACTCGCAGTGAAGTTGCGCTCGATGAAAGTATCGTTCTCGATATTGATGGCGGCGATATCCTCAACATCGACACCAACCTTGCTGTTCTGGCTGGCAACCTTGCGAGCAAGCGTCTCCATCACCTGCTGAGTCTCTTTAGCTTGAGTGGAAGAGACGACCTTCTCAGATTCCTTCATAAAATTGGTGGCAAAGGTGAGGTCAGAAGTCTTCTTCTCAGTCGAGACACGAGCGTCAGGGTTAAGGAGAACAGAGCTGAGCTGCTCATCAGTGTAAGGGGCCTTAGACTTGGCAACGAACAGGCTGTTGTTGATGAGGCCGTTGTGGAAGAAACGGTAGGCCTTCTTCTGGCGAGCCTCAACCTTAGTGCAGTAGTCGGCGTAAGTACGCTCATCGAGAGTAGCAAAGAGGTACTTGGGGTGGACACCGATAGCCTGAGCACCCTTCTGACCGAAACCGAACGAGGTAACGGAGAAGGCCTTGATGCCATCGGTCTGAATGCTGCGGCTGGGGTAGAGAATCATGTCAAACTCCTCCATGATGGGGTCGATGTTGTCCGCATTGCGATTGCCAGGAACCAGGCCAGTACTGAGCACCTGCAGACAACCGTTCATCATCCAGGCACCAGCAGCACCCTTGGGGTGACCAGTGAGGTACTTCTGGAAGATACCCAGTACTGCGTTACCCTCAGAACGGCCGAGATGACGCAGCTGCTGGCAAATGACAGAAGATTCATTCTTGTCGTTGGCCTTGGTGGAAGTACCGTGGAAAGAGGCGACACCGAGATCATCAATAGTGAGACCCCATGTAGCGAGGGCACCACGGAGGGGAGCGATGCTGGGGTCGCTCTTCCAGAAGTTGTTGCCCATGCTGCGCAGAAGCTCCTTCTCCTGGCGGACAGCCTCCTTCTCGATGTGCTGGACGCGCTCATGAGCGTACTCGTTCTCATCGAACTCGCTTTGCTGAGCCTTCATGGCGCTAATCTCGTCATGAATAAACTCAAGTTCCGACTCCTGCCACTGCTTGATCTGCTTCTTGCGGCGCTCAATCTGGCGACGGCGGTAGTCAATGTCCAGAAGAGGCGAAGGGAACTTGCCAGCGTTTTCGCGAGCAGTCGTGAGGACACCCTGGCCAGGAGCAGGAACAGATCGGCCAATCTTGTCAGAGGCGGTGGTAGTAAGAGCGAGAACGCCATGAATGGGAACACCCATGTCGAGGGCAAGTTGAGCAGTCATGATGACCTGGACACCACAGCCCTGAGACTCCATGAAACCGTTTCTGGTGGTGGTGGTGGGACGAGACATCTCCTTGGGTGTGCGGCCGTGTGCCATCTCATCGAGAGTATTGCTGGTTGCCTTCATGTTGGCAAACTCGTAAGAGCCCTCCTCACCAAAGTCGTCAAAACCACCGACAAAGCAGACACGAGCCTTGCCTTCCATGATGGTCTCGTAACCAATGTCGACAGACTCGACCGAGGTCGCGCAAGCACCGACGGGAGTCTTGATCGGGCCAGAGGAAGAGATGAGCAACATGTTGACCCAAGCGGCCATGGTGTTGATGAACGACTCCTGGAGAATATCGTTCTGTAGAGGCTGGTCAAGGTAACGGTCCTTGTGCATACCGCGCAGAGCAGTAGCACCTCCCATGCCAGAGCCAACGCAGTTGCCGACCTCAGAGACGTGAACATACTTGTAGAACTCGTATGGGTCAGTGATACCGCTCGACAGCAGAGCCTCAGCAGTGGAGACAAGCAGGAACAGAGTGACAGGGTCAACTTGATCGATAATGTCCTCAGGAATGCCGTAGCGCTTGGCATCCCAGCCAGTGGGAATCTGTCCAGCAACAAGGCGGTCAAAGCGCAGGGCCTTGGGAATCCAGAGAGAAGCTCCCTTCTTCAGGCGGATGAGATACTCACCGCTCTCGGGAATCTCAAACACCTCGACCTTGTCGCCGTGTTCACGCTTGAACTCGTCAGCAGTCTCCTTAGAAGACTCGAAGGGCTCGAGATCCTCCTCGATAACGACCTCGTGGAGGAGCTGCTTCTTGTTGGGGTCGTAGCCGGCGAAAAGCTCAGGCTCAATCAGACGAATACCAGAGTGTTCCAGGATGAACTTCTCATATTTGGCCTTGATGTCCTTGTCGTCGACAGGGTCACCAGTCTTGGCATCGACCCAACCAGCGTAAGGCTTACCCTTGATAGGGCCGTTGTGGTTCTTGATGAGACCCATGATCCATGACATTTCGACACAGCCCTCGAGAGAGAATTCGCCAAAAGCTTCCATCTCCCATCGGGTCCGCGAGTTACCCCAGGGACCAACCTCAGCGAAGCCAGTGACGACCACCACCTTTTCAAGGTCAACCATACCCTTGAGCTTTTCGTTCAGGGGAGCAACCTCTTCCTTCCATTTCGGCAGGGGGGGGAAGTCAAACTTTATGTTGGCACGGGGCTCGATGGTCTTCTTCTTGTAGAGTACCTCGGACTCAGCTCCGTTGACAATGGTGTTCTCGATTGCGCTCTCCTTGGTGACAGCCCTGCGAATCTCGCTGGTCTCCATAATATCCTTGCGAAGCTTGGTCATGGCCTCGTTCAGGTTGGGGATGAACTGCAGACCACCGTTGAGATCAGCGAAAACAGGCTCGGACTGGCAAAGATCGACGATGGTAGGAGACATCAGTCCAAGCAGGTTGAATGCCATCTCTTGCTGAGAGAAGGTGCGGACACCAAAAGCCTCAACGCCTTCGGCAACAATGTTGTTGCCAGACATAAGGCCAGTGCCACGAGTCCAGCCAATGACAGCACCGCAGATGGTGAGGTAGTTGGCCCAGCTCTCAGAGTACCATCGGTTGAAGAGGGTCTCGAGCGCAAGCTTGGACTCAGAGTAGAGACCGTCATTTCCAAAAGTACCGTGGTTGGGCGACAGGGGAAGAACAACCTGGGCAGGACGGGTCTCAAAGCCTCGTTCAGCCTTCTGGGCCTTGACGCATCCAAGAAGACGGACAAGGTTGGTAAGCATAATGCGGTGGGCGAGCTCGGAGCGCGAGTCAATGCTGTCGATCTGGCGGCCGTTCTCAGAGATGGCGGCAAACGGCACAATATAGTCAAGATCCCAACCCAGACCGTTCTTCGGGTCATAGATGTAGTCGATAAGACCTTCGACATCTTGCTTGCTACCCTGGTTGAAGGGAACAACAACGACCTGAGATCCGCGAGAGCCATATCGAGTGTACATGGACTGGTAGTACTCGGTGACTTCCTTGGAGAATCGGCTGGTCGTAACAACGACGCGAGCGCCACCGCTAAGCAGGCCCTGGAGGACTTCAGCACCAATGGAGCCAGCGCCAGCGCCGGTCATGAGGACATGCTTGCCAGTGTAGGTGACACCGGCACGGGCAGCCTCCTCGAGGCAGTCGAGGTAGACAGAAGTGAGCTTCTTGCTGTAATCCCAGCCGTGAAGGGTCTTCTTCTTGAGATGCAGGAAGGGGATGGTCTCAACGCGGCCCTTGTTGCTACTGCTGCCTTTGAGGGCGGTAGCCTTGCGGCCCTTGCCGTACTCCTTGGGAATGATTTGGCTTTCGTTCATGCCAAGGGAGCGCAGCACATCGCCGTAGAGGCTCTTGATTTCAAGCTGGGACGTCTTGGACATCTTGTGTTGCTGCTTGATGAGCTTGTAGATGCGCTGGAGATCGCTCTGAACCTTGGTACGGTTACCGTATTCCGATATCTTGCCGCCTTCAACCATCTGCTGGACGTAGTGCTCGAGCTTTCTGCAGCTGGCGCGGGGGACTTCCTCGTAGTTGAGGTTACCACGAGCGTCAACGGTGGTGCGAGGGCCCGTAGGCACAGCGACATCCTTGTAATGAGGGGCAACATTTAAGACATCCTTACAGTTGTCAATAAGCTGGTATCCGAGCTCCTTGGCAAGCTGGTATGTTTCGCCTCGCTCGGCCGGGCAGTTGTCGATGTGGTACTGCATAAAGTCGACCAATTTGGGGTTGGACTTGTTCATGATGCGGATACACTGGCTGACAATTTCCCGGTCAACAGTTTGGAGTCTGCCGAAGATAATCTCAAAGTACATGCTGAGACCGTCCTGTCGAGCCCAGTTCCACGAGGAGTCATATGTGCGGGCCTTGAGTGGACTGAAAACGGGCTCAATGCCGGAGGCATAAAAGTCACCGTGCTCAGCCGTCCAGAGGTCAAGCTGGGCCTGCAGAATCTTTTCGGATTTTTGAGAGTCGATAAATGCTTTGTCGCCAGAACGAAGGTCCATCTTGAGATAACGAGCGAAGAGCTCGAGCTGCTGCTTGAAAAGAGCACGCTGGTCCTTGGTCAGGGCATCGATGGCGGCGGGATCCATCATCATGCCGCCGCCACCGCCGCCGCCCGCATCGGCAGCGGCGGTGCTGGTGAGGCTGACACCAGCATTAGCGGCGTACTTCTGAGTAACATCGTCGAGGAAAGCCTTGGCGTCGGGTTCAGCACCGAGACGGGCTGCGGGCTCCATGGTCAGAGCTAGCAGCAGAGCACCATCCTGGCGACCAGAACCAAGACCCCATCTTGTCTCGAGATATTTGCGAGCAGCTGTGATATTGAAGCCACCAGGCATTTTGGAGGAAATGAGACGGGCAATGAGGGACTGCGACACCTTGCCCAAGTTGCCGTCAAAAGTGGGCTGAATGGCTGCACCAAGCTCATCCAGGGGGGTATCTTCGGGCTTTTCGGGAGTAGAGCCAAATTCTTTTCCGAGATCACCAAGGATCTCATTTTGTAGCGTCGATTTACCTAGATAGAGATATTAGTGGACGAATTGAGCTGTGTGAAGAGGAGGACACTTACCACCAACCAAGTCTTTGATAGCTTTGCTCAGAGGAACATCAAGCAGTGGCTTCTTCAGTTTTTGTGCAATGAGAGCGCGGACAATATCCACGGCCTGAACAGGTTGGTCGGGAACCTGAGCCGCCGGGCCGGCACTAGGGGGCGGCGGCGGCGCGGCTCCAGCGGCGGGAGCAGCGGCAGCCGGCGCAGCACCTCCAGAAGCTGCAGCAGCGGGGGCAGCGGGCTCTGGCTCGTCCTCTACGGGATCAACATCGTAGTAGATTTCCTTTGCGTCCTTGTTGTAGCAAAGAATCTGTCTCTGAACGGATTTGGCGGCGTCATAGGCTTCATACTTGGAGGCGAGGGTACGCTTAGCCATGACACCCAGAGTGTCGGCAGGACCAATCTCGACCACGCGCTCTGCCGTCCTCTCGGCGAGGAAGACATCCTGTGTTTCAATCCATCTCACAGGCGAGGCAAACTGGTAAGCCAGAAGCTCGATGAGCAGGGTATGGGAGAGTTCTTGTTCGACTTCGGGACGCATTTTGAGAGGAAAGTCGGGAATAGGAGGGCGAATGCGGAATCAAAGTCGTATGCAGTATTGGGTCGCAAAGGAAGCTCGAGATTGCTACCAAGTGCAAACAACAGCACGCGCCAATGCTGTGGTGACGGATAGTCTTTTTCGGCGAGTCGAAATTAAGGGTCCCGCGCAACCCAGCTTTGAGCGGCAGCTTTGGAGAGGCGATTCCAAGGCTGGTGGGAGAGGATGGTATGGACAAGGACGAAGGAGAATGCAGAAGAAGAGAGATGCAAGTATTAGGATGTGGAAGAGAGAATTACAAGAGAGTAACAGAGTGTCCAAGTCTCTCAGGGAGGATGCGACGTGATGGGCAGAGTTTTGGGAGGGACGAGACGGGACCAAACGGAGTCTGGAGCTCAGTCGAGGCAGCCTGGGTGCTCTGGCAATCTGGGCCTGTGGCGGCGCGGATGGCAGCGGCTTGGATTGTTGAACTGGTGGACCCACATCAAGGTCCCCAAGGAGAGTTGGCAGCGAAAAAAAAATTGGGGGATGTTGCAGCACAAGTGCAGCACACCTGCAGCAGGGCGCCTCAACCAGATTGCCGGGCTAAGCCCAACACGGAAAGGCCTGGTCTTCCGGGACCAGGCAGAATGGTCCCCAGAGGATACACTAATGTCAAAAGCCGGACCACTCTGTGGGAAAGGGGAGTTTTGTTGCTGTAGTAAACAAGGCGACCAACCCGCAGTTGTACCATCCAACACTTTATTGTTCGCTATTCTACTGCTGAGAGGGGGCTGGCGGCGGCCTACAGTGTTTACAGGCGCTCTAATAGTGTATCTAAGTTCACCAGCTGTTAGTCAGGCCTGTTGTGCCAACCGGTTACTGGCCAGAACGTTTTGTTTGATTTTTTTTTCTGCCCGGCGCAACGGAGCAGTGCCCCACCGAAGCACCCGGTCGGCCCCCTGCAAGCACTGAAAAAGCGGTTGGAGCACTACGTAATTTCGCTGGGATGTACTGGTACAAAGTTGCGCTAAAGGGGGCGGCAGCTAAAGTCAACGCTGTGCATTTACATGACTCTGAAAGCCGTGCACATATTTGACAGGCGGCAGGAGTTGATGCTGTCAACATGTTTGATGCAGGACATGTCTGAATCAATCGTAAGACGGCTGAAGCCACATCCCTTGGGTTTGTCCCTAGTGCCTATTTGCTATGTACGAGACAGTTGCAATACTTGACAGCCAGTGAGCTCAGTTGCCTAGCTGGCTCTCTTATATTCAAAACTCGTACGCAACAATATGCATCCAAGTCGATCCAATTTCGATAGCTATACGCATGTCTGTATTTCTTTTACGCCGGAGACAACAAAGTAAAAATTAGCCATACATGACCATGATCGCGAACCGTCCTCACCCACAGCGAGCCGCTCTCGAAGCATACCCTACAGCCCAGCTCAGCAAACTTCACCCCATGTTCCAATCCGCCCCCAGATCCAGCACAGGACAGCCGATATGATAACACGTCAATGGTATGCCAGAAATAACTCACGGTTCCGTTTGTCCGTATTATCCCGCCCCTCTCCGTCACAATCAGACCATAACGACAGTGACGGAGCTTCTTCTAGACGCCTCACCGCCTGCCGCCTTGGGCCTCTGCAGGCTGCAGCCAACAATCGCAAGCCGGCAAGCTACTGATAAACGCTCCGTGCCTGGTTATCAGTCCCATTGGGGCGGCTTTCATCTGCACCCCCTTCAACAATCTTGGACCACTGATGTCGCAGCCTGGCCAAATTGGCGTCATCCGATAGGGCCAGGAGAACGTTGCATGGCTCAACACCCAGACTAGGCCCTGTCCGCCTGCCCGCTGCTCCAATCTAACCCCCCCAGCTGCGGCGGCGGCGGAGGTACCGGTACCTAAATCTGCCCCTCCGTCTCCAAAGCTCCCCCGAAAAAAGGGACCACGGCCATCCCCAACAGAACTAATTTTTTTGAGCGAGGCCACACACACCTCCCCGTAGTGAGCTCGCTAGCGCTGCAACTAGCAGCCCGTCGTCTGTAATGCACTGTACCTTACCAAGCTGGCGCGCTCTGAGGCGGCTTTGCCAAATCTTGGCTCTCCAACCAATGGTCCAGTCCAGCTTCCCAAGTGGCCCTGATTTTTTTCCGACTCGCCCGACACTGGACGTTGAGACAAACCGCCTCCAGCAACAGTCTCGTCCCACCCGTCGTCTCTCCAATCTTCCTCTTCCCCTTCTACCCTATTCCTTCTCCTCCATATCTTCACTTCCATACAAGCTCATTTGCTGTCGAGCTGAGAGCTTTGATCGCCGTAATACTCCTCCTACCTGGCGACCAAGCTCCTTGTTTCTCAACCCCGTGCTCTCCAACGGCCCAAACGCCATTCCTGGGCAAAGAGACACCACGACCACCATTACGACTCCAGCAAACGGGTTTCTTTAATAGGTTCGTGCCGCTGGCCTCAATTGGCACACTCTCGCAGCGCTAACACCCGTCCGCGCCCAGACAGTTACACGATACCCTTTAATTCTATTACCTATCCAACACCATGTACGGAGCAGGAACCGGGCCCCAGACGGGCATCAACACCCCGCGATCCAGCTCCTCTCTGCGACCATTGACGCTCTCTCATGGCACCCTTGAAACCTCTTTCCTCGTTCCTACAAGCCTCCACTTCCACGCATCACAGCTAAAAGACCGCTTCACTGCGAGTCTACCACCCCCTACCGACGAGCTCGCTCAGGATGACGAGCCTTCGTCAGTTGCCGAGCTTGTTGCAAGATACCTTGGTTCTGTTGCCGATCAGGTCGAAAATGGCGAGGACGACGCCCAGGGCTCCTACGAGGAGGTCCTGAGACTTGTTCTCAACGAATTCGAGCGCGCGTTCCTCCACGGCAACGAGGTCCACGCCCTCGCTGGTACCCTCCCCGGCATTGAGTCCAAGAAGCTGGAGGTGATCAAGAGCTATTATGCTGCCCGCAGCGTTTCCAACAGAACCATCAAGCCGCACGAGTCTGCGCTCCTGCGCGCTGCCGACGATGGCGCGGCCGACATTTATACTATTTTTGGCGGCCAAGGCAACATTGAAGAGTACTTTGAGGAGCTGCGCCAAATCTTCACCACATATTCTGGCTTCGTTTCCGAGCTTGTTACAAGCGCTGCTGAGCTCCTTCAGACCCTCTCCAATGATTCTAGCGCCGAAAAGTCCTTTGCCAAAGGCCTGGATATCATGAACTGGCTCCAGCACCCCGAAGCCACTCCTGACGTCGACTACCTCATTTCAGCCCCCGTCAGCTTCCCCCTCATTGGACTTGTCCAGCTTGCGCACTATGAGGTTACCTGCAAGGTGCTTGGAATTAGTCCTGGTCACCTTCGTGAGCGTCTTCGCGGCTCTACTGGTCACTCGCAGGGTATTGTTATGGCTGCTGCCACCGCCGCCGCCGACTCTTGGGAGTCGTGGCGCGAGATAGCCACATCCACCCTCACCATCCTTTTTTGGATTGGTACCCGAAGCCAGCAGGCATTCCCCGTCACCTCCATGACTCCCACCATGCTGAGAGAGTCCATGGACAACGGCGAAGGCACCCCCACGCCCATGCTCAGCATCCGTGACCTCTCCCAGCAGGAGGTGCAGAAGCACATTGATGCTACCAACCAGTACCTCCCCGCTAACCGCCACATCAACATTTCTCTCATCAACAGCCCCAGAAACCTGGTTGTTACCGGCCCTCCTACTTCGCTCTATGGTCTCAACTCGCAGCTGCGCAAAGTCAAGGCCCCCACCGGCCTTGACCAGACCCGTGTTCCCTACACTGAGCGAAAGGTGCGCTTTGCCAACCGCTTCCTTCCCATTACCGCTCCTTTCCACAGCCAGTACCTCACCGAGGCCACTGCCATGATCGACGAGGACCTCAAGAACATTGTTATTGACAGCAGCTCTCTGGGCATCGCTGTCTTCGACACAAACACTGGCAAGGACCTGCGAACTGAGGTCAACGGTAACATTGTCCCCACTCTTGTTCGCCTTATTACCCGTGATCCTGTCAACTGGGAGACTGCCACCGTTTTCCCCAATGCCAGCCACGTCCTCGACTTTGGCCCAGGTGGTGCTTCTGGTCTTGGGAATTTGACCAGCCGCAACAAAGAGGGCACTGGTGTTCGCGTCATCATTGCTGGTGCTGTCGAAGGTGCGCTTGAGGCTGTCGGATACAAGCCTGAGCTCTTCGATAGAGACGAGGAGAACGCTATCAAATATGCCATTGATTGGGTCAAGGAATTTGGCCCCAAGCTGGTCAAGAATTCCAAGGGCGAAAAGTATGTCGACACCAAGATGTCTCGCCTCCTTGGTTTGCCACCTGTCATGGTTGCCGGTATGACACCTGCGACCGTTCCCTGGGACTTTGTCGCTGCCACTATGAATTCTGGCTACCACATTGAGCTTGCCGGTGGCGGCTACTTCAACGCCAAGTCGATGACCCAGGCGCTTGAGAAAATCGAAAAGGCGATCCCCGCTGGCCGTGGTATCACTGTCAACTTGATTTACGTCAACCCCCGCGCTATGGCCTGGCAGATTCCCCTCCTTGGCCGTCTACGCGCCGAGGGTGTCCCGATCGAGGGTCTTACTATTGGTGCTGGTGTTCCGTCCATTGAAGTTGCTCAAGAGTACATCGAGACCCTGGGCCTAAAGCACATTGCTTTCAAGCCTGGTTCGGGTGAGGCTGTACAGGCTGTCATCAACATTGCCAAGGCCAATCCTACCTTCCCGGTTCTCCTTCAGTGGACCGGTGGCCGTGGCGGTGGTCATCACTCGTTTGAGGACTTCCATCAGCCTATTCTTCAGATGTACGGCCGCATTCGTCGCCAGGAGAATATTATTCTTGTGGCTGGTAGTGGTTTCGGTGGCGCCGATGATACCTACCCCTACGTCACTGGTGACTGGTCTAAGAAGTATGGTTATCCTCCCATGCCCTTTGACGGTTGCTTGTTTGGTAGCCGCATGATGGTTGCGAAGGAGGCCCACACCAGCAAGAACGCTAAGCAGGCCATCATTGATGCCCCTGGTCTGGAGGATGCTCAGTGGGAGAAAACCTACAAGGGACCCGCTGGTGGTGTTATCACTGTCCGATCTGAGATGGGCGAGCCCATCCACAAGCTTGCTACTCGCGGTGTTCGATTCTGGGCTGAAATGGACCAGAAAATTTTTTCTCTGCCCAAAGAGAAGCGTGTTGCCGAGCTCAAGAAGAACCGTGAGTACATCATTAAGAAGCTCAACGATGACTTCCAGAAGGTCTGGTTCGGTTGCAACAAGGATGGCAAATCTGTTGATTTGGAAGACATGACGTACGCCGAGATTGTTCGCCGTCTTGTCGACCTGCTTTACGTAAAGCACCAGGAGCGATGGATTGACGCCTCCTTCGCCAGAATTACTGGCGACTTTATCCACCGCGTTGAAGAGCGTTTCACTACCACCCCCGGAAAGCCCTCTCTCCTACAGAGCTATGCCGAAATCGACGAGCCTTACACTGCTGTTAAACGCATCCTCTCCTTCTATCCCGAGGCCGACAAGCAGATTGTCAACGCTCAGGATGTACAGTACTTTTTGCTGCTCTGCATGCGTCCCGGCCAGAAGCCCGTTACTTTTATCCCTGCTCTCGATGGCAATTTTGAGTTTTTCTTCAAGAAGGACTCCCTGTGGCAGTCGGAGGATCTTGACGCTGTTATCGGCCAGGATGTTGGTCGTACTTGTATCCTGCAGGGCCCTACTGCCGTCAAGTTCTCTACCGTTATAGATGAGCCCATTAAGTCTATCCTGGACGGTATTCATGACTCTCACATCGAATATCTTACCCGCGACTACTACGGCAGCAAGGAGAACTCCATTCCTACTATCGAGTACTTTGGTGGCGAGCTGGTAGAGACCGAAATTCCTCTTGACATTGAAGGACTGACTGTCAACTATGACGAGCACAAGAACACTTATCGTCTTGCCTCTGGCGCTAGTGCCACCTTACCTCCTCTTGATGCTTGGCTGTCGCTTCTCGCTGGCCCTAACCGAAACTGGCGCCATGCTCTGCTTATGTCCGACGTTGTCGTCCAAGGCCAGAAGTTCCAGACGAACCCTCTGCGCCGCATTTTTGCTCCATCCCGTGGCTTGTTCGTTGAGATCAACTACCCTAATGATCCTTCGAAGACGGAGATTGTTGTCAAAGAGCAGCCCCGCTACAACCAGTACGTCACCGTCATTGAAGTCAAGCTGGCTGGCAAGAATGAGATTCTCGTCAACATGATTAAAGACACCACGGCCCTTGGACGCCCCCTCGGTCTTCCTCTGCGCTTTACTTACCACCCTGAGGCCGGTTACGCCCCAATCCGGGAAGTCATGGATGACCGCAATGTCCGCATCAAGGAGTTCTACTGGAAGGCGTGGTTCGGCGAGGAACCCATGGATCTTGATGCCTTGGTCACTGGCCAGTTCGACGGCGGCAAGACTACAATTACAGGGGAAGCCATTAACGACTTTGTGCATGCTGTCGGTAACACTGGCGAAGCCTTTGTTGACCGTCCTGGTAAGGTTGTCTATGCTCCCATGGACTTTGCCATTGTTGTTGGTTGGAAGGCCATCACTAAGCCGATCTTCCCTCGCACCATTGATGGTGACTTGCTGAAGCTTGTGCACCTTTCCAACGGTTTCCGCATGCTTCCCGGCGCAGAGCCTTTGAAGAAAGGAGATGAAATCTCTACCACTGCCCAGATCAACGCTGTCATCAACCAAGACTCTGGCAAGATGGTTGAGGTCTGTGGTACCATCAGCCGCGAGGGTCAGCACGTGATGGAGGTTACTTCGCAGTTCCTCTACCGCGGTACATATACCGACTTTGAGAACACTTTCCAGCGCAAGGTTGAAACTCCTGTTGAAGTTCACCTGGCTACCAGCAAGGACGTTGCTGTGCTGCGCTCGAAGGAGTGGTTCTCGACTGATGAGATGCCCAACGACTTTGACCTGCTAGGCAAGACGCTCACTTTCCGTCTCCAGAGTCTGATGCGCTACAAGAACAAGACTGTTTTCAGTAGCGTCGAGACACGCGGTGAGGTCCTTCTTGAACTGCCCACCAAGGAGATTATCCAGGTGGCCAGCGTCGACTACGAGGCCGGAGAGTCTCATGGTAACCCTGTCATTGACTACCTTGAGCGTACCGGTTCTCCTCTTGACCAACCTATCAACTTTGAGAACCCGATTCCCCTGAGTGGCCGCACTCCCCTGCAGCTGCGTGCCCCTGCCTCCAACGAGACTTATGCCCGTGTTTCTGGCGACTACAACCCTATCCACGTTTCGCGCGTGTTTTCGTCTTATGCCAGCCTTCCTGGCACCATTACCCATGGCATGTACTCCAGTGCTGCTGTCCGCAGTCTCGTCGAGACCTGGGCCGCTGAGAACAATGTTGGCCGTGTCCGCAGCTTCCACGCCTCTCTCGTTGGCATGGTTCTGCCAAACGATGAGATCCAGGTCCAACTGCAGCACGTTGGAATGGTTGCCGGCCGCAAGATCATCAAGGTTGAGGTCAGCAACAAGGAGACCGAAGAGAAGGTTCTTCTTGGTGAGGCCGAAGTTGAGCAGCCTGTGACGGCTTACGTCTTTACCGGCCAGGGTTCGCAGGAGCAAGGTATGGGCATGGAACTGTACGATAGCAGCCCTGTGGCCAAGGAGGTCTGGGACCGCGCCGACAAGTACTTGCTGGACAACTACGGCTTCTCGATTACAAACATTGTCCGAAACAACCCCAAGGAGCTTACTATTCACTTTGGTGGTCCTCGAGGCAAGGCTATTCGCCAGAACTACATGGCGATGACTTTCGAGACGGTCGCTGCTGATGGCTCCATCAAGTCGGAGAGAATCTTCAAGGATGTTGACGAGAAGACGACGTCGTACACCTACCGGTCGCCTACCGGTCTCTTGTCGGCGACGCAGTTCACGCAGCCTGCACTGACTCTTATGGAGAAGGCCAGTTTTGAAGACATGAAGTCCAAGGGTCTCGTGCCCCGCGACAGTACCTTTGCTGGCCACTCACTGGGTGAATACTCTGCGCTAGCTGCTCTGGCCGACGTGATGCCCATTGAGTCTTTGGTGTCGGTTGTTTTCTACCGTGGCCTTACTATGCAGGTTGCCGTGGAGCGTGACGCTGCCGGCCGGTCCAACTACTCGATGTGCGCTGTCAACCCCAGCCGCATCTCTAAGACGTTTAACGAAGAGGCTCTGCAGTTCGTTGTGAACATGATTGCAGAGGAGACGGGGTGGCTACTGGAGATTGTCAACTACAACATTGCCAACATGCAGTATGTGTGTGCTGGTGATTTGCGGGCTCTGGACACGCTGGCGGGAGTGACCAACTTCCTCAAGATGCAGAAGATTGATATTGAGGAGATGCGCAGCAACATTGAAGAAGCCAAGGATGCTCTGCGGGAGATTATTCGGGGCTGTGCGGAGGCGACGCTTAAGAAGCCAACTCCTCTGGAGCTGGAGCGGGGATTTGCGACGATTCCCCTGCGCGGGATTGATGTGCCTTTTCACTCGACTTTCTTGCGGTCGGGTGTCAAGCCTTTCCGATCGTTCCTTCTCAAGAAGATCAACAAGACTACGATTGACCCTTCGAAGCTTGTTGGAAAGTACATTCCCAACGTTACAGCCAAGCCTTTCGCGTTGACCAAGGAGTACTTTGAGGATGTGTACAAGTTGACCAACTCGCCCAAGATTGGGGCGGTGCTGGCCAACTGGGACAAGATTACACAGGACGGAGCCGAGGGCAAGCCTGGGAGCGACAGCGAAGCCAGCGCGGATTACGACGGCCCGGGCGCTGCTGCGTAGAGTACAGGAGTGCAGGGTGTTGAGTATATTGGCGATGGGAAAAGACAGTTTGACCAGTCGGTGGATTGTGTTGATTCTGATGACGGGGAGCAAACTTGTGAATGACCCTGAGCTGATTTGTTTGTTTAATAATTTGGGTGCAAAAGCTGCCGTGGCGGAGGTGGAAGCGCCTGGCTGCAGTACAGCAGCAAGAGTGACGATTGAAGAAGGAAGTCATTTTCGAATTGGTGTTTGGCAAGACAAAGATTATTTTTAGTATCGGTATATAATTATAGATTTCATGATTGCTCATGTTGTGTGACGCAGTGGTGCAATGTGATGTGTTATTGCGGAGGAATAGCACAGTAGGTAGGTAGCGATGACGTCGTGTGGGTGCTCACATGAGCTGTGGGAGAGATTAAAGTGTTGCCAAGAGGTAACGCGGGGTAGGACGAAGAGAGAAAGAGAGGCCACGATGGCCGGGGAATAGGCGGGCAAGGATCCGAGGTAGGATGAGTATGCAGAGGGAAGTGCGTGGTGAGGCTGGGGCAGAGCGACGGAGGCTGCGATGGCCGTGATGGCTATGATGGCGGTGATGGGTCTCTCTATCAGAATGTCACATCCAAGGACTGACTGGACAGCGGTCTGACGGGACCTTGGCGGGCGCGGACGGCTCCGGGCGACGGCGGTGCCTGGCAGGAGGAGGATTTTGGACGCTAAAACGATGCCTTCTGACGCTAACAGCGGCCGCTCCATCCGGAGCATGAGGAGGGCGTAGTGCCGAACCAACTCGATAGCATGTCGGCTGAGGTACCAATACTCCGTACAGCGAGTGGGTGCGAAAAGGAGCGCCACCACCGGCTTAAAAAAAACTATAAGTTGTTGTCGTTTCCGGTTCAACGCATTGGCGAATGGAGATGAAGTTTTGGGACTCTTGACATTTTTTCCAGCCTGTATCTTGTTGCGCGTCTCCTCTTCTGCTATTTTCCTAGGTACCTTACCTTGGGTACTTTGCAGCTGCCACTCGTCTGTTTGCCAGCTGGCCAGCGCTGCGCCCCTCCCACCGGACCGGACCTCTAGGTACCTTGCGCAGCACATCGTCGGACAAGACCACCTTGTGACTTTATTTCTCCCTCCGACACCCTATCCTCGTCCTTTTGCTTCTCGTTTCGATCTTGCCTCGGGTTTTCTCCCTGGCCAATCCCTCGCACATCGCCTCACTCTTTCCCTCTCGCTGGTGTTTGCCAGCGGCCTCCGCCCTCGGCCTCGCGAGAAGCAATCTCTTGGTATAAAAAGCCTGGGCGTGCTCCGTCTCTCTCACCAGACTACGACAAACAGACACCGTCTTGGTGACACCAGATCAGCTTATACTTTCCGGAGCACTGTCGCCACCTTCTTTGTTCTTCCTTCTAGAAGACACTGCAGAAGCGTCCTCATTGGAACGCTACCACGCTTCTCTTAACACTACCGATATTGACCAGGAATACCCGCATTTTAGACGTCACAACCAAGACGCACATCAAGCAATCCCCCACAAATTGCTGCCGTGATGCATCCTGACCAGCGACGAAACCAGCTGCTGCTTGGCACCTTTGTCCACAGCAAGTCTCGCAGAGAGTTGGATGTCATTCACAATGGCGCCGTTGCCGTCGACGCTGAGGGCAAGATTGCCGCTGTGGAACGCGACTGTGCCAGCATAGAGGCTGCCAAGACGCAGGCTCTGTCCAAGCTGGGCTGGAACGCCGACAATCTGGACATTTACACTACAAAAGAATCTCAATTCTTCTTTCCAGGCTTTATTGGTATGTATAAAACTCTCGCGAAAATTCTGCCTCTGCAGCCTCGCTAACTGTACTCTGCTCAGACACGCACATCCACGCACCCCAGTATCCCAATGCTGGCATCTTTGGCAAGACGACGCTCCTCGACTGGCTCGAGAAGCACACCTTCCCCATGGAAGCCAGCCTCAAGGACCTCGCCAAGGCCCGCAAGGTCTACACAGCCGTCGTCCGACGCACCCTCTCCCACGGTACTACCACCGCCGCTTACTACGCTACGATTGACGTTGCCGCCACCAACTTGCTCACTGATCTGTGCTTCGCCGTCGGCCAGCGCGCCTTTGTCGGCCGCGTCTGCATGGACCGGCCTGGGATCAACCCGGACTACTACCGGGATGAGTCCACCGAGGCTGCCCTCCGGGCCACGGAGCAGACGATTGAGCACATTCGCGCCATCGATCCCAAGTTTGACCTTGTCGCACCCATTCTTACACCGAGATTTGCCCCGTCGTGCACGTCCGACGGCATGAAGGCTCTCGCAAAACTGCAGAAAGAAGGAGGCTACCTGGCCCAAACACATATCTCAGAGAATACTGGCGAAGTAGCACTCGTCAGGGAGCTGTTCCCAGAGGCCCGCTCGTATGCCCAAGTCTACGACGACCACGGGCTGCTCACCCCCAAGATGGTGCTTGCGCATGCCGTCCATCTGACCGAAGAGGAAGGCAGTCTCATTGCCCTCCGCAAGAGCAAAATCTCCCACTGCCCCTGCAGCAACTCCTCTCTGACCAGCGGCACAGCCCGCGTGCGCTGGATGTGGCAAAAGGGCATCGAGGTCGGCCTCGGCACCGACGTCTCGGGTGGCTACTCGCCCTCCATCCTCGAAGCAGCCCGCCAGGCCACGCTCGTCAGCCGCCACGTCGCCGTCCACGCCGGCGACGACATTGAAAAGGAACGCTGCAAGCTGACCGTCGAGGAGGTGCTGTATCTGGCCACCCGCGGCGGCGCCCTCTGCCTCGGCCTCGAGGACCGCATTGGCGGCTTCGAGGTAGGCAAGGACTGGGACGCGCAGCTCATCGGGCTCGGCCGTGTGACCGACTCGGGTTTGCGCGAGGGCGAGGAGTACACGGCCAACGGCCATGGCGCTGGAGCTGCTGTCGATGCGGTTGGCATGGTCCCCGCGCTTAACGGGTGCGACGAGGGCAATGTCGACATTTTCGGCTGGGAGTCGTGGGAGGAAATCATGGCCAAGTGGCTGTACAGCGGCGACGACCGCAATACCAAAAAGGTCTGGGTCAAGGGCCGCCTTGTGCACGCGAGGAGGTGAGAGTTTGCCTAGTGCGTGTTTGTGTGTTTTTGACTAGTTTGAACTATCTGTATTGTATTTAGCATAGAAAGCATGGCTGAGGTGGAGCTGGGCGAGAATGGAGTTCGATAAGATGAGATGATGATTTTTGTTTACACAACAATTAGCAGTTGCATAGCAGTAACGCTTGAATGAGACTTGGCTACACTGGCACTTGAGCTTGTTTTGACCAATACATGAATACGTTTTTTTCCCCAGTAAGAAAGTGCAATTAAAAAGAAGCCGATAGCAAGCAATAACATCTTGAATAAATCTATAATATATCAGAGCGACCCGCGAAAGCAACCAAACTGCCATGCCCATGAGAAATGCAGCACTGACGATACCCAAAATCGCAAAAGAATAAGCCCAGAAAAGTGAAAAAAAGAAGAAACGCTGACAGAATTAGTTTGCTGCAATGAAACAAGAAAAAAATACAGAATATCAGGAAAAAAAACGCAAATTTTTGTTTTTTTACCGTTGGACAAAAACAAAAACAAGCCACAGAAGAGATCCTTGACCAAAAAAACAAAAACACCGCCCGCTCATACGCCCAAACTGTAGGAAGACAAGAAAAGAAAAAAACCACCTTCAAGGTATATCCCATGTTTATATTTCCCACCCAAGAAAAACCGCAGAGAGGAAGAAAAACCAAGACTTGCGTTGGAAGCAAAACAAAGAGAGAAAAAAAAAACAAAAAGAAAAACAAACGCAGAACCAAAACTGGAACCCCCCCAAAGCAACACCTCGCGCGCTCTCTCCAGTCTCGCACCGCCTTCACTGCCCCTCAGCAGGCTGCTTGCCTTTTCTCACCCTTGGGCGCTTGGCCGTGGTCGTGGCCGTGGTCGTGGTCGTGGCCGTGGCCGTGGCCGTGGCCATGGTATTGGTATTGTTCTTGGCCTTCTCCTCGGCGGCCTTCTCCTCGGCGGCCTTCTCCTCGGCGGCCTTCTTCTGTTTCTGCCGCTTCTTCTTCATATCTTCCCTTCTAACCTTTTCCTTCTGGCGTTCCCACCGGTCTAGGTGTGCAACCATGACCTTATCGAAAACGGAATATTTCCACTCCCGTCGGGCCGTCCTGGGAGACCACCCCTGGTCCGGCACCGGGCGGTCGTACTCCGCGTTGAAGATGGAGTCGCGGTTTCCAAAGTACTCGCTGGGCCGGAAGTCAGCGGGCAGCCGGCCCGTCTCGGCGAGAAGCTCGACAATTTGCAACTTCAGGTCCATGTTCTCGGCGCTTTGGGCGATGATTATCTTGTCCGACTGCCCGCGTGTCTCGACTTTTTTATCGCGCGACTTCGTGGCCGATCCCGCGTTGCGAGCCCTGGTCCACTCTTTCCCTCGTTCTTTATTGCGTATTTTCTTAAGGGACTTCTCATCCGGAGCGTCTCCGGCGTTAATGACCTCCATCTCGGGCCGCGGCCTGACCTCAGGATCGGGCACCCGCGACAGCGGACGTCTCCCCTGGAACTGAATACAGTAACACACCGTCGCATACACCGCGAGAAACGTCCGCTCGGTCATCTCGCGCGACAAGTTAGGGGGAATATCGACGATCTGGTCGATTGGGATACCGCTAATTTCTATTTCACCGATTGACAGCGGCGACCCCCTCGTCCACGGCCGGTCCTCTGCGGGAGTGAAGTGGGGTGGAGGGGTGCCGGCGTCGAACTCGATGGCATCGTCAGTCGTTGGCGTCATGGGAGGGGTGGTGGTGCGAGGAGACGGCTCATCATCAGTGGCAAACTCGATGGGAATGTCTTGCTGCGGCAGATCATCCAGAAAGAAGTCACTGCAGTCCAAGCCGGCGTTGTTGACCTGGTCTGGTGCCGCCGGCGGGTACTGCCCAACCAGTGACGTGGGGTACGATGTACGCACATTGATGGGAGTGCTATCCGCGTATGACTGGCCGTACTCGCCGTATTCGAACTGGCCGGAGAGGGATTGCGTTGGCGGCAAGTAGTTCGCGGCGTCCGGGGCCTGCGGCCAGTCGTAGACGTACGGCTGTTCCAGCTGGCCCTCGATCGCAAACTCGTGTTCGACGGGCGGCGGCCTCCTTCTTTTTCCGCGGGGGACATCAACATCTTCGTCGGGGGCACGCCGCCTCTTGTTGTTGCCTTTTTTGGCTGTGCGGGCCGTGCCTCTGTTGGTCGACTGTGGGCGAGGCGCAGCGGCAGGATACATCGTTGGCGTGTTGGGGTGGGGGGACGCGAGAGATCGTGGCGCCATTCTGCTTGATGTGATCAACGACTTGTCGAGCGGAGGCAAAAAAACAAAAAGGGATGACAAGATGGTGAAGCAAAGATTCACAGTTTGTATTCGGATACAAGAGAGCCACGGAGTGTCATGCAACTTGCAAGAGTTGTGAGTGTATGTGAGTAAGAAGAGTGACGGCGTGTGTCTTCTTGTCAGGAAGACAAAAAAGTAAGCTTTTGATGAATGGGTTATCACTTTGTGTGCTGATGGAGTAGTATGAGTCAACAGAAAAAGGCGTCCCTTTGGATGAATATATGCCCCAACGCAGCCGTCAGTGTGGGTGCAACATGGCGCACCGACGACTGTGATTCTCTGCCAACAGCATCCGGTGACGAGGGGGCCAAGGCCGTGATTCACACACGAGGTAAAACCAAGGAAAACGAGAGCAAGGGTATCCAAGGGGTCGGTGATTCACCGACTGGAAGCAAAAAAACAATATTGGAGTGGGACACACGAAGCTTTTCACCCGGGGCTGCTGCAAAGACCGGTGTGTGTGAGTGTGTGAGTGTGTAAGTGTGTAAGTGTGTGAGTGTGTGCGCGTGTACGCTGGGAGGTGTTGGTGATTCACAGCCGAGGAGCCTGATGGGGGGGCGAGTGCACCAGGAAGAAACAAAGTAGTTTCTGGCCCGAAGACGGGCATTGTCTCTCGCTTTCTTACTCTCTCCTTCTGCCCTTTTCCCCAACATCTTTCTTGTCGGAGGCCACAAGGCAGTCACAAGTTCGTTTGGCTGGGCGTTTAACAAGACCACCACAGCAAAGCAAAGCAACCCTAGATCGAAGGTGGATCTGAATGATCTTTTTCAATACACATGCATGTTTTATCCTTTGCAGAACCAGGAAAATAGATGCCATTTTGGGAAATATGGTTGATGGATGGGCTACCAGGAATCACCTGCACCATCTGGCGTGTGAGATGCCCACGCCTGACTACGCGAGAAACACCCTGTCGCACGGAAATCAAAGCAGAAAGTACGGTGTGTACAAGCCAGAACCTATAGAACAAAACAAAAATATAAGCTTTTTTCCTGCTTGTATATTCGACGGGTGGAACGGAGCTCGTCGATCATGGGCTCCTCTGCTGCAGATTTGGTCATGCAGTCCGGGGTTCTGCATGTGCCACCTCTTTGTGTTTGTTTTTTTCCGCTTTTCTTAAAACGCTGTCTGCATCGCCTGGAGTCGTACACAGGACGGTGACACACGACACGGCTGACAGCACGCCCCTTGCCTACCTACCTAGCTCCCTCTTCTTCTATCCGCAACGCCGAGCAAAAAAAGGGAATAATAATGAAAAAAAAAGAGAGAAACGACGACCAGGACAACAACAACAACAACAGAGCGCATACCACAAACCAAGAAGGCTCATGGTTCTTTCGATGAGTTGCTTCTCACCAAGCTTTCGAATATCATACTGGCCCCCACGGCGGGTACGACAACGAAAGAACCACCACCGGGGAAGGGAAGCCGGCCCAGGCAACAAGAGAAGCATGCACAAAAACCTGAAATGGTTCGCAGACCACGGGTTCTTGGCGGTCTCGCTGTCCGACACGTCACGGAGTGTGTCAGGTGCAACAGCGCCGGGACGAAAACCTCGTTGTACAACGACAAGAAAAAACAGGAGCCCGTGGATAGCTTCCTCCACCAGCAACAGAAACGGTTTTAAAAAGAGAGTAAATGACAAAAAGAAGAGCAGACAGAGCACCACATTGTAGACTACATAGCCCAAGTGCAAAAAAAAGATAAATACATGTATATTTTCTAATCATTATGTATAAAACCATGGAGTGTTCCGCAGCGGCCGCCCCCCGTCACACTCACTCCGTGTAAACGCCTGCGATATGTACAATACGCCCCTTCCCCCCCCCCCCCCCCCCCC